>JACEIK010000029.1:422798-510528 GCA_018107945.1 Datura stramonium | reverse complement strand
GTGTTGGTAAATGATTGTGCATTCCATTTGACTAGACTGGATTTGTTTGGTCTTTCTATATTGATGTATTTGGGGTTTACTATTGTCGTGCATTATGAACGATTTCTGTCCTCATCCAAAAATCAGTAGCTGATGGCATATTTGTTTCACTTGATTTCTGACTCGTTCAAATTGTATGAATAGATTCCAATAGCAGTGGATATGGCTAAGGATAGCAACGGAAAGGACCGTGAGCTGAAAAAGAGGATTGAGGCTGACCCATATATGTCATCTGCTGTTTGTGAGTGCTATGCTTCATTCCGCAATGTGATAAAAGTTTTGGTTTCAGGTCACCGTGAGAAGGAGTAAGTTTCTACAGGAATATAGTGAATAATGCCGCTTTTCCTTTGCTCGGAAAGCTTTTCTCATGTTGTAAGTTCTCAATTTGTGTTGTTATTTAGGGTTATAGAGTATATCTTTTCAGAAGTTGACAAGCATATCGAGGCTGGTGACTTAATTAGTGAATTCAAGATGAGTGCTCTTCCCAGTCTCTATGAGCTGTTTGTTAAGCTCATTAAGTACTTGGTAGGTTTCAAAGTCCATTCTTGTTGAATTCTTTTCATTGTCACTTTTACGGATATCTCTACGCATCCAATTTTTCTTGCTGATAAATTGAGAAATATTGAACTGAAATTGATTTTTCTAAAATTTTACAGCTAGAAAATAGGCAGGAGGATAGGGATCAAGTTGTACTTCTATTTCAAGACATGCTAGAAGTTGTTACGCGAGATATAATGATGGAAGATCATGTATCAAGGTTTTTCTCTGGCCTATAATCATTAATCATACAGGTTATTCATGACTTTGGTGAATAAGTTCTTTTTGGACATTTTTCTTTTCAACCAAACAGCTTGGTAGATTCCATCCATGGAGTCCCAGGGTACGAAGGAATGGTCCCTCTTGATCAGCAATATCAGTTATTTGCTTCTGCTGGAGCTATCAAATTCCCCCCTCCTGAATCAGAAGCTTGGAAAGAGAAGGTAAGTCAAGTTGAGGGAAATATATTTGCCGTTAGTGTTCATTTTCCTTATCTAAATGCTGTTATTTTTTCCCCAGATCAAAAGATTGTATTTGCTGCTTACGGTAAAGGAGTCTGCAATGGATGTACCATCCAACTTAGAAGCTAGGAGGCGAATATCCTTCTTCTCCAATTCATTGTTCATGGACATGCCCTCGGCACCAAAAGTCCGCAATATGCTTTCTTTCTCGTAAGTCCTCGGGCCTTGTTTATTGAGGTTCTTTATCCTTTCCCATTATCAATAGGTGCATTGTGATGATAGCGTGTTTTCTTATTTATTTGCACAAATTACTTTTGGCTAGTGATTGTTGCTGAAGATGGAGGTCGTTTATAGGTAGTATGGATAATGTTATTATCTCCAATTATGTGTTCCAGTGTTGGGCCCCATATTATTGTGTCCACACTCCAATTTGAAGGCCCCCCGAGCATGTGAGAAGGTTTTAAGTTGTCTAGTGTTGGTTAAGGGAGGGGTTGTTTGTCTCCTTCCATGATCTTAGGCAATCTTCACTTCATGAGCTAGATTTTGAGGTTGAGTTAGGCACAACTTTCATTTCTTAACATCGCTATTATTGTGCATATCAAGTCAAAGTGGCCATTTTAAGGGGGAAATTGCTTGTCCCAAAAGCAGAAAATCTTAGAGAATATTGAATATTGCAGAAAGTAAGGAAATGAATAGTAAGTTATAAATAAGTTGAAATAAGTCTCCTTTAGTGGAAACAATGATTTTCAAGTATCCCCGATGCTACCGTTCATTGGTTTTGGATGTACACATGCTTCTAGCTGCAAATGATTGATTGTGCACTTATGTTGCAGTTTGATCAATTTTTTTGTTGTAATTTAGCTTATAATGAAAGAGAGAACAAGCTAAATGACTTGTGTTTAAGTGTCCCACATTAGTGGGGAATATGTTGTTTGTGCTTATATGGTCTTAGGCAATTCTCACCTCATGAGCTAGCTTGGGGTTGAGTTACAAGGACAAAGTCCATTTTCTTAAGATGCTATTAGAGTCACACTTATCCCTGTTACCACCACCACCACCACACACACACACAAAACAAAAAGTCGTCTTAACGTTAATAAAAATGCATTTATCTTCAATAAAAAGATTATACATTTATCTTCAATAAAAAAAACTAAAGGATTATCTACTACTATCCACTAAATGTCTTAACGAATGCAGCAAACTCGGAATGTTATTGGGAATATCACACTAATGGGATATTGATGAAGATATGATTAAGTAAATAAAAGTGTGCTCTCTCTAACAGTTTAATATAGTTTTAGATGAAGATGGTCACTCAATTATTATAACATAGTATCAAAGCAGGCAAAGATCTTGGATTCAAGTTCACCACCACTCATTATCAAAAGGGTTTTCACCTTCTCCCATGAAAAAGAATCAGGCCCTCACATGAGGGTCGTGTTGAAGACATAATTAAGTAAAAATGTGTTTCTCTAATTTATCAAGCTTTTACTAGGATGTTCACACAATTTCAACAAATACAACCTTAAAGTGAGTCGATTTATCTTGTTCTAGTTGACTTAAGTCATGGAATGTCAAATATAGTTTATTTCTAGAGATTTTATATTATCATAAGAGGTTGATGACTTCTTTCTTGAATTTCCTTACTTTAGTGTCTTAACCCCATACTACACGGAGGAGGTGCTTTTCTCATCAGATGATTTGGATAAACAAAATGAAGATGGTGTTTCCATTCTGTTCTATTTGCAGAAAATTTATCCAGGTTTGTTTGTTAACCTTGATTTAACAAGATGTTAGTCACATGATCTACTGCTTGTGGTTTTTCTCCTTTGTCTGTTAAGTTCAAATTTAATTTTCTGGTTCTCTTTTTTCACTAAACTGATAATGATGGCATACAGATGAATGGAACAATTTTCTTGAGCGTGCGGACTGCACCAGTGAGGACGATCTTAGGTTTAAATGGTCTCCTGAGTTAGAAGAAAACCTCCGTCACTGGGCTTCATATAGAGGACAGACTTTAACAAGGACTGGTATGGAGTTGATATTTGTTTGGTGCATATATGAGGATAAAAGAAGGCAATGTTCTTGCTGTTAATTTTATACTGATATTTTCTAGTTTATCCCTTTCCTCTTCTTAAATCCTCTCCTTACTCCTCCTAAGCTTGCACTTCAGCAATTTATAGTAAGATTCCTTTACAATTTATTGACACATTTGATACGTTGATGCATTGTCTGATTTGTAGTGAGAGGGATGATGTATTACCGCAAAGCACTAGAACTTCAAGCTTTCCTTGACATGGCCCAGGATGATGGTAATTGGTTCATACCGAAGAATCTCTGAATTACCTTCTAACATTGGATTCACCTCAATTGAATAATCATTTACTTTTTCAACAACAGATTTGATGGAGGGGTATAAGGCTATCGAATTAAATGAGGATCACATGAAGGGAGAGCGGTCTCTGTGGGCACAATGTCAAGCAGTTTCTGATATGAAATTCACATATGTTGTTTCATGCCAGCTATATGGTATTCACAAGCGATCTGGTGATCAACGTGCACAAGATATTCTGCGGCTTATGACAACGTATGTGTAAACTCTTTTAGATAGTCCATCTGATAAGGCAATGTGCTAACCTCTATATATTCTCATTGACAGGTACCCATCTATGCGTGTTGCTTATATTGATGAAATTGAAGAACCAAGCAAAGACAGGTCCAAGAAAGTTAATCCAAAGATATACTATTCCACTCTTGTCAAAGCTGCCCTACCAAATTCAAATTCTACTGAGCCTGGTCAAAACCTGGATCAGGTAAGGAGGAAGTGTGAAATAATCTGTCAAGATTATTACATATATTTCTTTTAGTAGAAAAAAATCAAGATTTCTTGCCGTATGAATGGAGCAACATGGTCAGTGAGGAGAGTCATATAGCTAACCCAACTGAGGCATAGTTGTTGGTGTGGGTGTTGTATTTTGCCCTATGAGAGTAACTTGTTAAATGCTATTCCATTTTCACTCATTTGAAGCCCTTACCATGCCAGAGTCTCCTCTTAGGAGATATCTATTTGCTTTGATTGTACAAGAGTGTGGCCTCCTTTCTAGTTCTTCACAACTTGAATGCAATATCTAGACATTCTTGTGAAGTTGCACTAGCCAGAACAGTATAGTTTTCTGTATAATATAATACCTTCGAATTTTAATCTGCTTTCTGCTTTTAGGTTATCTACCGCATAAAACTTCCAGGTCCTGCTATCTTGGGTGAGGGAAAGCCTGAAAACCAGAATCATGCTATTATATTCACTCGTGGAGAAGGGCTGCAGACGATAGATATGAATCAGGTACGTCCATATAGTAATATGAGATGTTGATTTCAGTCTCTCCAATTCCTGACATTAAATATCTGTTTCTAGGATAACTATATGGAGGAAGCCTTAAAAGTGAGGAATTTGCTCCAAGAATTTCTTAAGAAACATGATGGTGTGAGGTTCCCTACTATACTGGGGCTGAGAGAGCACATATTTACTGGAAGGTAACACTTGTTAAAATAGTATTTCACTTGTCCTGAGTAGTTATCTGTAGTATTAGAATTTTTAATTGTTTTCTATGAGTAATACTTATCTCTTGTTTGGTCTGATGCAGTGTTTCTTCTCTCGCTTGGTTTATGTCAAATCAAGAGACAAGTTTTGTGACAATAGGTCAGAGATTGTTGGCAAACCCTCTGAAGTAAGAACTTTAAATTTCCAGTGCTCATCCTTGTTTCTGTTTCCAATTTAGTAATCTAATGAGCTCTATAAAAGAGCCTGTCTTGTTCATTTATACAAATAGTAAATGTTGTCTTCTTAGCTGATTTTAATAGTCTCCTACCTCATTCCAACTTGTCAAGACCTCAAAGCTGTGCAAGACAAAGCTTAAAAACTTAGTTAGGACCATGCAGAGCTATTTCAAAGTGTTGTAAGACATCTTAAAACTAAGGAGTGCTGGAGTACGCGTAGTTCATTCATAACAAGCAATTGTGTAGATTTGTAGATTGTCTTATTTTGAGAATGAGGCCTTATATATATGAATATTGCCCCCTGCAAATACTAGTCCACATTTGTCATTTAACTGTGCTACAAATAGTTTACTCTGTGCTTCTCTTTCATATAAATTTGTTTAGACTATACGTTTATTTGTCCAAGTTCGAAGTCCTATATGAATGTTGGCTCTTTCCTACTCTTATTTAATAACTTCCATTTTATATTTCTCCAGGGTTCGATTCCATTATGGCCACCCTGATATTTTTGACAGACTTTTCCACCTTACAAGGGGTGGGGTTAGCAAGGCTTCTAAGATTATCAACTTAAGTGAGGACATATTTGCTGGTAGGTGCAAACTTTATGAAATTTGAACATCTTTACCTTAATGTCTGTCTTTTTTAGCTACCTATGTAATTTGACTTGAGAAACCTAATTTCTTCATTTATGGTTTTTGTAGGTTTTAATTCTACACTTCGTGAAGGCAACGTTACTCATCATGAATACATTCAAGTTGGTAAAGGGAGGGACGTGGGACTTAATCAGATATCTCTATTTGAGGCCAAAATAGCGAATGGCAATGGAGAGCAGACCCTGAGTCGGGATTTATACAGGCTTGGACATCGTTTTGATTATTTCAGAATGTTATCATGTTATTTCACTACCATTGGGTTCTATTTCAGTACCTTGGTATGTACCTCAAAATTCAATGTGTGTAATAATTGTATTTTTTTCCAAAATTTTTTATTTCACCCCTGAACTTTTTCTGCTTGCCTCTGGCAGATTACAGTCCTCACTGTTTATGTGTTCCTCTATGGTCGCCTTTACCTTGTCCTTAGTGGACTTGAAGAAGGGCTCAGCAATGAACCAGCTATCAAAAACAACAAACCTCTTCAAGTGGCTCTTGCTTCTCAGTCCTTTGTGCAAATTGGGTTTTTGATGGCCCTCCCTATGATGATGGAGATTGGGTTGGAAAAGGGATTCCGCACAGCACTCAGTGAATTTATACTGATGCAACTGCAGTTGGCACCAGTATTCTTCACGTTTTCACTTGGGACAAAGACCCATTATTATGGAAGAACGTTGCTCCATGGAGGTGCAAAATACAGGCCTACCGGTCGTGGTTTTGTGGTCTTTCATGCGAAGTTTGCCGATAACTATCGCTTCTACTCCCGTAGCCACTTTGTCAAGGGACTTGAGCTAATGATACTATTACTTGTGTATCAAATTTTTGGTCAAGAATACAGAGGAGCTGTTGCATATATCTTAATCACTGTGTCAATGTGGTTCATGGTGGGAACCTGGCTCTTTGCTCCCTTCCTCTTCAACCCCTCTGGTTTTGAATGGCAAAAGATAGTTGATGATTGGACTGATTGGAATAAGTGGATAAGTAACAGAGGAGGTATTGGTGTTCCTCCCGAGAAAAGTTGGGAATCATGGTGGGAAGAGGAACAAGAGCATCTTAGGCATTCTGGAATACGCGGTATTGTTGCTGAAATTCTGTTGTCTCTGCGCTTCTTTATCTACCAGTATGGGCTCGTCTATCACTTGAAGATCACATTGAAAAATCAGAGTTTTCTGGTATGCCACGGAATGACTCTTTTTCTTTTGCTCTTAAATAGACATCAGGTCAATATTCTAATATTTGTGCATGGATCGCAGGTTTATGGTGCATCATGGTTAGTAATAATTCTGGTACTATTTGTCATGAAGGTAAGGCCAAACTCTTCATATAATCTATTGCAAGAGTCTATAAAAGATAAATTACAAAATAAAGAGCATTTTTCTCTGCCTGTGACATCCAATGGTTCATCGTATATCCAGAGGGAATGGATGGATCTCTATACACTTCAAATATGTTTCCGAATCGTGAGATGCTTTCGAATTGCTTACCTGAAAAATAGGGAATGCTTCAAATTGAAATCGGACGAAATCATCAGACTTCTCTTTGCTGTTGCTTTGATAACTCAAATATGATCAACACGAATTGACAATAACCACCCCTTTAAATTAATAAACCCTGACAAGTATTATTATGCTTTTTATCTTTTTCTGATTTTATTTTTCTATATTTTTCAGACTATATCTGTTGGTCGACGAAAATTCAGCGCAAATCTCCAACTCGTGTTCCGTCTTATAAAGGGATTGATATTCTTAACATTTGTCGCAACACTGGTGATTCTGATGACACTGCTCCATATGACTCCTAAAGACATGGTGGTGTGTATTCTCGCTTTCTTGCCAACTGGCTGGGGCATGCTTCTGGTTAGTCCTCTACATTTCTATGTTCTCCTGTTTTATGTATCTTCTTGTCCAGCTTTATGCATTAAGACTAGGTGATGCTATAAAATTTCCTAAACTCGGGGTATATGTCATAAAAATCCAACAAGTATTCCTTGGTGCTATTTGACTCAGAATTGTTGATCCATTATAACAAATGAGCAGTGAGCATAGACTAAGGATAGTAATATGACAAATGATTTTCTTGCAATGAACAGGTAATTAATATGTGTTACAAGGAAATTTAGGGCCTATTGGTACTCCTCTTTGTTGGCTGCATATAAATCTTTGTCCATTGATAATAATTTTAGTAGTCAATATTAACAACTGTACAAACTCAGCTATATGTACCGTATATAGAGATAAGTAAATTCCATATACAAGGAGTCCAAGGGATCTAATCTGCGGTTATACTTTAAAAAATATAGTGAATGCCGTTGAAAACCAAATATATTACTTATTAAACATACAAACCCTTTCAAAAGCTTCAAGTAAAACTTGTTTGAGGAGCATTTCAAGCGCTACAATGGTGCTCACTCACAATTCCTAAACTTTTTTCCAAGTGAAATTCATGTTTAAACACTACAACTTCCAAACAACCAAAGATGTGTAAACACGGTATGGTAATCAAGATCCAAAATTTTTTATAAAAGGAGAATAAAATAACACTTGATATAACATTAGAAGGTCCGCATTTGGTTGGTTGTGTTAAAATACAACATTTATACGCATTGGTATGGCTATTTAAGAATCCGAGCCTTTCATTGATCCTTTCTACCCCCGGCCCTCCAAATGCATGCCTATCCGGAACAGCTAAGCCAAATGGCGATTATTTGGTGTCTACGAAGGAAGCCTATAGTTTTGTGTGTTGTGTTAATTTCCTTCTGTTTGCGTTTTCTTTTTTTGTTTTCAGATTGCTCAAGCATTGAAGCCTGTTGTTCGGAGATTCGGATTCTGGGGGTCAATTCGGACTCTAGCTCGTGGCTACGAGATTGTGATGGGATTGCTTCTGTTCACTCCAGTTGCTTTTCTGGCATGGTTTCCATTTGTATCCGAGTTCCAGACCCGTATGCTGTTCAACCAAGCGTTTAGTAGAGGTCTTCAGATTTCTCGTATTCTTGGTGGACAACGCAAAGATCGCTCCTCTCGAAACAAGGACTAGAATTGCTGGCATGAACAGAGCTACATTATTAACCTATTCATCCTTCAATGTTTGTCATTGTTGTTCATTCACATTGTAAGCTCTGCTGCCTTTGTAATTATGTAGTGGTATTGGCAGCATTTTTGTAAAAGCCATTGAAAAATTCCTTAGTGGAATCTCTCTTTTACATTTTTGGGAAACCTTTTGATCCTTGTTTTGAGTTACTTTTATGATCTTTTGCATAGTGTTAAGAGCTCATTAAGACAGAAGGACCATGAACCAAAAGATTTCGGCGTAATACATAGATAGACACTCAAATTCGAATTTGGCCTCATTTGGCAATTAAGCACTTAAACTTTGAGAGTATATATATAGATACCTCAGAGGCGTAACTTAATTCCCATACAAGTTATGGCGAACGAGATAAAACTTCTCTAAACATTATATTGAACGAATTATGTACTACACAACTTATGTTGAATAACTTAATTCCTACAAAACTTGTACTTCTTTTTAACCTTTTGGCGAACGAAATTAAGTCATAGAAAGGGTAAATTGTTAACTAATTTCCACATCAAAGTGAATTTTGTGCACAAATTGTCCTTTTTAGGACTCCTATTTAAAGAATAGCCAAAAGTTAAATTCTTTTTACAAAAATATATAGTTGCTTCATAATGACATGTTTATTTAAAGTTGAAAATTTCATATGGCCAGGTCTAAAGTTGGAAGTAGTCAAAAGACTATTCTAAAAGAAAGTAATAATTTTATACTTTTGGATCTGAAGTTATTTAAATTCAAACTTTTACCTTTTCAAACTTTAGACATTTGAGTGTGAAGCTAAATTTTGAAAGAGACCAACTTTAGATTTTCAAGAAGTAGGAGCAATAGTAGAAAGGTAAGATGATGAATTGTGAGTGACACAGTGACGAAATCAGAAATTTTGTTGAGGATGTTCAAGATTTCATCCGAACCTCCTTTGTCAGAAAAATGCATTGTATATATAAGGTCAAATATGATATTTATGTGTATATATTGCATATTGAACCCCCTTGACACAACTTGAAAATCTATTTTGAACTCCCTTGGTGAAAATCCTGCCTCCGCCGCCGAGTGAAATGATATAAAAGAAAAGGAATTTTTCCATTATGCATGATTAGAAGTAGATATGCAAAAGACATGTTATACCTCTGGATTGAGTTTTTTTAGAACAAGTCCTTCAAAGCCTTAAACTTCCTGGAGATATTTGTTACTTGGATTATGACTTGTCTTAGAACTGTTTCTTATTCTATTCTCATCAATGGTTGTCTTACTATCCCTTTTGCTGCTAAGAAAGGGGTAAAGACAGGGGGATCCCCTCTCAACTTATTTTATTTGTCCTAACAATAAAAGTATCTAACAAGATTGTTGAAGCTATTAAAAGACAATTTTGGCTTCCAATATCATCCAAAAAAGTATAAATCATCCCACTGAAGATCCACTACCTTACCACATTAGTGTTTTCATCATTTACGGAATCGCATTTCCGGAATGCGATTTACAAATCGCGTAGCATAGGTGAAGAAGCGCTACTCCTAGAAATGAATAACATAGAACTGTATAATTGTATTCGGGGAAACCTATTGTAAATCGCATTTACGGAATGCAAAGTATAAACTGCATTTAGGGAATGCGATTTACAAATCGCATTTCCGAAATGCGATTTAGAAACCGCATTTCCGAAATGCGATTTAGAAACCGCATTTGTCGAATGCGATTTATAAGTCGCATTTGTCGAATGCGATCTATAAGTCGCATTTGAAGAAATTGCATTTAGGAAATGCGAAGTATAAATTGCATTTAGGGAATGCTCGCATTTACGGAATGCGACTTATAAATAGCATTTGATAAATAGCATTTGAAGAAATCACATTTACTGAATGCGAAGTATAAATTGCATTTACTAATGGGATTTAAATCGTATTTACGTAACGTGGATTTGCAAATCACATTTACTTTAATGCGTATTTGTAAAACCTATTGTAAATCGCATTTACTTTAATGTGAAGTATAAATTGCATTAAAGGAATGCGATTTACAAAACTTATTTGCGAATGCGTGCCTTATAAATCGCATTTACGAAATGCGATTTGTAAAAACCTATTGTAAATCGAATTTACTTTAATGCGAAGTATAAATTGTACTAGAACAAGTGATTTCAAAACGCATTTGCGTAATGCGACTTATAAATCGTATTTATTTGAATGCGATTTTTACACACACCGCATTTGTCGACAATTTATGCCGCATTCAAGAAATTGTAATAGGAATGCGAAGTATAAATTGCATTTGGAAGTTGGCAGTGGTGGCGCCGCTGAATGTGATTTATAAATCGCATTTCATGAATGCGATTTGTAAAACCTATTGTAAATCTTATTTACGGAATGCGAAGTACAAATTGCATTTAGGAATGCGTAGCATTTACTTAATGCGACTATAAACGATTAGAAAATTGCATTTACTTTAATGCAAAGTATAAATTGCATTTAGGAAATGTGATTTACAAAACGCATTTACCACGTATTACTAACGCGATTTACAATCGCATTTGTCGAATGCGATTTCTAAGTCGCATTTGAAGAAATTGCATTTAGGAAATGCGAAGCATAAATTGCATTTAGAATGTCAAGACTTACTTAATGCTACTTATAAATAGCATTTGAAGAAATCACATTTACTTTAACGCTAAGTATAAATTGTGATGATGAACATGATGAAATCGCATTTAATGTTAAATGGATTTGTAAATCGCATTTACTAGCCATTTGAAAATCTAGTTGTAACTCCATTTATGGAATGTGAAGGTATAAATTGCATTTAGGGAATGCGATTTACAAAACTTTTATACGTATTTATAAATCGCATTTACGAAATGCATTTGTAAAACTCATTGTAAATCGCATTTACTTTAATGCGAAGACAATTAGACAGAATACATTTTCAAAACGCATTTTGCTTTAATGCGACTTATAAATCGTATTTATTTTAATATGCATTTACAAATCGCATTTATTCAATGCAATTTATAAGTCGCATTTGAAGAAATTGCATTTAGGGAATGCAAGTATAAATTGCGATTTAGGGTTTATTTGTAAATCACATTTTACAATGCATTTGTAAAAACCTATTGTAAATCTTATTTACTTTAATGCTTAAGTATAAATTGCATTAATACACATTTATAATGCCAATTTATAATCAAGATTAAAAATTGCATTTATAATGCAAAAGTATAAATTGCATCTAGGAACGTGGATTTACAAAACTTATTTGCGAATGTGAGTTATAACGCATTTGTCGAATGCGATTTACAAATCGTATTTTGAAGAAATTCGTGATTTAGGGAATGCGGGCATAAATTGCATTTACACTCGCATTTGTAACGTATTTTCTGACCGCGATTTGTAAACGCATTCTGGGATTGAGATTTGTAAAACCTATTGTAAATCGCATTTCACTTTAATGCTAAGCATAAATTGTATTTTAGGGAATGCGCATTTACAAATCGCATCTGCCGAATGCGATTTACACCGCATTTCGAGGAAATTGCATTTAGGGAATGCAAGTATACCGTATTTAGGGAATGCTCGCATTTACTTTAATGCGACTTATAAATTCATTAGTGGAATGCGATTTGTAAAAACCTATTGTAAATCTCATTTACTACGTTAAGTATAAATTGTATTTAGGGAATGCTAATATAAATGTATTTAGTGGAATGCTCGCATTTATTTAACGCGACTTTATAAACGCATTTACTAATCGCATTTGAAGAAATTACATTTACTAATGCGAAGTATGCAATTTCATTTAGGAATACATTGAAATCATTTACTTAATTACTACAAATCGCATGCAAGATAGGTGTAGCTAAGCTACTCTAATGAATAACATAAACCGTATAATTGTATCTAGAAACCTATTGTAAATCGCATTTACTAATGCGAAATATAAATTACATTTAGGGATTACATTTACAAAATGCATTCATGAGTACGATTTACAATCGCATTTACGCAATGCGAATTACAAATCGCATTTACGAATGCACCTACAAATCGCATTTGGCTTAATGCGATTTACAAGTCGCATTTGTCGAATGCGATTACAAGTCGCATTTGGAAGAAATTTCATTTAGGGAATGCGAAGTCATAAATTGTATTTGGGGAATGCTCGCATTTACTTAATGCGATTTATAAGTCGCATTTGAAGAAATCGCATTTACTTTAATGCGATTTCAATCGCATTTGTTGCCATGAAATAGCATTTGTCGAATGCGATTTACAAGTCGCATTTGTCGAATGCGATTTACAAGCCGCATTTTGTCGAATGCGACAAGATAAGTCGTGATTTGAAGAAATTACATTTAGGGAATGCGAAGTATAAATTGGGTATTTAGGGAATGCTCGCATTTATCAATGCGACTTATAAATCGCAATTGAAGAAATCACATTTGTTTTAATGCGAAATATAAATTGCATTTAGGGAATGCGATTTAAAACCTTCAGAATCGCATTTTTACTTTAATGTGAAATATAAATTGCATTTAGGGAATGCGATTTACAAAACGCACTGAGGAATGCGACTTACACGTATTTACTAATGCAATTATAAACGCATTTGTCGAATGTATTTTGAAGTCGCATTTAAAGCAAAATAGCATTTAGAAATGCGAAGTATAAATTGCATTTAGGAAACCTATTGTAAATCGTACTTACTAATGCTACTGTAAAACCTTGTTGTAAATCGATTTATGGAATTTGGTTATAAATTGTATTTATGGAATGCGAAGTATAAATTGTATTTAGGGAATGCGATTTACAAAACGCATTTGTGGAAGCGACTTACAAATCACATTTATGGAATTTGATGTGTATCGTTGAAACATAAAGATAAAAAGAATTAACTAAGTATCAATCGACCAAGATCCAAATGGATCAATCTTGTTGGGAGGTAAATGCCCAAGGAAAGGTTTTACAAATCGCATTTATTTAATTCGAATTTACAAATCGCATTGAGTTAACGCGACTATAAATCGCATTTGTCGAACGCATTTATAGCCGCATTTGAAGAAATTCCAATTACTTTAATGCGATTTGTAAAAACGTATTATAAATCGCATTTACGAATTCCGATTTACAACGTATTTACTAATTCGATTTACAAATCGCATTTGTTTTAATGCTTACTTACAAATCGCACCTCACTTTAATGCGGCCTACAAACGCATTTACTAATGCGACTTACAAATCGCATTACTAATGCCATTATAAATCGCATATGTCGAATGTGATTTATAAGTCGCATTTGAAGAAATTGCATTTACTAATGCGATTTGTAAAAACGTATTGTAAATCGCATTTACCAATGCGATTTCAGAAACCTATTGTAAATCGCATTTAATAATGCGATGTATAATTGTATTAGGGAATGCGATTTACAAACTATTGATGAATTTGATTTACAAATCGTATTTACGGAATTGATTTACAAATCAAGACATGAAATGCGATGCACAAATCGCACTTACTTTAATGACTTACAAATCGCACCCATTTTAATGCGACTTACAAATCGCATTTGTCGAATGTGAGTTATAAGTCAAGATTTTAAAAACGCATTTACGTAATGCGATTTGTAAAACGTATTGTAACGCATTTAAGGAATGCGATTTGTAAAAACATATCAGAAATCGCATTTACCGAATGCGAGGCATAAATTGCATTTAGGAATGTGATTTACAAAACGCATTTGCGTAATGCGACGTACAAATATCATTTATGGAATGCTATATTGTAAATCGCATTTACTGAATGCCGACTTATAAATCGTATTTACTTTAATGCACTTATAAACGCATGCATTTTAATGCGACTTTATAAATCGCATTTGTCTAATTTGATTTATGTTTCGTATTTGAAGAAATTGCAATTAGGGAATGCGAAGTATAAATTGCATTTAGGGAATGCAATTTACAAATATTTACGAAACGCACTCCTTATAAATCGCATTCACTACCCAATTTACAAACAAAAGATTTACTTTAATGCGACTTACAAATCGCATTTGAAGAAATCGTATTTAGGGAATGGCATAAATTGAATTTAGGGTATGTGATTTGTAAATCGCACACTAATGCAATTCTGTAAAAACCTATTGTAAATCGCATTTACTTTAATGCGAAGTATAAATTGTATTTAGGAATGCGATTTACAAAACGCATTTGCGGAATGCGACTTACAAATATCATTTACGGAATTTGATTTACAAATCGTATTTACCGAATGCACTTATAAATCGCATTTACTTATAATGCGACTTACAAATCACATTTACTTTAATGCTACATACAATCGCATTTTCGAATGTGATTTAGAAGTCTCATTCGAAGAAATAGAATTTAGGAAATGCGAAGTATAAATGGCATTTAGGGACGAATGCGATTTGTAAAAACCTATTGTAAATCGTATTTACGGAATGCGAATTACAACGCATTTACTAATGCCACTTACAAATACCACTTACCTAATTCGATTACACTACAACGCACTTACTGAATGCGACTTACAAATCGCATTTACGAATTTGACTTACAAAATTACATTTGATGAATGCCACTTATAAACGCATTTGTCTAATGTGATTTATAAGTCGTATGAAGAAATATATTTACTAATGCAATTATAAAACGTATTGTAAATCGCATTTAAGGAAGGAGATTTGTAAAACCTATTGTAAATCGCATTTACTTTAATGCGAAGTATAAATTGTGACAGAGAATGTGATTTACAAAACGCATTTGTGGAAGCGACTTACAAATCGCATTTATGGAATTAGATTTACAAATCGCATTTACTTTAATTCGATTTACAAACCGTATTTACTTTAATGCACTTATAAATCGCATTTACTTTAATGCAACTTACATATCGCATTACTTAAATGCGACTTATAAATCGTATTTGTCGAATGTGATTTATTAGTCGCATTTGAAGAAATTGCATTTACTGGGAAACGTATTGTAAATCGCATTTAAGGAATGCGATTTGTAAAAACTTATTATAAATCGTATTTATTTAATGCACTTACAAATCACACTTATTTAATTCGATTTACAAATCGCACTTATTTTAATGCGAATTTACAACGTATTTACGAATGTGATTTATAAGTCGCATTTGAAGAAATTGCATTTACTTTAACGCGATTCAGAAAACGTATCATGAAGCGCATTTGGGCTTAACGCGATTTGTAAAAACCTATTGTAAATTGCATTTACTAATGCGATTTGTAAAAACCTATTGTAAATCGCATTTGTGGAATGCGACTTATAACGTATTTGTCGAATGCGATTTACAAGTCGCATTTGTCTAATGCGATTACAAGTCGCATTTGAAGAAATTGCATTTAGGAAATGCGAAGTATAAATGGCATTTACTGAATGTGATTTGTAACGCATTTACTTTAATGTGATTTGTAAATCACATTTACTTTAATGCGATTTGTAAAAACCTATTGTAACGCATTACTTTAATGCTATATAATTGCATTTAGGAATGCTATTTACAAAACGCATTTATGAATGCTACTTACAAATATCATTTACTTAATGCGATTTACAAATCGTATTTATGAATGCGATTTACAAATGCATTTTGCGAATGCGACTTACAAATCATCTACTTATCATTTTAATGTGATTTACAAGTCGCATTTGAAGAAATTGCATTTAGGGAATGCGAAGTATAAATTACATTTAGGGAATGCGAAGTATAAATTGCATTTAGGGATTGTGATTTGTAAATCGCATTTATGGAATGTGATTTGTAAATCGTATTACTTTGACGTTGTTGTAAATCGTGCATTTTATTTAAATGCGATTTGTAAAACCTATTTTAAATCGCATTTACGGAATGCGAAGCATAAATTGCATTTAGAATGATTTACAAACGACGGCGGAAGTGACTTACAAATAATATTATTTACTAATGATTTACAAAACGCATTTTGCAATGCGACTACATAAATATTATTTCTGTTTTAACGCTGACATACCGCATTTGTCAAATGCGATTTATAAGTCGCATTTGAAGAAATAGCATTTAGGGAATGTGATGTATAAATTGCATTTAGGGAATGCTATTTGTAAATCGTGATTACGAATGCGATTTGTAAAATTCCATTGTAAATCGCATTTACTTTAATGCGAAGTATAAATTGTATTTAGGGAATGCAATTTAAAAAACGAATTTGTGGAAGCGACTTACAAATCGCATTTTATGGAATTAGATTTACAAAACGCATTTGTTTTAATTCCGATTTACAAATCGCATTTACGAATGCGACTTACAAATCGCATTTACTTTAATGCAACTTACATATCGCATTTACGAAATGCGACTTATAAATCGCATTTGTCGAATGTGATTTATAAGTAGCATTTGAAGAAATTCAGGCTCATTTTAATGCGATTTGTAAAACGTATTAAATCGCATTTAAGAAATGCGATTTGTGAAAACCTATTGTAAATCGAATTTACTAATGCTAAGTATAAATTGCTTTTAGGAATGTGATTTATAAAACGCATTTGCGAATGCGACTTACAAATATCATTTACGGAATTCGATTTACAATCGCACTACTAATGCGACTTACAACGTATTTACTAATGCGATTATAACGTATTTACGAAATGCGATGACAATCAATGGCGGAATGCGACCGCGACTTACAAATCGCATTCACGGAATGCGACTTACAAATCGCATTCAAGGAATGCGACTTACAAATCGCATTTATGTGGACGTTTACTTATAAATCACATTTGTCGAATGTGATTTATAAGTCGCATTTGAAGAAATTGCATTTAAGGAATGCGATTTAGAAACTTATTGTAAACGCATTTACGAATGCGATTTGTAAAACTTGTTTGTAAATCGCATTTACTAATGCGAAGTATAAATTGTATTTATGGAATGTGATTTACAAACGCATTTGTGAAATGCGACTTACAAATCGCATTTACTAATTGGATGCATAAATCGCATTTATTTTAACGCGATTTATAAATCGCACTTACGGAATGCGATTCTTACAAATCGCACTTACGGAATTCGATTACAAATCGCACTTACTGATCAAGGATTTCCTTGTAAATCGCATTTAAGGAATGCGATTTGTAAAACCCTAATAGAACGTGATTACTTTAATGCGAAGTATAAATTGCATTTAGAGAATGTGATTTATTAAAACGCATTTGCGTACGTACTTACAAATATCATTTACTTAATAATATTTCAGAATCGTATTTATTTTAATGCGATTTTGTAAAAACTATTGTAAATCGCATTTACTGAATGCGATTTGTAAAAATCCATTGTAACGATTTACGGAATGCGATTTGTAAAAACCTATTGTAAATCGACTCTAATAGTTCACTTATAAATCGCATTTGTCGAATTGCGATTTACAAGTCGCATTTGAAGAAATTGCATTTAGGAAATGCGAATATAAATTGCATTTAGGGAATGTTTATTTTGTAAATCGTATTTAATTTTAATGATTTGTAAATCGCATTTACTTAATATGAAGTATAATTGTATTTAGGAATGCGATTTACAAAATGCATTTATTTGTCGCCATTTGTAAATCGCATTTACTAATGCGATTTACAAATCGTATTTACCTAATGCGATTTATAAAACGCATTTGCGGAATGCGACTACAAATATCATTTTACTAATGTGATTTACAAATCATATTTACCGAATGCGACTTATAAATCGCATTTACTAATTCGATTTACAAACGCATTTACGAAATTCGATTTACAAATCGCATTTATGGAATGCGACTTACAAATCGCATTTACTAATGCGACTTACAAATTGCATTTACGGAGTGCAACTTACATATCGCATTTGAAAAATTGCATTTACGAATGCGATTTGTAAAAACGTATTGTAAATCGCATTTAAGGAATGCGACATAAATTGCTTTTAGGAATGTGATTTATAAAGCGCATTTTGCGTAATGCGACTTACAAATATTATTTACTAATTCGATTTACAACCGCACTTACTGATATTTACAAATCGCATTTATTTTAATACTCTAATTTTATAAATCGCATTTGTCGAATGTGAGTTATAAGTCGCATTTGAAGAAATTGCATTTACTAATGCGATTTGTAAAAACGCATTGTAAATCGTGATTTAAGCAATGCGATTTGTAAAAACCTATTGTAAATCGCTTATACTAATGCGAAGTATAAATTGCATTTAGGAAATGTGATTTACAAAACGATTTGCGAATGCGACTTAAAAATATCATTTACTTTAATCATTTGTAAACGTATTTACTTAATGCGATTTACAAATCGCATTTACAGAATGCGACTTACTAATCTATTTTATCGCGACTTATAAATCGTATTTGTCCAACGCATTTATAAGCCGTATTTGAAGAAATAGCATTTAGGGAATGCGAAGTATAAATTGCATTTAGGGAATGCCATTTGTAAATCGCATTTTATGAAATTGCATTTAGGGAATGCTACATAAATTGCATTTAGTGAATGCGAAATATAAATTGCATTTAAAAAGGGAATGTGATTTGTAAATCGTATTTACTAATGCGATATAAATTGCATTTAGGGAATACGATTTACAAACGCATTTGCTAATGCGACTTTACAAATATCATTTGCCGAATGCGACTTACAAATTCGCATTTACGAAATGCGACTTACAATCGCATTTGTCGAATGCGCATTTATAAGTCACATTAAATTTCATTTACTAATGTGATTTTGTAAATCGCATTCACGAATGCGATTTGTAAAAACGTATTATAAATCGTATTTAATGAATGCGATTTGTAAATCGCATTTACTTTAATGTGAAGTATAAATTGGAATTTAGGAAATGCGATTTACAAAACGCATTTTGCGCAATGCGACTTACAAATCGTATTTATGACTAAGACTTACAAATCGCATTCACTTTAATGTTATTTACAAATCGCATTCACGGGAATGCGACTAAAATCGCATTTGAAGAAATTGCATTTACTAATGCGATTTGTAAAAACGTATTGTAAATCGCATTTAAGGAATGCACTTATATTGTAAATCGCATTTACTGAATGCGATTTGTAAAAACCCATTGTAACGTATTTACTAATGCGAAGTATATAAATTGCATTTAGAGAATGATTTACAAAACGCATTTACTTTAATGCGAAGTATAAATCGTATTTAGGAATGCTATTTGTTAATCGCATTTACTTTAATGCGATTTGTAAAAACCTGTAAATCACATTTACTTTAATGCGACTTATAATTCGAATTTGCTCTAATGCGATTTACAAGTCGCATTTGTCTAATGATTTACAAGTCGCATTTGAAGAAATTGCATATATGGAATGCGACATAAATTGCATTTAGGAATTGCGAAGTATAAATTGCATTTAGGAATGCGAAATATAAATTACATTAGTGGAATGCCATTTGTAAATCGCATTTACGAAATGCCATTTGTAAATCGCATTACTGGGAATGCAATTGTAAAAACTTTATTGTAAATCTCATTTAGGGAATTCGATTTACAAATCGTATTTATTTTGACGTACTTACAATCGCATTTGTCGAATGCGATTTATGTCGCATTAAAATTTAGTATTTACTAATGTGAAGTATAAATTGTATTTAGAAATGCGTATTTACAAAACGCATTTGCGGAATGCGACTTACAAATATCATTACATTTAATGCGCATTACAAATCGCATTTACGAAATGCGATTTCACAAATCGCATTCACGCGAATAAGTGATTTACAAATCGCATTCACTTAATGCGATTTACAAAACGATTTGCGGAATGCTACTACAAATATCATTACTTTAATGATTTACAAATCATATTTAATTTAATGCGACTTATAAATCGCATTTACGGAATTCGGGACATGCAACGCATTTGTTCGAATGCGACTTACAAATCGCATTTACTAATGCGATTTACAAATCGCATTTACTTTAATGCGACTTACAAATGTATTTACTTTAATGCAACTTACATATCGCATTTGAAAAAAATTGCATTTACTAATGCGATTTGTAAAAACGCATTGTAAATCGTATTTAAGGAATGCGATGTATAAATTGTGTTTTAGGAATGTGATTTATAAAAGTCAGCATTTGCGGAATGCGACTTACAAATATTATTTACTTAATTCGATTTACAAACGCACTTACTTTAATGCTACTCATAAATCATGAGCTTACTTTAATGCGACTTTACAAATCGCATTTACTTAATACGACTTATAAATCGCATTTGTCAATTTTGATTTATGTCAGATTGGGCAAACCGTATTTACTAATGCGATTTGTAAAACGTATTGTACCCAGATTACAATGCGATTTGTAAAAACTCATTGTAACGCATTTACTTTAATGCAAGTATAAATTGCATTTAGGAAATGTGATTTACAAACCGCATTTGCGAATGCCACTTACAAATATCATTTAGGGAATGCGATTTGTAAATCGCATTTACAGAATGCGTTTTACAATCGTATTTACTGTATGCGACTTATAAATCGATTTACTTTATCGCGACTTATAAATCGCATTTGTCCAATGCATTTATGTTTCATTTGAAGAAATAGCATTTAGGAATGCTAAGTATAAATTGCATTTAGGAATTGCCATTTGTAAATCGCATTTACTATCGCGACTTGAAATCGCATTAACAACGCGATTTGTAAACGACAGAATCGCATTTAAGGAATGCGATTTAAACCCATTGTAAATCGCATTTACGAATTCGATTTGTAAAAACCTATTGTAAATCGAATTTACTTTAATGCGAAGTATAAATTGTATTTATGGAATGTGATTTACAAAACGCATTTGCGAAACGCGATTTACAAATCGCATTTACAGAATGCAATTTATAAATATTTACTAATGCGACATTTACAAATCGCACTTGGCGAAATGCGACTTACAAATCGCACTTACACTGATTTACAAAATCGCACTTACTTTAATGCGACTTACAAATCGCATTTAGTTTAATGCCATTTGTAAAAACCTATCAGAACGCATTTACTAATGCGAAGTATAAATTGCATTTAGAGAATGTGATTTTACAAACGCATTTGCGTAATGCGACTTACAAATATCATTTAATATTTTGTAAATCGCATTTACTAATGCATTTGTAAAACTATTGTAAATCGCATTTACGAATGCGATTTGTAAAAACCTATTGTAAATCGAATTTACGAATGCGACTTATAAATCGAAGATTTGTCGAATGCCATTTACAAGTCGCATTTGAAGAAATTGCATTTAGGAAATGCTAAGTATAAATTGCATTTAGGAATGTGATTTGTAAATCGCATTTACGAATGTGATTTGTAAATCTAAGACTACTTAACGCGAAGTATATAAATTGCATTTAGGGAATGCGATTTACAAATGCATATACGGATGCCATTTGTAACGTTTTACTAATGCGATTTACAAATCGTATTTACTAATGCGATTTACAAAACGCATTTGCGGAATACGACTTACAAATATCATTTACGGAATGTGATTTACAAATCATATTTATTCGAATGCGACTTATAAATCGCATTTATTTAATTGGACATAAATCGCATTTACGAAATCCGATTTACAAAACGCATTTGTTTTAATGCGACTTCTACAAATCGTACTTACGAAATGCGACTTACAAATTGCATTTACGGAGTGCAACTTACATATCGCATTTGAAAAAATTGCATTTACTTTAATGCGATTTGTAAAAACGTATTGTAAATCGCATTTAAGGAATGCGAAGTATACCGTTTAACGTGATTTATAAAAAGCCGCATTTGGCTAATGCGCACTTACAAATATTATTTACTTTAATTCGATTTACAAATCGCACTTACTTGCGGCCTTTACAAATCGCATTTACTAATACGACTTATAAATCGTATTTGTCGAATGTGCATTTATAAGTCGCACTAAGAAATTGCATTTACTAATGCGATTTGTAAAAGATTGTAAATCGCATTTAAGCAATGCGATGAAACCTATTGTAAATCGCTTATACTAATGCGAAGTATAAATTGCATTTAGGAATTGATTTACAAACGCATTTGCGAACGCGACTTACAAATCATATTTCTTAATGCGATTTGTAAATCGTGATTTACGGTAATGCGATTTACAACGTATTTACTTTAATGCTTAATTACAATCGTATTTACTTTAATGCGACTTACAAATCGCATTTATTTAATGCGACTTATAAATCGCATTTGTCCAATGCGATTATAAGCCGCATTTGAAGAAATAGCATTTAGGAATGCGAAGCATAAATTGCATTTAGAAATGCCATTTGTAAATCGCATTTTGCGGAAATTGCATTTAGGGAATGCGAAGTATAAATTGCATTTAGTGAATGCGAAATATAAATTGCATTTAGGGAATGTGATTTGTAACGCATTTATGGAATGCGAAGTATAAATTGCATTTGGGGTGGAATGCGATTTACAAAACGCATTTCGCGTAATGCGACTTAAAATATCATTTACTTTAATGCGACTTACAAATCGCATTTACTTTATCATGACTTACAACGCATTTGTCGAATGCGATTTATAAGTCACATTAAATTTCATTTACTGAATGTGATTTAAAATCGCATTCACTAATGCGATTTGTAAAAACGTATTATAAATCGTATTTAATGAATGCGACATTATAAACGTATCTTATTTGTAATTGCGACTTATAAATCGCATTTGTCGAATGTGAGTTATAAGTCGCATTTGAAGAAATTGCATTTACTAATGCATTTGTAAAACGTATCAGAACGTATTTAAGGAATGCGATTTGTAAAATCCTTATTGTAAATCGCATTTTACTAATGCGATTTGTAAAACCTATTTTAAATCGCATTTACTTTAATGCTAAGTATAAATTGTATTTATGGAATGATTTACAAAACGCATTTGTGAAATGCTGATTTTCACAAATCGCATTTAGCCGAATGCACTTACAAATATCATTTACTAATACATTTACAAATCGTATTTACTTTAATGCGATTTACAAACGCATTTGCGAATGCGACTTAAAATATCATTTACTTTAATGTGATTTACAAATCATATTTCTTAATGCGATTTGTAAATCGCATTTTACTAATTCGATTTACAAAACGCATTTACTAAATTGATTTACAAATCGCATTTACTTTAATGCGACCATAAATCGCATTTACTAATGCGACTACAAATTGCATTTACGTAGTGCAACTTACATATCGCATTTGAAAAAATTGCATTTACTGGCTGCGATTTGTAAAAACGTATTATAAATCGTATTTAAGGAATGCGAAGTATAAATTGCTTTAGGGAATGTGATTTATAAAGCGCATTTGCGAATGCGACTTACAAATATTATTTTACTCCGAATTCGATTTACAAATCGCACTTACTTTAATGCGACTTACAAATCGCATTTACTTTAATACCACTTTATAAATCGATTTGTCGAATGTGATTTATAAGTCGCATTTGAAGAAATTGCATTTACTAATGCGATTTCCAGAAAAATCGCAGATTGTAAATCGCATTTAAGCAATGCGATTTGTAAAACTCTACCGTAAATCGCTATACTAATGCGATTTGTAAAAACCTATTGTAAATCGGATTACTTAATGCGAAGTATAAATTGTATTTATGGAATGTGATTTACAAAACGCATTTGTGAAATGTGACTTACGTGACGCATTTACGAATGCGACTTACAAACATTTTATTTTAATGCGATTTACAAATCGCACTTATGGAATGCGACTTACAAATCGCACTTACGGAATTCGATTTACAAATCGCACTATGACTTACAAATCGCATTTAAGGAATGCGATTTGTAAAAACCTATTGTAAATCGTATTTACTTTAATGCGAAGTATAAATTGCATTTAGAGAATGTGATTTACAAAATGCGTACGTACTTACAAATATCATTTACGGAATAATATTTGAAATCGCATTTACTAATGCGATTTGTAAAAACTATTGTAAATCGTACTTACTACCCATTTGTAAAAACCTTATTGTAAATTCAGATTTACGAAATGCGACTTGTTCGCATTTACTTAAATGCCACTTATAAATCGCATTTGCCGAACGCGATTTACAAGTCGCATTTGAAGAAATTGCATTTAGGGAAAAAGCTAAGTATAAATTGCATTTAGGAATTGATTTGTAAATCGCATTTTACTAATGATTTGTAAATCGCATTTACTTTAATGCGATATAAATTGCATTTAGGAATTGCGATTTACAAAATGCATTTACTAATGCCATTTAAGCAATGCGATTTGTAAAACCTATTGTAAATCGCTTATACTAATGCTAAGTATAAATTGCATTTGTCGATTGTGATTTATAAGTCGCATTTGAAGAAATTGCATTTACGAATGCGATTTGTAAAAACGTATTATAAATCGCATTTATGAATGCGATTTGTAAAAACCTATTGTAAATCGCATTACTGACGCGAAGTATAAATTGTAATAAGGAATGTGATTTACAAACGCATTTCAAATGCTAATTTACAAATCGCATTTATGGAATTCGATTTACAAATCGTATTACTTTAATTGATTTACAAATTGTATTTGTTTTAATGCGCATTTACAAATTCGCACTTACTTTAATGCGACTTACAAATCGCACTTACGGAATTCGATTTACAAATCGCACTTACTTTAATGCGACTTACTAATCGCATTTACTTTAATGCGACTTCTACAAATCGCATTTACTTTAATGCAACTTACATATCGCATTTACGAAATGCTAATTTATAAATCGCATTTATCGAATGTGATTTATGGGGAGTCGCATTTGAAGAAATTGCATTTACTAATGCGATTTGTAAAACGTATTGGTTAAAACTCTTATTGTAAATTGCATTTACTTTAATGCGAAGTATAAATATGCATTTAGGAAATGTGATTTACATAACGCATTTTGCGTAATGCGACTTACAAATATCATTTACTAATGCGAAGTATAAATTGCATTTAAGCAAATGTGATTTACATAACGCATTTGCGAATGCGACTCTACAAATATCATTTGTTTTAATGCGCATTTACAAATCGCATTTACAGAATGCGACTTACTAACGTATTTATAATGCGACTTATAATCGCATTTGTCGAATGCGATTTATAAGCCGCATTTTTGAAGAAATAGCATTTAGGAATGCGAAGTATAAATTGCATTTAGGAATTGCCATTTGTAAATCGCATTACTTTAATGCGATTTGTAATCGTATTTACCGACGCAATTTGTAAAACCTATCAAAATCGCATTACGGACCCGATTTACAAATCGCATTTACGTAATCCACTTACACGTATTTGTCGAATGCGATTTATAAGTCGCATTAAATTGCATTTACTTTAATGATTTGTAAATCGCATTTACTAATGAGATTTGTAAATCGTATTTACTAATGTGATTTGTAATGCATTTACTTAATGCGAAGCATAAATTGCATTTAGGAATTGCGATTTACAAAACACATTTAAGTGAATGCGACTTACAAATATCATTTATTTTAATGCGATTTACAAATCGTATTTGGCGTAATGCACTTTATAAATCGTATTTACGAATTTACAAAATCGCATTTTGTCGAATGTGATTTATAAGTCGCATTTGAAGAAATTGCATTTAGGGAATGCGAAGGCAAGTTGCATTTCATTTTAATGCGATTTGTAAAACCTATTGTAAATCACATTTACTTTAATGCGCATTTTAAAAACCTTTTATCACAATACCTACTTAGAAATGCATTCTATAATTATAAATTTATAAATCTCATTTGACAAACACAATTTGAATTTATTCCCGTAGAAGGAAATCTAAGAAGCAAAATTTTAGTCAATTTAAATTTTTTAAATATTAAAAAAACAAAAAAAACATGTAATTTAATTAAAATTAAAAATTTTTTATTTTTTTTATTTTTTTTATTTTTTTTAGTTTTTTTAATATTAAATAACAATTTGTTAATAAAAATAATAAAATGACAATTTTGTCTTTGCCTCTTTAATGAGGGGCAAAAAATTCAATTAACATTTCTAAAAGTATTTAATGAACGACAGTTCAATCAACATTTCCTGCGTTTCACACTTTTTAATATAGTATAGATAAATACCTTTAGAAATGTTGATTGAATATTTTGCCCTTTATTAAAAGAATAGGCAA
Source organism: Datura stramonium (assembly GCA_018107945.1). Classification (NCBI taxonomy): domain Eukaryota; kingdom Viridiplantae; phylum Streptophyta; class Magnoliopsida; order Solanales; family Solanaceae; genus Datura; species Datura stramonium. The sequence goes on along the minus strand of JACEIK010000029.1, from coordinate 483,715 downwards.
AATTGTTATTTATTAGTTTTTATAAATTAATTGTTATTTAATTATCTTTTAATATATTCTGACTTTTAAAATCAATTAAAAGCTTGTAACTATTAAATCTTTACTTAAAGCCAAGAAAGCACGTAGTCAAGAGAAGGATCACACCCCAAAGAGTATGACATAGACTCGCCTACCCTAATGCAAACATTGGTGGTCACTTCTACATAATTTTGATGAGTTTTTCAGTTTGGACAATCACTCATAAATAAATACATGTGTGATATGATATCAATTTATTAGTGCCTAAACAAGTCATTAATAATTCACAATTTTAAATTAAAAAAACAAAAAAAACATGTAATTTAATTAAAATACAAAAATTAAATATTAAATGTTAATATATTAATGGGCCAAGTAACACAATTTTTATAATAAATTAACATGAAATATGCATATAAGTATGCACAAGGGTCGCTTTTAATTACAAGTCAGCTTACGGCAAAAGATAAGAATAACACGAATTAGTTATGAGGAAATTAATTACGTATTTTTTTCAATTAATTACAATTTTTTAAAAATATAAAAACAGAAAAAAGAATATTAAGTTATAAAATTTCAAATATTAAAAAATTTAAAAACAGAAAAAACTCTACCTGATTTTTTGTAAAATTTAATATTAAGATTAATATAATAATATTATTAAAAATATTTAGAAAAGTTAAAATTGTTGATTGTGTTTTTGAATTTTTTCAATTTTGTAATTTATTAAAAAATAATATAACTTTTTAAAATTCTTTAATAAAAAAGAAGGCTTTAAGAGTGCTTACAATTTAAAATTTTTAACCAAGTTATTCGTGTATTAGTTTCGTCTTATATAGGCACCAAATGGTTCCAAAGTGCTCATGCAAGCACAAACATAGTGGTTTTCAACGACATTTTTTACTTTTTTGAATCACAAAACATTTATTTGAGGCGACGTTCTTTTTTCCCACTCAAATGCGTTAATGTGGTAATGAACCAGAAGAAAAGAAAGGCCCACTCTTATCAATTCAAACTTTTTGCAAACATGATCATTTATCACTCCTTAAAAATTTAAAATTTTCATTCTAAATTTTATATTATTACACAACCACATCTTAAATATTTTTTAATTGCTTTTAAAAATTATTTTAATACAAGAATACGCATAGACGTGTACTTTTTTAAGATTCAGTGCTTTTGATATAATATGGAATTATGGATAGATAAGAGTGGGCATAGTTTAACTAATCCTCAAATTCAAACGAACCCATTTTTTGATATTTGGGGTTTAATTTTGATTTCATTTTTAAAATTTATGGATTTTGGATTTGAATATCGTATTTAGTATTATGGATTTTTGGATATCCAAAATTTAAAATTTTATACCTTATATTTACCCTAATCAATTACTCATATCATACGTGTCCAATACTAATAAATTCACTTTTCAAGCATCCAATAACATTAATATCTGGCGACCCATCACATTATTAAATAAATATAAATTTTTTTATTAATCAAAATATAAAAATATAAAATATTTTGGCTGACAAAGAAAGTTTTAATACATTTAATACAAGCGTAGGTTTCACACTCTTTGTTAATTGTAGAGAAATATAAATTTCAATGAATAAATTATTGTGCCAGATTGCTTCAAGATCTCATATTGCCTACTTAAAACCTGGGTAGTTTCAAACCGAAAATTCAAAAAAAAATCCAAACCAAGTAGCATCCAAAACGAACTTAAAAAAATCCCAATCCAAATGAATTTATTTGAATTGATTTTCTTAATCCAAAAACCGAATATCTAGATTAAAATTATCATATTCAATTTGACAATAACACCCACCCGTGATAGATATAGAATTATTTTGACAATTAATAATATTTGCTTTATTTTATAAATTATTTTAATGCCAAAAGGGAAAAGCAATAGAGAAAAGAAAAGTAACCTAATATATTTTTCTTTTCCGCGTTAGTATGCAACCAAATCAAACGATCGGTGAGACTCCGCAAAATCCACTGGCTGGTATCCGGTAAACCGGTGAATCTCCTTTTTCTACTCTCCTATATTCCCTGTAAATATCCTCTCAATTTTCAATTTCATTTCAAATCTCTTTCCCATTTTCTCTCTATATTTTCTTCTTCAGCTCAAATAATATTTAATTCCTAGGGTTTAATCTCTTGTCTCTCCGGCGTTACCCGTCGACACTTCGCGGTGATTTCCCTGGCGAGATCTCCTATTAGGTAAGCCGTTTCGCTTTTTCTAATAATTTGATTTCACTGTTTCCGATTTCACCTTTTTTTTTCAATGTAAATTCGCAGTTCTTTTGTAGTTTGTTCGTCAAATGTAATGTTAACTGCAAGGAGAAGTTTACTTTCGTCACAGTTTAATTTGATTTTAATGTCATTTAAATGCACGATTTCGTTTTTTTTTTTGTTTCTGTTCTAGAGTTATTTAGGAGAAATATTGCTTATTCCAGTTAAGAAGATAGAGTTGCTGCTTAATAATTCTGATTTCACCATTCCTGAAAGCTAGAGAGTTTGTGCACGCTTAATTTCAGTTAAATGTACGATTTGTGTAATATTACTGCAAGGAGAAGTTTACTTTCGCCACTAGCCTTTTTTTTGATTTTAATTTCATTTAAATGCACGATTTCGTTTTTGTTTGTTTCTGTTCTAGATATATTTAGGAGAACTGTTACTTATTCCAGTTAAGAAGATAGAGCTGCTGCTTAATAATTTACTTCACCATTCCTGAAAGCTAGAGAGTTTATACAGGTTTAATTTTCATGGATTTATGTCCATGTGAATACACAGTTTTTGCAACTTGTTAGTAAAATATAATATTACTGTAGGACAAAAACTTGTACTTAGCCACAGTTGATTTTTGAATTTAATTTCATTTTTATGCATGCTTCTTATTTGTTTGTTCTAGTTTTATTTAGGAAAGATTACTTCTTCTAGTTAAGAGGAAAATTCTGCTGCTTATCACTACTTATTATGTAATTACAATTTAATTATAATAATTAATCTGAAAGTTCTGAAAGTTGTTACACATTTAAAATTAATGGCTTTACATCCTCAAAATATGCAGTTTCTGCAATTTGTTTGTAAAATGTAATACTGCAAGGAAAACTATATTTTGAACAGTTAATATTTGAATTTAATTTAATTTTAATGCATGATTTTGCCTTTATTTGTTGTTCGACTGTTATATAGGAAAAAAGATTACTTCTTCCAGTTAAGAGGAAAACTTTGCTGCTTAATATTACTTTATAATGTACTAAAAATTCTAATCCTGATTTCTCCAATCCTGAAAGCTAGAGTTGTGACACATTTAATTTTCATGGATTTACATCCCTGTAAATATGCAGTTTCTGCAATTTGTTTGTAAAATGTTATGATACTCAAGGAAAAACTTATACTTTGGACAGTTAACTTGAAATTTAATTTCATTTTACTGCATGCTGCTTTTTGTTCTGTTCTAGCATCATTTAGGAAGAAGATTACTTCTTCCAGTTAAGAGGAAGTTTTGCGATGTCTTTGTTTTTTTATAATGATGGTATCTGAGCACAGTTTGCCTAATTTCACTGGTACCTGCTACCTTCAAAGTGTGTCGGGTAACTTGGTCTACCCAGATTGAACTGATAAGAAGGCACCACCGAGTGTTTTGCCGCCTCTTGGATTTGAACTTGAGACACATAGTTCTTAATCCACTTCATAATTCATAATAGAAAACTTAGCTCATGTTTTCTTAAATATTCTGTGCTTGATAAAAATTTACCACCACCATCATATTTTAGGGTATGGACTGTGTACTGAATTAGCTTTACCTGTGTGCTGAATATTTTTCAGCGAGGGAAAATATTAAATTTGTATTTGAGATATAACTACATTTGATATCAAACTTTAAATGCTAATACAAATGTATTACATTCAACTTGGCATTAACCGGCAATCAAACACTCAAATTTTGAAAGCGCACACCTAGGCACCTCAACTCCTATCGGGCCTGAGTCAAGAGAGCACCCCAACTTACAAAATGATCATCTAGACACTTCTAAAATTTATGTGCTACACCGGCATTGGGTATCTATGAGACACAAGGACTAGTTGGAGTGTTTAGTTGTCGGGCTGGAGTACTCAAGTTGATGTTTGGATGCAGACTCTCAAAGTTTGAGTACTTAATTGCTAGTTGAGGTCAAGTTTGAGTGCCTATTTATGTATTATGCCTTTTTAAAATGAGTCTATGTTGTGGAAGTTGTACAGAATAACAAGTGTTATTGGTGGGATGACATTTCAAGCATTTTGGATGCTCCAAAACAAGAAATATCATTAGAATTTGGGTGGGAGGAACATGGACAAGTAATGTTTGAGTTTATGTTCATGTTAAGTTTTTGGTATTCTGTTTTCTTTCTTCTGGTTCTTCACATTGTCTACTTAGATTCAACTTATTTTTGTTTTTGTACTTCTGCCATTTTATTCACCATTTTCCCATCTAATCCAGCTTTGCATTTTTTTCTCTCTCGGTTTGCTTGATATGCTGATAAACCCTCTTCTCTCCCCCAAGTGATTTCCACTGGTACTGCACTGGCTTCCTTCTTGATTGTCTTTTGTGCTGTTGTAGGAGATGTCTCGAGGAAGATTTGTGGGAACGGTTGGTGCGAGCAGCACTACGTATGTGAGAGCGCTGCAACCATAACAATAACAGGGATATAGATGACATTCTAAGAGCTGCGGACGAGATTCAAGATGAGGACCCTAATTTGGTCCAGAGTATGTAAGTGATCTCTTCTCATGAGCCTTATTGACTTTTCATTCTTGGCACACAAATGTGTTGAGCACATTTTTTAGTTGCTCTGTTGAAAGCAAATAGAAGTATCCAGAACTTGATCATTGACGACAGGTTAATCTATAACATCTAAGTTTAGGAGGGAAAATATGATCAAGATTCTCTCCTTCTGTAATGGCATCGAATTATGACAGATTGAACAGTCTTTTTTTGTAGAATTTATAATTTGGATAGTTATAGTTTTGTCAGTTATCTTGGCATTGGCATTTAAGATATAGTGAAACGTGGCATGAAAAGCTTCAAAGTAATTAGGACTAAATGTTTCTGCTCTCCCTGGTTGGACAAGTAGACTGTTGGTTATGTTAATTTATCATATTGACTGAGTCCCGTTGTAGAAATGTTCAGATGGTAACATTGGTTTTCCAGTTCCTCATTTTAGAAAAATGAAGAAACATTTGGGTTTGGTTGCTGAAGGAATTGCAAAAATTTTAGGTCATTCATTGTGTTTGCCATGGTATTTTTAAAAAAGTAAGGGCTGTTCTGGTGGCATTCCTAACTCGATACTTTCGTTTGGGATTGAGCGGCTTTTATTTTTGGTGTTAAGAAGTACACCTATTTCATGATATTTCAAGTTATAGGGGCTTGCTTGATTGATGTGACTTCCTCCGCGTTTGTTTTTGCATACCATCTGCACATCTATCAATTCTCCTTTTCTTATAAGAAAGCATTGGCTTATTCTTTAGTTTGACTGTTTCCTTCATTAAAACTGAATCCAAAAATTTTACGACTATAATTTGTGGATACTTTTGTTCGAGTATCTTGGTCAAAAAAAGGAGATTATATTATTCCTAAGACGTCTAGGAGATGTGAACTTGTGCATGACCAATCAAACATAGGCTCAAAACCAATTATCAGCCAGTAAGGAGTTGCTCTCCGCACGTATTGTACCTGGATTATCTCTTATCATAAATAAAACTACTCTGCAATTTCTTTGATTCATATGTCGCTGATTTTCTGGCGTTTCTCTGTTCGAGTAGAGTTTGTTTGCATCCATAATCTGTTTCCTGTTGCCTACTAGTGTCTTGTCCCATGCTGTCTTAGAGACTTAAACTCTAAGTAAGTACCCCAGTATTTTTATTTTTATGTGCAAACACATTTTTCTCCTCGCAATGTCTGCAAACACATATGTATCCTCTCTTTTGCTCCAGCTGTATCCTTTGCTAGTTCATCTGGTTGCACAACAGTGTTCATTTGCTCTCACTTTGCATTGTGTTCTTCTTATCCATCATTTGAAGGGTATCTGCCAACCCAGAATTCTTCTATTGATCTCTATGGTGGTGTTTGTGGATAGATTTTTGAAGGTTCAGTAATACTTAGAGTTGTCCTAGCTTTACCTTTAGATCCTTTATGCATTTTCTCGAAAAGCTATATGCAAACTCAGTCTATGTGAGCTTCACAAAGCATAGGAGAAGCACCGATAGGGAGGTTGTGGTTGGTTCATCAACCAATGTAAGAATTGTCTAAATATTACGAATTCTCTGATTATTTTTGAGAATGAAAAATTTGGTTACGAATAGAGCACAATTGTTAATATATTGACCTCATCTAAATTTGGATTGAGACATAGTTGATTGACGATTTAGAAAGCTGATATGCAGTCTGTCAATGCTTTTGGACCTAATAAACTTGCTTATTTGTTGGCAATTTGGTGAATTTGCTGCAGTATGTGAGCATGCCTATTCCTTGGCTCAAAATTTGGATCCTAACAGTGAGGGGAGGGGAGTTTTGCAGTTCAAGACTGGTTTAATGTCTGTAATTAAGGTATGTGTACACTTTTCTTTGTGTACTGCAGATATGCATCACTTTGTTAGAGGAATAGGAAAAAATGGATTTTCACGAAGGATACAAATATTTTTCTGTTGGATATTATGAAGTAGTTTGTCTCCTCTGAGTGCCGTGGAATTGTCATTAAGAGTTCACTGATCTATAACAGAACCTAGAGTTTTGGTTTACCTCTCTGTTTCTTCCATTTTAAATATTGTATCATTTTGGGTGTCAGGACTTCTAATCCTAGAGATGTGCAGGAACTCCTCTTAGCAGATGCATTGTAAATTAGTTCTGAAAGTTGAATTTTTACATGTTTTAATGGTGTATTTCAATAATTTGGGTATTGGTTCAGTTCTGATTTCCTTCCCATCTCTTGCCTAATCTTTGTAGCAAAGCTAGCGAAGCGGGAGGGTGGGACGATTGATAGAAGCCAGGATATTACTCTCTTACAAGAATTCTACAAACAATACAGAGAAAAGCATAACGTGGATAAATTACGAGAGGAGGAACTGAAATTGAGGGAATCTGGTGTGTCTTTAGTAGGTAATCTGTGAGAGTAAGTGATGTTACTCTCAGCATTCTCTTATTTAGTTGTTGTTATCCCCTAGAAGACCTCCATGGTTGTATTCTACCACTTGCACGACTGTCAGAATTACATTTTTCTCTTTTATTGTTTGGTTATGATGTCGTATTTGCTTAGAATTGCATTTCTTCTTGCTCTGAAAATGGAAACTTCTGTTTCCATAAATACTATTTGATGCTTCTAGGTTGAAAAGCAATGGAACATCTCTTAACTTGCGGGACGTGATAGTTTTCCTGTATCTTCTGTAGTCTGTCCATACTCAACGAAGAATAAGAATGCGTGATAGAGGTACAAGGATCTCTTTTTCTCCTGTCTGATCAACCAAAAGGATTTCTGCTTCTCCTTCCCCTATTTATAACATATGGTTGGGGAAGGCTTTTGGGGATCACAAACAGCTCCAACCATTTTTCTTATGGGGAGAGGGGCTGATTTTCAGCAATCAGGACTCTGTCATAGCTGATACCTGGTACTGATAATGACAGTTTCTCTATGTAGGGGGAGCTAACGTAAGGCCTTTAGCCAGCCTTGGAAGATGGAAGAGAATTTGCGAGATGAGTGGGAGAGAAACCTTATGTTTGGGAAATATTTGAGATTGTCGCTTTTGGAAGGGAAGGAAGGTAGGGTGTTAGAATTGCTTAAAGACGTAGTTTAAGAAAACAAAAAGGGTAGCGTACAGTTGTTGATTGTAGGGAGGGAACGGGAAGAGTTTTGGGGAAGGAAAAAGAGGGAGAAAGAAAAGTGGCAGGTGGAGAGAAGATATAGGTAGGGATAGAAGTGGTGTTCTGGGGGAGGAGGGGTACAGTGGTGAGGGTGAAGTTGTTGTCCATGGAAGCTAAAATTATTTCATTGAATCAGTGTAAAGCTCTTAGGTCCGTTGGGACTTTAAGCGCAAATAAAGTGTAGGCTTTTAATGAAAAAAGATGCAAAGGAGAAAAGATACAAATATATATGGTTTAGTCCAAGACTAATAATTTTTGATGAAGTGTTATTAACAAACATCAAGAAGATGCATGTATTTCAAGATGTGGCCTTGAAGCTCACAAAACTATCAATTCATACAGACTAAGTCAGAGCTAGTGATCTAATAAAGTCCTGAGCATACTACATCAGCTAAACAAATTAACAAAATATTTTGCCTTCAACATGGCTAAAGGGGTTGACTCCCCATCAAAACATTTCTTGTTCGTTTCTAACCGGATACACCAAAATATACAATTAGGAATCATGATCTAGATCTTCTTGATGGTGTTGTCAATTCTCTTTCATATGCATCCTTATCTGAGAGGGGTGTGGTCCATTTAAGACCAAAGAGAAAAAAACATGTTCCATATGCTTGAGGCCACTTCACAGTAAAGAAGTAAATGTCTAGTGGTTTCAGCCTCTTTCTTGCACATATAGCATCTATTTGGAAGTTGGATCTTCCTTTTCTTTAGGTTGTCTTGAGTAAGACATGCATATAGACAAGGTTGTAAAGCATAACGATTTTAGGTGGCAGTTTGGTCCTCCAAATGAGCTTCCAGTTGTCTATCATAGATTTTCTTGAGCACCAGACTCCCTTCTTTGTGATATCCCCATTTAAGCTTGTCAGTTGCCTGGGGATCCATATGGAAATTCTGGAGTCTTTAAAGTTCTAGCAAATCAGTTACTTCCCAGTCATGCATGTTGGTTCCTACTCTATTTGCAGCAATAACAGAGTTGGGGTCTTGAGCCATTCTTGAACAAATTTGGAAAAGTAAGTAATCCCGAAGAGTTGTATTGCGGCTTCATTTGTCTGTCCAAAATTTTAGGAGTGATCCATTACCCACTTCAAAGTGAGCATGTCGATTAAACGAGCCTCACAGTTTCCTAATACCTTCCAAGAGTCCACTCCATGAGGAAGAGTAGAGGTGATAAGAATTGGCTTATTTGAAATAACAAGAAAATAATGTGGAAGCGAAAACTAAGATTAAAGACAAAATTGAAAGATATGTGAAATTTGAGGATACAATCCCCAAATTCCAAAATACGTGCTATAAATCCTAATTGATTTTAGTATGCAAAATTAGCGGATTAAAATCTAATTATGATACTAATAGGTCAATTCAAGAACTTAGATCAAAAGACTCGACTTTGGAAGAAATTAACGACAATAATTAGTGTAAGAATAATTACCTTTAATTTACGAATAAGAAACAAAGATATCAGTTTAATAATCTTACCTCTTAAAGAATCGTTCTTGTAAGGTTGTAAGATAAACTTACAGGCATACAAAGGTAAAAGAAGAGAAACTCTCAATTAATAATAATGTTCTATAAACATAACAAATTTCACTCCCTATATATATGGGGAAACTATCCCAAATACCATGGATTCGAATTCTACTTTTTATGAAAGTAATAAGTACTAAAATCTAACTAGGGAAGCATGTAAAATAATACTACCGAACTTCTTCCCTAATAAACTAAAGTAAAGTTGCCAAATGTGCACCAAAACCCACACCTATTTTGCACTCAAATTTTGGCTGTGAATTTCCAGCCTATTTTGGGCAAGAATTTCAGCAATTTTCGGGCTTCTCTTTGTGGGGCTCCACCTTTCTCCTCTTGGGCTTGGACTTGAACCATGAAATATGTGTAGTACTTAACTCACTCCTTATTCTTGGGTTCATTTTTGGACTCTTTTCAATTTACAAGTATCTTCTTGATCTTCCACCTAAACTCATCAACCTTTAATAGAAGTATGCCACCATAGATGCTATCATTCCCCACTTCTTGAAAATATTCGTCCTCGAATTTAAACTTCGCAAAATCAAGAAGATTTACATTTGTGAACAACGACCATTAAGCACAAGCAATGATGGTAGAAACAACACCAGATAGACTATGTGTCCACTTGACCCAACAAAGCTTAGCATGTATAAATACACCCTTATAAAGCATGTGGACATCATCATCGCAATAGAAAGTTTTCACGTTTATATAAACACAAAAAGATTCTTGCTTTAGATGACATGAGAATAACAGTGCCTCTACAATTTAGTGCTCTCAATAAAATACTCCAATTGGACATGGCAAAGACAATACTAGATCCATAAACACGCATCAAATTGAACACTCTTATAATGTAGTCACATCCTCAATATACCACTGTAAATTCTTCTTCAAAAAATTATTCGCATAAACACTTGAGTTTTCAAAAGGGTAGAAGCACCCTTAAACTCCAACTCATTCAGCCCCTCCTCCCACAAACATTATGCATCTTTTCAACAAGTGGGAATCCACAATCAACTATGTAATGGCGCAATTTCAATAGGGAACAAATTACTCTTATAGTTGAACTTAGAAGTTGCAGTTAATCACTTATTATATTAAAAAATATCATCATCCTCAAAATTAATAAAGTCACCAGCATAAGAAGTAAGAGTGTAGTTCTTACCTGCAAAAAGACCTTAGGTGTCCTAGGAATACCAAAAATGTGAATAAACCAATTATACAGTGTGCTTGGTATTTTCAGAGCAAAGGAACAACATCATCTTGTTTTTTCTTGCTCATTAGTGTTAGATCCACAATTACCTTGTTGAATTTTTGTTGTAATATGGTGTTTTCGGTTATGATGTATACAAAGTTACCTGTTTCAAAAAAAAACTCTTGTCATGAGTCTTACCTTGGAAAGACCCAAAATAGTTGTTTACCTTTATCTTCTCATCCACATGCACTTGTTTGTAGGGGATGTAGATATAAACTTACCTTAGGATTAAGTTCATTCAATGGTTCGTTAATGCAAACTTTTCCATAAGTACCTTATAAGACAAGATATTCAGAACAAGTAAGAGTGTTAGAGTTAGGAATAAGTAATAACTCACTCAAACATTCTTACTTTTTCTCTACCTCACGATCATCCTCTCCTTTTTACCCTCATGGTCATCTCTCTTTTTTCTCACTCTGATACCATTCTTTTCACACAACACAACCTCTCCTTTTTCCTCTCTTGGGATGTCAACATGCACTCCCTTACTCCTCTCAATCTTTTCTCTCTCAAAATTTTTAGTTGGTTCCGTCACACGTTTGGGATGGGGTTAAAGGTGCAAGTGTGTGTGTGTGTGTATATATATATTTATTTAGCTCAAAAGAATATTGTTTCTCTTATCATGATTTGTATCCTTATTGAACTGCCATGAACTGCCATGGACGCCCAAGCATGCTATGACATTCTTGCTTTGGAATTATATCACAAAGAACATTATCGGAATACCTCCCAATGACGAAAGAAATCATTCATTGCTTAGTCACCTTAATCTCACCAAAATCATTCAACCATTGCTGCTCATTTGATCAAATTATAGTTGGTCTTCTTTTCCACCTTTCCCCATTATTCTCGTACAATTTTAAATATTGTGTATGAGTAGTATGTTTGATGAAAATAAGTTCCAACATCTCCACTAATGATGAATTCACCATTAACATCACTTTCGCTATCAATAATCATAGAGCAAATTTTACCTTACCTCACACTCTTGTATGAAAAATATTTTCCCTCCTTAAATAGTTACCATGACATTCATATCCTCCACCTGTGGTGGTCATACGTAGCACCCCGCCTAAATTGGTATCACTTGATCTCTTAATTCAACCTCCGTATGAGTCATCTGTTCATCACTACTACTTGTTAAGACATTCCGAAAAGAATAATAAAAAGCAAAGATCTCACTGGCTTTTTTCTCTATTAATCTCACTCTGTCTTGCCTTTTTCCGCGAGACATCATAGTAGTGACCTTGCTTGAGAGTTAGGCTCTAGCTCTCCGATTGTATAGTCGATCTACATAAAAAATCTCAAAATTTTTTTTCGCGATGTCTTCCCAACCTCCATTGTCTATAATCTATGGGATGGCTATGGATGGCTTGTCAACCATCCATGTTTCAATCGGAGGGATCTGTCATGACAGGAAATTCTCATACACCTGGTAAACGTAAGCTTCGATTTTCCTGCCCCACCTCCTACATAGTTTTCCTTCTCCCTAATAAGCCTCTTTCATGGCTCCGCATACCCATCTTAGTTGTCCTCGTCTATCTGAATCTTCCAAACGAGCCTCAACAATTTGTTTTGTCAGAGTAATAAGTTTCTTGTTCTGCTGTTTTGGGCTGATGGTGGGTGTCTTTGCTTTCTCCCAATCTCTAATGCTTTAGGTTAGTAGGTGTGATATTTGTTAGTGTCAAAGTCAGATTTCTTTTTCTAAGGTTCTGTATTTCAATCCATCATTAATGGATTTGCAAGTGTGAATCAGAGTTAGTCAGCATAGTATATGATCAAAATTCATTAACTGCATCTATTTCAGTTAATTGTCATCGAAGTTTTTTTCTGTACATCATTATTGTGCATCTCTCTCTCGGTTACTTTGTCAATGACCTGGATTATTAAAAGGTGGTACTTGATCTTTACTCTGCCCTTATAAAGGAACGAAATCCTCATGCAAGTCTAGTACTACAAGAGATGGTAATGACACAATGCGTTGGACCTATACAAGCCTGACTAGTCTAGGTACCGTTACCATAGAGCCTGAATGGTCTACTAGGTACGGTTTTGGATATTTGGACTAATCTGGTCTCTGTTTCATTTCTTAGTCGCAATAGGGAGCTGCTTGTCTTTATGGCATTTTTTGATCGCGATCTCTTATTAACTGTGTCATCTGTTGGATTTGCTTAAAAAGTTTTCCAAGAGTAATCACTCGCTTCTTATTATTTCTTCAGCGTGTATTGCTCTTCATATTCTCTGAAGAGAAATTGCATTGTGCATCTTTTCTCATGTTCTATTGAGAGAATACCAAGTGTGGATTGTGTTGGGAAAATGAACATTGAGTTTCACTCAACCTCAAAAGCTGGCTCACAATGTGAGGATTTTCAAAGCCACAAAAGGAAACACTCCATTCTCAATCAAAGTAAAACTAGACACCCCTCACACGCCCGGATGAAAATTTGGAGCTTGACAAGAATGAGGATGGGTTCGCTACCATAAAGAAAAATGGACGTGGGACCTGACTTTCCCGGGTAAAGGTAGCTCATCACGTGGAGGATTGCTCAAAACAATATAAGGAGACAACTACCATTCCCTCACCAAAGGTGTGAAATTAATAATTGCTTAGCCTCCTTTCAATGTCACGTAGTTTCATGGGAGGTCATAGTCCTCCTTGAATGAACTTTTCAGTTAGAAATAATTGCCAAGAATAAGGACAGTTTCAAAATTATAGATACAGAGGTGGAGGGACTGGGGCCAAGAGTGCAATTTACTTGAGTTGGACCTATTTGACTAGTTTTTTTTTTTTGTAGATCGTAGAAATAATTTGTCCTTTTGTAACTGCTGGTGTATGGGAGATTTTTCTATTATTAATAAATATCACTTACCTTATTCAAAATTATAAATTTGTCCTTCTGTGAAATGTTATTTTTGTTGGTTGACATGTTGTTTTACTTTTCTTAAAACTAGATTGGAGCGTAAGACTGTCCAAAGGAAAAGGTTTTAGCTTAATTTTAAGGTTTTGGGAATCCCTAACAGTTGATCAAGGAGGTTCCCGATGAAGCGGATCGCTTAATACCTGAGGAGGTTTGGTCTCTTATTACCTGTGCTTCTTATTAAGTATGCAAATGATTGCTTTTGATATTCGTAGCATTCATTTGTATGTCTAAAGAGCTGGTTGAGTCCTCTTATTTGGCTTGTTGATTTCTCATTATGATCATTTTCATTGAAAGGTCTTCGAACCTGTAAGCTCTGGGAACTTTCCTTTAAATAGAAGTCACATTTTGCAGCATGCAATTGCTATGAATAGCCTTGTCAGTACCAATCGAGGGAAAAGTCTCTATCTATGGGAGGCATTCTGTTATGTTAGCAAGAAACATCAGATGGCTTGACATCGGGGGTGCATCTGTTTTCTAACGTGTTCTGTTACAGTTAGATAAAGGACAGTAATCCCGCTCTTCTCTTAGATAACTACACTCCCACATTTTCTTAACATGTTTTGGTGACATTATTACCCTGGAAAAATGAACCAAGAAAAGAAAAAAATAAAAAGAATAGAGACATCTACTTTAGTATAATCCATAGTCAGCACCCCTAATCTCAACTAATTACCTCTTTTAGTTAATCACTGTTAACTCGTAACATGTGCTGCACGTGTGTCACTTGTTACTACCATGAAATTTCATATGTAGCATCAAGCCATGAAAAGCATAATTGCAACTTAAAATTCAAGTTTCTTCATTAAGATTCAATTGTTTATTTTCCTTTTCCTCTCTTGTTCAATGGTACTTCATTACATTTCACTATTACCTTTTGTATTCCTTCCAGATTAATGTGTTAGAAATTTCTAGAATAAGCATAAAAACATTAATACATAAAGAAAAATTAAGTCATTAAACAATTAATATGACTGCGTTAATAAATATATAAAGGTCTATGCATATGGAAATGAAGTATATATTCCACTTCTTTCATGTATGTTTATTTACTTAATACACTCTAGATTCTCATACAAATGTATTGCTAATGTAATTTATACTGACAAGTAATAATCTAATGCCACAATTGTTATAATGATATGGTTAATGTTGTGAAACCTAAATTGGAAAAGGACAAGCATGATATCTTTATTATCCACTATCGCCATTACTTCCTCTGCTCCTCCTTTTATTACCTCCATCTTTCACTTGTCTACTCAAACATAGAATAATGGTTCAGCATATTTGCTAAAATGTTCTTTCTTTGCATACACATACACACATATATCTAATGTAGGTTTACTTAACATAATGAACCATAAATGACAATAATAAGGTTGTAAAGCAGAAAAAATTAAAAAATCCAATTTCTTTTCAAATGGTGATTAAATAAATCAAATTGAAATCATCTCAAGTCATAGTTTATTTACAAAAACCTCAAACAAAGAATTATGTATTGAGATACTTGATAATGTGGATCATCTTCTACTACATTGCGGTGCTGTGCTGGTGAGGTTATTGTGTGGGATATGCTTGGGTGGTTTGGCACCTCTCGGGCAATGGCAAACACGAGAGAGTTGATGTTCAATTGGAAGAGCGTGAGAAATTTCATTTCTGGTAAAATTAAACTCTTGTTGTATAACATTGGATGGAGTAGAATCACCGTTTTGTAATTTCTCTACTTTTTGGTACATCTCGTGTATTCGGCCATTGTGGGATGTTGTCAAAGTCACGCTTTAAGCCTAAAGGGAGGCTCAAAAACGCATTAACCGCTTCCCACCTCACTTAATGTGCGCTTTAGTGTCGTCACAGTTCTAAGCGCCCTTCGTTCGTATATTTGCCATTCATGCTTATAATTATTAGTTCTCGACTAAACACACACACACACATTTATATAATTGTATTTTTTCTCCCCTTGCATATTTTTAAAGCCCACATTTTATTTGAGCTTGCGCTAAAGCCCCAACCGACTTTAGTGCTTTTTTTGGACTTTTTGTTTTTGATAACACACTTGGTGGCCATGTTTATGAATGAAAATACTTTTTTAACTGATCAAAAGAATATATATTGTAGATAAAGATGAAAGCCTAACGAAATCATGGACTTATATTGTTTTAAAAGGAAGTTGAATTCAATATCTTCCGAAAAATGCAACCTTTCCGAATTACATCTTTTAATTTTGATTAGGTGTCTTCTCCAATAAACATGACTGCTTAAATAGAAACGCCTTAGAAATTTGCGAGAAAAGGTTGTTCATTTCTATGTACAAAAATCAAATGGTGAAAAAAGTAAACATAAGCAATAGAGATTGTTCACCCCAAGATTGGTGAATTGTCATGATAGCTTGAAGCGAGTTCAAAAGATCAATTGCATGGAGCTGACCGTCTATTACCATAGATGAATTTCCACAACGGGAGGTTGAAAGCAAAAATGAGTGGATGGTTAGGAAGACCAAGATACACAAAGGATTAGTAATCGAGATGCGGTTATCCAAGAGGATATTTATGTACATAAAAGGAATTCGAATTGGGGCTTTACGTTCGTAGAAATGATCAAGAAGTACCCCCATGATTCTCGATCCAGTATGAAACTACCAACAATTTACTCCTTTGTCCCAATTTAAATGGTACTTTTTGTCCATCCTAAAAAGATAAGTAATAGCTTTTTATATCAAGAAATAATGTTACTTCAGATTTCCAATAGAACAACTAGCCCTTTGAAAAGTTCTTTCCTATTGGCCAAATGGTTTCTTTAAAAAGGAGTTTCTAACAAAAGAACACAACTATGTAGAGAAGGCACAATAAAAATCAATATTATTCAGTTTTTATTTGATTGTTATTATAGTTTATTATTAAATATAAATATTTATTGTAAAAAGGATAGTTTGATCTTGCAACTTTTAACTTAGGGCTTCCTACTTTTATCCCCCATTTTAATTTGTTTGTCCGGTGTTGACTTGGAACAAAATTCTAAGAAAGGAAAGAAGACTTTTAAATCTTGTGTGGTCTTAGATTAAAGATATGTAGAATAAAATTATAATGTCTTAATCTTGTGGTTTTAAACATGACATGTAGAAAGTTGAAATTAAAGAGTTGTCAAAAAAGGAAAGAGACATTCTTTTTGAATCGGACTAAAAAGGAAAGTAAGACAAATTAATTGAAACGGAGGGACTAGAATATATATAGATTTTTATTTTATTATTGTTATTGTTTAACATAAACATATATTGCTAAAAGGATATTTTGGTCTTTCTGCCATCTATAGTTTAGGGCTTCCCACTTTCATAATAGCAGAGATAGATTAGTCACTCCATGCTTGTGCAGGAAAGACTTATTTTTTTGATATGGCAAATCAATTTTTTATAAATTTGATGTTCTCATACCATAAGCAGATTTTTGAGCTTTTTCAGCTACTTATATATCATCTGTTTGCTCTAATGCCTATGAGCCGTGGATAGGTTCTGCATTCAACCATGTTCCTCTTTTTTTTCCTTTCTTTTTTGGTTAAAGTGTTCCTTTTGGTTCTATATTCACTTTTGTAGTTTCCTCTGCACGATAGTGGTCATTTCACTTGTGCAGGGAATTTGATTCTTTCCTATTCCTAGTAGCAAGTTGCTAACAGGTCCTCATCACCCCAAAGGGTGTAAATTAAAATATCTCGAGGTAGCTTATTTGGTATTGCTGGTCAATGTTCATAATCTTTTAAGGTTCCTGCTGTGGTACAATGAAAAACTGACGTGGTAAAGACTAAAGAGTACATGCTGAAACATCTTATTAAATGTCTCTGGTCCGATTCATGAAATGTTTCTATGTGTTGGTGCAGTTCAACATGCATATGTGTTCAAATGGTTTCAATATTTGATCTTGCTCCTAAAAAAGTATGGGCAGTGATTTTCTTAATTATTTTTGTTCCACATGCATCTGAAATGCTCATTTTGGTGCTGTCTTTGCTTGCAGCTAAAACGAATGATGGAATCAGATGCTGCTATGACTGAGGACATTGCTTACAATATTATTCCCCTGATACCACTTCCTCGACTACAAATGCTATCGTGTCTTTCAGTGAGGTTGATAATCTTTTCCCTGTCACTTTAAAAGCTCTTTGCATATTTGTTCTGGATTGGATTCAGCAAATGTCAGGTACGTGCAGCAGTATCAGCTCTGAAGTACTTCAGAGGCTTACCAAAAATTGCCTGAGATTTTTCTTGCCATCAACAAGGAGCATCGATTTGTTTGATTTTCTGCATTACTCTTTTGGATTTCAGGTTCGTATACTTCCTCTCTGACTGCTTTTAAACTTCAGTTTGTTGTCTCAAAGTGTGTTTCTGTATGATCCATAATCCACACCTCTTTCTGATTAACAAGTGATATTCATACTGCTGATTGTGTTAATTATCTTTTTTAACTATGTACGATCACAAGAACGACTGCGCCTCAATCTCAAATAAGTTGGGTTTGGCTATGTGGTATCCTCACCCATCGTGGTGTTGTATTTAACCTCATCTCAAGACCAATATTGTACAAAATAGAAGTTCTATAAGTTCTCTATATTTCTATTGAAATATAAAACCTCAGACAAGATTAAAAGGTTCCTAGAGAACATAGGACTTAAAGAAAACTTACTAATATGACAAACACAATTCCAACTAATTGTCAAGTGGTAAGAGCACAACTTTTTATCTTGGGTTATAAACATATCACGAGTGCAAACCTTACTGCAGACCTGTAAACAGGTATTTAAGTGGAAAATGGAGTATGTCTAGCATCTCATTTCGTTATCCGTCTTTATTGATCATATATCATAAAAATTGAGAAGTTGCAGAGGAACTCTAAGGGAAACTTCAACTAGTGAGGAGGTTAACAAATCTACTAGAAGATTAGGTGTTAGCGATAAGCGACTAAAGGTGTTCAATAGTGTCTCGTTTAGACAAATAGATATGGAGTGTTTATTGTGGAAAGGTACACAAGTAAAGCCAAGCATTACCTGAAGAAATACAAGACAGGACAAGTTACCTTGGGGTTTCTTCTAGTGTTAGAAGTGCAACACATGTTGCGTGAGTTAGTGCATGTCATGAGTTTAAAATCTGGTGCACACAAAAACTTGGTATTTAAGTGGAGCAGGATAGAGAGGCTGGCGCATTATTACTGAGTTTCACCGTGCGTCACTGATCCTCAGGAGTTTCTTGGTTATAAAAGAGCTTTGAATAGTAGTTCTAGTTCTTGTTTACTATCTCATGTTCTACTCCAATTTGGTTTATAGGCTTAATTTTGGGACAACTATTAAAGGTCTCTTTGCGAATAAAGCTAATTTATTAGCACTATTACTAAAGCAGTTACATTTGAAACTGATGTTGCAAATTTTGTATACTCGGTTTATGAAAAATTAGGTTTGTGCTCGAAGTTACCTTTTTTGGGCTTATAGATATTATCTTTTAATGATGTTAATTTTGCATATTGGTATTAACATTGCCTTTGTTGTTTATAGGATTTTGAATTTGGTAATATTAATTGAATTTTTTTGATGTAGAAGTACTAAAGTGCGGTATGTTAGTACTTATTGTATGCTATACTTGCTTGAAGTCCCACATATTTCAAACACACAGGTCTACAAGGATTGCGTTATTACAAGAAAACCCTAATCCATGTATAAAGGGGCTGTATATACTCTTTGGCTGCCTTCAAATTTACCTCTCAATTTTGCCCCATAACATCTTCGAAGATTCACAACGAGATCAAGACATCGACAACATTTTTTTCTCAAAATTTTCTAGCAAGTATGTAATGATCAAAAGAAATTCTTCCTTAAGATCAACTCGCAATGCTACTCGACTTTCTTTGAGATAAAATAAATCATGAGTAGATCCACTTCATTTTCCATTGGTTTTTAAGATCCGGTGGGTGGGTGGGGTGGGCTCCGTCAATGCTAAATTGGAAAAAGATCTTTGAGCAAGTCTAGCTTTTGGCCCCAAACAATCGTTTAACAGATGCACCCACACATAAGAGGATGGCACATGAACTTGACAAATAAAATTGCACCTCATTGTACAAACCAAATTGTTGCTTATGAGATTGGCTGGCTCCACTAGTGCTAAAATGAGAAGATCTTTGAGCGAGGGTTTGCTTTTAGGCCTCCTGAGACAATCATTTAACTAATGCACTAGCAAATAAGAGGATGGACATAAATTAACAAATAAGAATCTCACCACGCATAGACCAAGTTATTGAATGCTCGGACTTAATCCTTGAATTCGTAATCTCATATTATCCGATAAAAACCTAAAAGTCTTTAGGAGTTTTCTCTACCTTTTTTTATTTTTTGCTTTTTTGAAAACATTGCTTGTGTGTAGGTAAGAGCTCTTATATCTGTAGATGATTTGGTGCTTTAGGATAGTGTTATTACCGAATTAGATTATTTATGAGAACAAAAGAGATTAAAAATTGCGAACTATCACGGTGTTAAATCCATGAGTCATATGATAGAACTTCTTGGAAAGGACTGATATAGCATAGACGTAGGAATACAATAAGAGCGATAGAGAGCCAATTTGGATTTATGTTCTCTAGACAAGTCATTCTTTCTAAGAATGGTGGAAATTTATCCCGAACTGAAGAAAGATCTATACATGGAGGGTGGACTTGAATACGCTGGAATATCAAGCCTGCAAAAGATGAGACACCCTTACAACACTTTGTCCACCGAATGCTGCAGAAAAGCCCTCAAATAATCATCCTCCACTGCTCTGTCCATCGTTCTGCTCAAACGCCCATTACTAGTATGAACAAGATAGGGCATAATGGATCTCCTTGTCTCACTCCTTGCGAACTCCCAAAAAAACCACATGGGCTACCATTCGCTCTTATAACTGTAGATGATTTGGTGATTTAGTATAGTGTTATCCCCACTTTTCTCCTCGAGTAAACCACTTCATTAGCCACCAGAACCGTGTCAAGAATTTGTTTGCCTTCCACAAAACATCTGCGAAGTAGAAGTTGTCTCTTCTAGAACCTTTTTATGTCTATTAGAAGGAGGATTTAATACAAAATCTTTTCATAGGATAGTGGCTAATAGGAGGAGGAATTTTATTAATTCGATTGAGGTAGATGGGGTAATGCATTTCGGGAAGGAGGTAGAAGGGACGGTTGTAGGGTTCTATGAATGTTTGTTTAAAGAAGTGGCGAGTTGGAGACCACAAATTGTTTTTTTGGGGGGGGCAGAAATTAATCAATTAGGCGAGGAGAAGTGGGACTGGCTGAGAGGGTTATTATTGAAGAAGAGGTGAAGGAGGCGGTGGTTTCTTGCGTGAGAGACAGCCTCGGCGCCACTATGGCTTTCTTCCAACATTGTTGGGTTATAGTCAAACTTGAGGTGATGGAGACTATCGCGGCTTTTCAGATTTTGTGAGAATTTGAAAAAGTCTTAATGCTTCTTTCATTGCTATCATTTTGAAAAGAGGGGGTGCTACTAGCGTCACGGACTTTTTAGACCTATTAGTCTAGTAGGAAAATCTACAAGATCCTTTCTAATGTGCTTTATAGACTTAAAAGGGTTCTAGACGGTGGATACTTAAGTTCGCAAAATGCTTTTGGGGAGAAGATGCTTCTTCATTGCTATCTTGCTTTTTTTTTTAGTTTTTATTTGATATGATGATAACCTAAGTTGAATTTAATGGAGAAATGCCGACATCAACTTGTTTGAGATCGAGCAATAGTAGTTTTGATTATAGTACTTGAATTGATCATTATGCAATTGTACTTACAAAGTATTATATTATCGGGGTCTGTGAATTGGATTGTAGTATCTAAGCTAACTGTATCATTTTAGCAAGTTTATGTCTTCTTAATTCTTGCCTCATGTTTAAGTACTTGTCTTAGTTTCTCTTCTCTATTTGTTTGACAAGAAACCTTCATATTGGAGAAAATATACTTACTTACTGAGCAATAATTTCTTTGAGGTCATGAGGTGCGCTTGATTTTGGGGTGTGACTTATTGTTTCTTCTTTCTCTTGTTTCTTTCAATTTTAAAATACAAACATGTTAATCTTTATTTTTCTTTTGTCTCATCTTGTTTCTTTTATCCTATAATTTCCGTTGATTGATTGTTTCATTTTCATCAGTTTCTCATTATGGGTTTGTGATCACATTTCTGTTGATTTGGCAGAAAGACAATGTTTCCAATCAGAGAACATATTGTCCACCTCCTCGCAAATGAGCAGACCCAAGCCAGATCCCCAAAGAACCTGAACCAGTAGGTTTTATATTGCCTTATACCTTTGCATAGATGTTATATTTGAGCGTGCTTAATTAGTTTTTGCTTTCTCTTGTTGTACAACTTTATATCAGTATGCAGTTCTATTCTCCATCCATTGAAGAAACTCATTTGTCTAAAAGGAAAGATGTAATGCTCTTCTGGAAATCAGAGCTTATATCCTATCCTATGTTGTTTATACTTCTTTAGCTTATTTGTGAAATCTTTATCGTTGTATTTGGTCATTGAGTTAAGTAGCTGTGAGAAATCATAGTTTTGATTGTACTAAATGGCACGCTCTTTTTCATAAAGCTGCTTTGTAGGCTGTGATTTCAGTGTTGCTTGGTTGTGTAACCTCGAGGACATTTTATCGTCTACTTTTTGCATATCATAGATGGGGCATCTGTGCATTTTCCTAGCTAACATCAATGAGGTGCAAGTGATTTGTTCTGAGTTTGTTTCCTTGATGATCCCGATGAGATTGGTCAATTTTGTTTCATTAATTTTCTTTCATTCAATTTAGGCCTTCTTGTCCCTGCTTATGCAATCTTATCTTATTTACAGAACTGGAAAATAGATACTGTGAAACGTAGTAGTCTCACTGTCTTGGTTCAGCTACTGTTACCAAATGTTGGCACTGTAACAAACCATGATATTTGGGTTAAATTTTTATCCAAGATAACATTGGCAATTGGTGATGTTATATTATTTTGAACTGGCAACGTGTTGCAGAAATCACACCATTTGTTCTTCACAAAGACAAAGAAATAAGAATATTTGCTTAGTTGTCCGGCTTGTGAATTGAGATAATATTTCAGCAGTTCTATTTTGTGAGAGGTGGTACATTATGGATTACCTTCATTAATTTATTTCTAAGTCCATATTTCTGCATCTTTAACTTCTAGATATTGGATGAGGCTGCTGTACAGAAGGTTCTCTTAGCAGTCCTCGGATAACTATATCAAGTGGTGCAACTATTTGGGCATCCCACACGTGTGGAGCAAGTAAGGTTTCATGTCCAGCGTGTTTCGATTTCATTGAAATGCAGTGAGGAATTTGCCAGGATTTTCTACTTGCAGAAACTTTCATCTAGCATATTCAGTAACTATCATTGGCACTGTTGGGTTTGTGCTCTGAGTTTCTGATACTTTGCTTCTGTTTTTGCAGTTTGGATGTAGTTAGCAAGGAGAAGAAGTTGTTATTCATTTCTCTGTATTTCTTAATCTGGGGTGAAGCTGCTAACATCCGATTCATTCCAGAATGCTTGTGCTACATATTTCATCATGTAGGTTAATTTGGTGTGCCTTTTGTCTCTTGACCATTTGGGAAGTCTTGCTGCTAAGTTATTCTGTTGTGTACTTTTTAATTCCAAAGAGAATTTGTTATTTCGATTTTATGATCTCCATTCTCCTTTGTTTTCTTGTAATAATTGAAGTACTCTGAGGTTGGTCTATCAATTTATTCTAAGTTTATTCCTTAGTTGTAATTTCCCCTTGTCTTGAGGATGAAGGTATGTGGGACTGTGGGCAAAGGTGAAAAGAGAGAAGCTATTATTGTGATTACATCATCCCAAGTTTTTTCTTCTTACTTTGCTTGGAACAATCAATTGCATGACAGATGGGAAGGGAGCTGGAGGAGTTACTACGACAACAGGATGCACAGCCAGCTAAGAGTTGCATTTCTGAAAATGGCGTGGTCATTTCTTGGATCGAGTTATATGTCCTGTTTATGATGCCATTGCGGCGGTATTTTTTTGTTTCTTCCTGTTATAGCCTGGTCTTGTGTTTCTAAAAATCGTTGACAGGGACATTTATACATGTAAATATTCTCAAATATGTATCTGCGTTAGTCTGTATACTCATACTTGTCAAACCTGTTTTTGATTTTGATAATTACTATTATAATATGTGGCTATACATTATCTTCAGTATGCATATATAAAGGCCTTCAGATTATTTTAATGCCTTTTGCTTTTGTGAAATCTCTGTTGACATGCTAATGGTTGATCTGTGCTACAACGTGTTTTGTTGGATAACACACTTATTCCTTACCTCCATCATCTTTTCCTGATATTCATGACTGGCTGTGAAGTTTTGTCATCCCTGATTTTTACCATCTTTGCAAATTGGTTAAAACTATCACCTACCTTTACTACAACAAGCTTCTAGCAGTCCCTTCCACTTCACCAGTTTCTTTTTCCTCCTCTCTATTAGAAGATGCTGTTGGAACACTATCTGCAGATTTGATCTTTCTCCGTTCAGTTGCTTTTACTCTTTCCATCTGTATGTTGAAGAATCTTATCATTATATGCACTTCCCTGAGTAACAGATCTATAGTGCTGACATGCCATGTTTGTGAGCTTCATATTACTCTATGGCATTCTTAAGAGACTTAAACTCTTCCCTCCTGTATATTAACAACTAGAACCAGCTAAGTGTTAACCTTCAATATTCATGGGCTTAGTCTGTTTTCCTTTTTCTTTTCCTTCTGCTGTATTTGTGGGCGTTAGGTGAGGAAGGGCTGAAATAATGCTATGCATAATCCATGCCCTTTGGGATGCTTATTGATTTGTTAGCTTACAGGAGGCTGGAAACAATGAGAACGGCTTCGAGCACCTCATTCTGCTTCTGGAGAAACTATGATGATTTTAATGAGTATTTCTGCAAGCTTTATTCCTTAGGTGTAGGACTCACATTGCTTCACTCTTCTCATCGACTCTCCCACTGCTCTGCAGGTCCCGCCATTGCTTCAAGCTTAGCTGGCCAAGGCGGACGAATTCTTCTTTTCTTTTCTTAAGCCAACACCCAGATCAAAGGTTTGAGACTTGCTCTTGGTAGCTTTATGCATGTTAAGCAATGATATCTGTTTTTATTAGATATCCTTGTAGGTATAATTGTAGTCCCTCCCAGTTACTTCAAAATATAGTTGTATTCCCTCCATTCTTTTTTACTATCAGTTTGCTTCTCGAGAGTTGAAACGCAAAAAAGACTTTGACCAACATTTTGAGATTTATTTTTTCATCATATTAATAAGGAGAAGGATTTGCAACTTATAATATTTTTCATAGTTTTCAAACGCCTAAATTTAAAATTTAAAATATTATATTAATATAATTCAATTTAGCTTCAATATTAGTCAAATGACTCTGAAGCCAACGCGACAAGTAAAATTGAACGGAGGGAATACCATTTTGCAGGTTATGACATGAAAATAAAGAGCTTCCTGTCCACTATTTAAAATTGTAGTTATCCCTTGTGCCGCAAAGAAATATAGTTCGTATTCTTTGAAAGGAAAGTAAGTGGAAATATTGCTCCACAAGAATATTTGTACGAAGGAGGTAGATTCATTAGTAAGCCCCACAATGTGGTCCACTAATCCCACGGAGCAGTAACTCTGTTGGATTTGAATATAAACCGGCTTTTTAAGAGAGGGTAATTCCATATGTTTGATGCTTGCCCTGGCAGCCCTCAGATTCTTTCTGAAGGGCAATATTTCTGCTTTTATGTGTAGTATCTTTGACTCGTAATCTTCAAATGTAAGTATTGGCATAATTTTTCATTATCCTCTTAGATTTAAGGTAGGGATGGCAACCGGGGTAAGGAAATCTTTACTTCTTTAAAATGAAAATTATGCGGGTTTAAACAAACAAAAACTAAAAATTGGAGTTTTCTCTACTAAGCTTTCTTAGGTGTGCAAAGACATTGGAAATACATCTAATCTAAGCATATTTATAAAACCTTTGGAAGTGTTTTTACCGGGTAATACATAATACATCAAGGAGAGCAATTTGTGATTGTTAAAAGTGGACTGCCTTTCCTTTGATTGACTCAAGAATTTTGTAGTGATTCCTACTCATAAAGTGTTTCCCAGTAATTGATGCACTGATCAAATTTCTAACATCACCATTAATGACTTTATGATCCTTCCTGTTTTTGTGCCGTCGCTTTCAATATCATTTGAATTTTGAGGTGCTATTTTTCTTTTTTCTTTTTTTTTTTTACAATAACATCACCACTGTGTTTTAAAAAGTTTACTAAGCTCAATTGTACTTTCCTCCAAAATATAATTTCTCTAAAATACGATACATCTGAGTTGCTGTTGCATCAAAAAGCAAAAGAAGATGAAAATGTAAGTGGAACTGTTTTGATGCGGGTTTTTGTGGGGTGGGTTGAAAACAACGAAAAATTCTTTGCGGGCTGGGCAGGTTTAATTTTTGCCGGTTTAAACTGAACCCTCTTTCTGCAACCGCCCCGACCAGGGCGGTTGATTATCCTTACCTGGGGTTGGGGCCGACGAGGAAAGTGAATTCCCTCCCCAATTTATGGGTACTCAGCATTTGTTGGTCTTAAACTAGGTGTCAGGGATAATTTCTAGATTATACCTAAGGCAGAGATAAAGCATGTGTTCACTACTGATTTTCATATGTATTTCCGGTCTCTAGTGTGAAATATTGTTTTGAATATTAATATAGTTCTTTCTAATTTCTTCTTTATAATTTTCTAGATTTAAAATCTTTTTATCTTGTGATTACATTTTTTCTCCCTGTTACAGAACATTCTTAAAGCCGGAGGCGGCAAGCTTAGGGGAAAAACTTTTGTTGAGCACCGGACTTTTCTCCATCTTTATCACAGTTTCCATCGCCTTTGGATGTTTCTTTTCATGTTTTTTCAGGTCTGATACTCGTCACTGATAGTGATGATGTTTCCACTTTTCTCTTAATCTGCTGTTTCTTGTGATCTTTCAGGTTACTTCGTCTCATCCTTTATATGTTTGAGGATTAAGAATACATTTTATCAACTTCTTCATTTGCTTTTTCGTTTTGCATCTTTTTGTCATGTTGTGAGCAGTTATCTTATTCACTTTGCTTTGTTTATGAGCAAGGAATTTAAGCTTGCTCTACTTCAGTTTGATTGCTTGATATGGGTGTTTGTTTCTGTCATTCTTTGCTTTCAAGAAATTATCTTCAGTGCCTGTTTCAATCTCTACTCAGGTTGTTTGCCACACTCTTTTCCCATATCCATTAGGAATGACCATCCTTGCTTTCACGATGCACGATTCGACTCTAAAACACTGAGGGAAGTCTTGAGTCTTGGACCTACGTATGTTGTGATGAAGTTTCTGGAGAGTAAGTCTCTCTCTGGCTTCTTTTCCACAAAGGTGCTCCTTGTTTACCAGCATTGAAATCTAACTGTAGCTGAATCATTTACCTACAGGTGTCCTGATGTTATCATGATGTATGGCATACTACATCTAGACGTGTAGCTGTCAGTCGGATTTTCCTTCGTTTTGTTTGGTTCAGCATTGCTTCTGTGTTCATGTTTCCTTTATGTGTATGTGGCTTCTTTTTCTTTATGACGGGGCTTCACAAAGTTTCTTACTTTGATTCTTCCTTCTCTTTCTTGTTCTTTTCTTTCATTTTTGTTGCAACTCAACTCCTTTGTATTGTGGAATAACGTTTGGTCACGTTTTCTGTCACAGGAAGGCTCTTTTGTAAGACAATAAAGCAACCAAAATTCCAACTCAACTGTCTTCAGAATCTATGTTGTTGTTCTTGCAATCTATGCTGAGTTCATTTTTTGTCAGCTTTCCTGCGGTTTCAGCTTTTCATCGTTTTGACAATCGATGTGACAGTTGGCCTGTGGTCCGTTTCATCATGGGATGCACCAGGTTTCACATTTTTTATCAGTTTTTTTTTTGAAGAATGATCACTCTTGGTGCCCTTTGATTTGAGATGTTCTATTAATAATTTTCTATCCTTTCTTTGTCTGAAGGAACACTATTACGTTGGTCGGGCATGTATGAGAGAACTACTGACTTCATCAAGTAATCTTTATCTTTGCTGCCTTCTGTAATAACTTATGTTGTGTTATGTACAGTGTGGGGTTTTCATTTTCCCACAACAACAAATCTTAAAAATGAAGAAAAGAGGAAGTTCCTGGGATCTCTTTGTCATTGGTTGCTTTCATTTTTTATGCTGAATGTAGTTTTACCTTAAGCAAGACAAAGTTTATGTTTCTGAATCAGGGCGGCCATCTGAATGGAACCAGCACTGCTGGATTTCTGCATTTATGTAAAGTTGTGAATTATAAAATTATCTTATGTTTTACTTTTCGCTAATTTGGCCCTTGAAGTTCATGTCTGACTTGGGATCCTTTGGTTTTTTGTTATATGAGCTAATTTTTGTATGTAACTGGGCATTCCATTAGTTCCTTTTGTTCTGTGATTTCATGAGAATTAATGCATTTCCTTCCTATCACTTCTGTGTTCTCCATCCCATGGATGACTTATATTTTTGTAATCTGATTTTGGAGAACTTTTGCTTGTATAATTATATGCCATTCCTTTTTATGCATTGGTTACGATCAGGTGGCCCTCTCATTTATGCAAGTAGACTCTTTTGTGAAGTGAATCTTGTTTGTAAGTGAGAGTGTTGTGGTCTTCTTAAAAAAAATTAAACAAGACTATTATCCCGTTAGGAGAAGGAGAACCTTGAGCAACTGGCAAGTTGTGCCGCCATGTGACCGAGGTCACGGGTTCAAGCCATGGAAACAAATTCTCTGCAGAAATGCAAGGTAAGGTCGCGTACAATAGATCCTTCTTTTGGTCCAACCTCTCCCGACCACGCGCATAGCGGAGCTTTTGGTGCACGGGGTTGCCCTTTTTCTTTTATTTTCCTGTTAGAATGTTGTGGTCTAGTTATTATTCTCCATGTTGTTCTGACAAATTTCATTGGTGTAGGTATATGGTTTTTTGGCTTGTGGTCTTGGGAGCAAAATTTGCTTTTGCCTATTTTCTACTGGTATGTGTGAGTTTTTATTTTGACATTGGTCAATAGCTTTTATTGGTGATTTATTGTTTCACTTTGATTTCATGTTGCAGATTAGGCCGTTGGTGAAGCCAACAATACAGATAGTGGATATGGATATTAGCCAGTACTCTTGGCACGATTTTGTTTCAAAA
Organism: Datura stramonium; assembly: GCA_018107945.1. Taxonomy (NCBI): domain Eukaryota; kingdom Viridiplantae; phylum Streptophyta; class Magnoliopsida; order Solanales; family Solanaceae; genus Datura; species Datura stramonium. The sequence continues at coordinate 454,845 of JACEIK010000029.1, read as the reverse complement.
AGTAGGTCACTCTGTTGTGGCATGAGTTTATGATTGAATTGAATTCGCTCTGAATCTTTGTTGATTTCAGTATTTATATAGTAACATCCTTTGCCATGTCTGTGTTATGGCCAAGGTTTATTGGAGAGTATAATTTCTGGATCTCACTTCATTAAATGCAAATTACTCTTTTGGCAGATAACCATAATGCAATGACGTTATGCAGCTTATGGGCAATTCACTCTTTATTGTAAGTTTTTAATCTCTTCTGATGTGTAAATGCAGAGACACCTTTCGTGCTTTCTCGTTGTTGGTGTAATATCATTGGTACTTATAACTGAATATTTTTTCCTAGGCAGTAGAATAGGTATTCTGCACCAAGCAGTAGAATCCTCATGTCTAAAAGTGCAATTATCTTGTTTACCTACTATCTGCTTCTTTGGATATTGCATACTGTGTTTCTTCTCATTCAACTTGTGAAAAAGAGGCTGGAAACTTATTAAAGTTAAAAAAGGAGGTCGGACGATGTTTATTGTCTCAGATGATTCATTTGAGTGTGCAGGTTTGTAGTTGTTGCGCACGATTTTTATTTTCAGTTGAGACGCATATAGTATTCATGTCTGCCATAGGTGGTTGTCTGACTGGCTTATTGGTTTTTGGTACCTAGTTTATACTGTAGTTTGACATTTGTTGGGGTTCCTCGTTGACACATTGGTTTAGGCCAATTGAAAAAGTATTATCTTCATTTGGCATGAGAACAGGCGTTATGCCCATAATAAATATTTGTTCACCTTGTGAATAAAGGCGTGATGCTAATCATTCGGCTTGATTATGTCCTCAGGTGCTTTTTCCAGATCTTTTGCACCCTATGCCTTCAATAGTGACATGTTTATGTACTTTTTCCAATTGTGGACTTCCTTGAGGGTAAAATCGCATCCTGCCAATGCTGGGTGATGTTGCGTATGGCATATTCGGATTGAACGCCAATAGGAACCACTAGACTTTCTTTGTGGAATTTGTATTCTCGCATGAATTCTATGTTTTTGAATATATCATTCTAGTTTCAGGTAATGCTAGAAGGAGATGTACATAAGTAAATAGATGACTACACGTGCTACCAAAATTTAATCTTTCCTCCTCTCAAACTATGTCTAACAAAGATGAGTGCTTGAAGTAGTTTCTCTGTGTTGTACTTTTACATCACTTTCCACCTAGTAGTTCATGGTGATATCTTGTTTTTGAATGTTTGAGCTGGATTATTGAGCTTTTGTGACATTAATGGCCTGTCTATTGGTAATGCATCCTCTCACACTTATGATTGAGTCACTGCCAATTGCCAATTGTGATTAACCAGATAGTGTTTCGGGCTCAAAAGGAGCTTTGTTGAATAATTCTTGATCACTCATCTATTGTTGCTATTATTGAATGCAGATATACCTGTTCGATACTCATCTATTTTACACTGTTATATCGGTTATATGGGGCTTTCTTCTGGAGCACGAGACGCCTTGGGGAGGCAAGCAAATATTTTTTTTTAATTTTTAAATCTATATATTGTGTTTATAGTTCTCTTTTGTAATTGTTGAGTCCCACATCAGTGGGTGGGTGTAGAATTTGTTTCCTTATATGGTCTGGGACAATCATCCTCATGAGTTAGCTTGGGGTTGAATTAGGCTCAAGGTCCACTTCTTTATCATGTATTAGAGCCATGCCTGCCCAGTTCTTGTTTCACCCAAATGTTGAGCTCCCATCTTATATTATCCAAACTCCATATGTACTGTCTCCCATGCAGGGGTGTTGAGTCCCACATAGATGGGCGGGGATGCAAATTTCTGTCGTTATATGATCTTGGGCAATCCTCCTCTCATGAGCTAGCTTTGGGGTTGAATTTAGACCAAAGTCCATTTCTTTATTTGTGATGAATGGGACAATTCCAATCCTTGGTTTATTGTAAGACCATATGTGGATGCACTCCAGATGTCAGCCTCTAATAATATTTTTGACAATGATATGCAGATAAGATCATTGGATGCTATGCATAAACTTTTCGAGAGATTTCCCGAGGCTTTTGCGAACAGTCTTCATGTCCCTCTTCGTAACAGGTGTGTCCATTTATTTTCCCCAATTAATCATTAATGTATAGCCAAGCTAATTGATTGACATATTTTTTTTCTCATTGGGTCTAAATGCCAATCTGTTTTGCATCACCCTGGGTTCTCTGGCCTGGTGAGATTACTCTATGTCTGTTGCTGGCACTTGTTGCTAATGTTTAATAAATGGATAACTGCTCACGTGCCGAATTTGCAACAGCTGCAATAGTATCCTATTTGCTTTGCTCACCATTTTAATTGAAAAATTCTGTACTTATATTTTAGATTTGTAGGTATTATTCCTTAATCTCTGCAAGAGGTTTTGTGCAAGTTTACGGGGATGGTCTGAAAAAATACTGATTATCCTGCTGTGTGGAAATCTCACCAAATATTTGACATTTTATTTGGCTTTTGCAAAAGCTCCTTTGCCTTCTAATCCAATTATTAATTAGTGCAACTTAACATTTATTCTTGTGTCATAGACGGAAGCTTCTTTTTTTTGCTTTTGATGTATACAATTACTTCTTAAACGGAGTTTTCTGGATTCTTCTGTGTCTTTATTTTATGGGTATTATATTACATTTTACTTCATCTTGTACAACAACAACATACCAAAGGTGATCCCAACAAGGGGGTGGAAGGGCGGGGTGTGTGTAGACCTCCATCTCTAATTTGCATGAGATAAAGATGTTGTTTTCGATAGACCCTCGGCTCAAATAAGGTGTTTCTGAAAACTAGTTTGATAAATACAATAGTAGAAGGCTAAAAGCTATGGTAAAATACGGTAGGAAAAAAAAAAGTATCTTTAGTTTCAAAAATATAATGTAGAAAAAGTAAGCACAACAAAAACAGTAAAGATAACCCAAGTAAAAGAAACAACATTAGTAGTACAATTGAAGAATAAGATAATGTATTATTAATAATAAGAATTGTACTGATAAGTAGATGAGTGAGTAAAGTGCAAAACAAGTTGCTCAAAGCTAGTCCACCACTGAGGCTACCCCATACTCAAGATCTTGCCCCATATATCTTCATTCCTAATCTTATCTTTCATAGTGTGTCTACACATCTTTCTATGCATTTTTATCCCCCACTACATTCATCTTTTTGCACGTGTGAGTTCTTGACTAGTCAACACTGGGTCTTTCATGCAACATAGTTGGTTTAACAACCACTTATAGAATTTACTGTTAGGACTCAGTGACACTCTTACATGTAAGAGTTCATGGAAGTATGCTTGCCATCTTCATTTAATGTGTGCCTCTTTCCAATACTTTCCCCATCCAAGTCTTTAATGCACCTCACTTGGTCTAGATCACGAGCTCTCATCTCTCTTGGTTGATGCGCCTATACAACTTCTTTTCCTCACACTTATCCTCTAGTCCCCTAGCACCTCTCTAGCTGCTTCTCTATCCAATAAAGTATCCTAGTCCACATGCTATCGCGTCCCACCTAAACTCCCAAGCCCCCATAGCCATCAACTTTCTCCCCTCTGAATTTTATCATTAGTCAAGTCCCCCATTTAATCCTTGAATGGCCCACCAAAGTTACTCTTCGAGACTCCTAACACCTCTCCAGTTGCTTCCCTAATACAATTAGCTGTCCTAATCTCCATGCCGCGTCCCAATCCCCCATAGCAATCAACTTCTCCCCCAACTCTTAAATTTTATCATTAGTCAGAGTCCCCCTCTCCACTTAATCCTTGTCCTTCTTTTTCTTTTTAATGTCGGTAGATTCATTACCAAGAGTTTATGGTGGGTTGTAAGATGTTCACTCAGGATATCCTTACCGTCCCTTGCGTAAACTCTCTATCGCTTCCTAAGGAGTAGGTAATGGGTTTGTCCGCCACCATACTCTAAAGGTGATCATGTTCCTCCTCCTGAAAACTTGGAGTTAGCTTATACCAAATCAAAATCTTATGCTTAGGAAGCATGTATTATGGAGTTTTCCTAGTGTGGTTAAGTGAGGAAGCAGTGCTTAGAAAAGGGTTTACTAATAAACCGATATTCAAAATCATTGCATTCAGGATCTTTGGATCTGTCAAAACATCGGATTTATAAACTTTCATAAGGTCCTCCTTAAATTCTCATTGAGTGAAGCCTGATATTTAAGTGGGAGTAGAGTAGGGGAAGAGGTCCACACTCCCTAGAGTTTCTCCTCCTGGCATTTTAAGGAGTGAAGCCTGATATTTAAGTGGGAGTAGGGTAGAGGGGAAGGTCCATACTCTCCCAAGTGTCAAACTGGTGAGCACAATTGGTGTTGGGCTAGCCAACTCAAAAAGGATGTCTGGGTTATATTGGGAAAAGTTCCCTTGGCTTTTGTAAACTATCTTTGATGCTTGTTTATTGAAAAGTTTGTATTTTGTTTCTTAATGTTATATTGTTGTAAAATTAGGTTTTGGAGAGAAACAAAGCTGATGCTGCTCGACAAACCTTTCTGGAATGAAATCATTAAGAATTTGAGGGAAGAAGATTACATTACTTACCAGGAGTGACTTTATTTCACTAACCCAGTTTCAATTTGCTACCAACTAAATTCTTATCCTTCAAACCTCTTTTGATGGATTGATTTCAACCCACAGAGATGGAATGCTTTTGATGCCTAAGAATTCTGGGAGTCTGCCGCGCTCAGTGGCCTCTTTCCTGTTAGCTAGCAAGGTTGAGCAGTTGTTACAATGCTGACAGTTTTTTCTCTGATACAAAAATGTGATCTATGCAGTCAACTGTCATTAAGGCTGCAGATTTCATATTTATGCTAAATGTGCAGATATTTCTTGCAAAAAAGATATAGTTGTGAGAGAGAGATCACAAGATGAGTTATGGGATAGGATTTCAAGGATGATTACATGGAACAGGCGTTGAAGAGTGCTATTACGCCATTAAGTTTGTTCTTACATCCATATTAGACGATGAAGGAAATGATGAAGGAAAGAAGTGGTAAGATTTCAAACCCTCCAGAGCGCTCTCTTTTAATGAACTCAGACAAGTAACTGTTATTTAGTGTTATGCTTAGTTTATATTCTTTGCTTTGTTTACTATGTTAGGGTTGAACGAATATATGAGGATATTCGTGGGAGCATAACTAAAAGGAGTATTAATGTGGACGCTGATATGAATGCTTTTGCCACTGGTGATTCAGCAACTGCATTAATGGGAATACTGGTACATGTTCTTTTCAAGTTTGATAACTTTTATACACGCATAAGGTCTGCTGCGTTCCTTTAGGATTTTCTATATCCCGGTATCCTTACCATCATTAACACTGGGGACCAGATAGTATTGAACTATCACTAGGACTAAGTTTGAAAACTCAGCGATCTGCTTTAGTGCTATCTAAGAGGCGGGGGAAGCTCTTGTTACTTTTCTTGACAGATTTAGCAAACATGTTCCCTTAGAAATGATCAGCAGACTCAAATTCAAGGGTCTCCCTGTGCATGTTCTTTTGACCTTCCACCCTTGCTGCTCTCATCAAGCTCTACCTCAGCATGCCAGGCCCTCATCCCATGTGGTCATCCTCTTTCATTAGCAGATGAAATTCATGAATTTCAACAGTCCCATATTGACATGTTCGTGGTACATCGTGTCATACATGGTCTTCGGGGCATGCATGGAGACCTTTCAATTGGTGATGCATACTTTTTCCAATTCCATATCATTAAACTGATTGGTCAACATGCACATGCTCTTTATTTCCTGCATCCATTGTTAGGTGACCTCATTTTTCAATTGAGAGGATTCCTCTTTCATTATCGGCTTTAAAAGGACGGCGGGATGTTTATCTTTCTGCTATGATCTAGTTGAAATACTTTCATGTAGAAAAAGGAGCATACACCAGAGCTAGAAACTGGGGCCGTTAAAGCTATTCTAAGATCTGTATGATGTTCTGCGACTTGATGTCCTTCACTTCAAATATGAGGTACTTCAGATAACTTATAATATTTCTGGGATTATTATACTCTTGAGTCTGGTGCATAATTACTATGATGTCATTCTAGAGAACACCTTGAGACATGGAACATTTTGTCAAAAGCAAGGAATGAAGGCCGGTTGTTCTCAAAGTTAAAGTGGCCTAGAGATGCTGAATTGGTAGGCTTGCATCTAGTTTCCTTTTCCATTCCATTAGGTTTTTGTGCGACCTCTCTGCTCCTTTTCTTTGAGTTCACTAAGGTTCCTTAAAGATGCACAAAATATATGCAGAAGGAACTGATTAAAAGGCTTATTCTCTCCTAACTATTAAAGAATCTAAGCCGCAAGTGTCAAGGAATCTTGAAGCTAGGCTACTGTTAGAGTTTTTCGCCACCACTTTTCATGGAGATGCCTGTAGCAAGACCTGTCCGTGAGATGTTATCCTTCAGGTATGCTCTTTCACATTGTTACTGTTTATTTTACCATCTTCAGACCCGTTGTGTGATAAATTTCTATTCTTGCAGTGTGTTCACCCCATATTATTCGGAAACTGTTCTTTACAGCATGTCAGAACTCCTTAAGAAAAATGAAGACGGAATTTATTCTGTTTTACCTCCAGAAGATATATCCAGGTAATCTTTGTTTCTTTTTGCAAAGCAGTAAGCAAAAGAGATGGTATTTTCCATTGGCATCACTTGATCTTATTTTTCTGCTGTTCATTTAACTGACTGAATACAATTTTGTGCTTAGTTTTTAAACTGTTAATAGATCTCATTACTTTTGATGCCAAAAGCAACATGCCCTTTTCCCTTTCTCTAGTTAATTGGCATTGTTTAACTGATTGGCTTTAACAATTTGTTCTTATCCCAAATTTTCTTTTTCTTGTGGAGAATTTTGTTTTTATGTTCATCACACATATCTTCAGAGTATTTTAAAGTCAACTTTAAGATCACTAATCTTGAGATGAAAATGCTAATTGGATCAAGCTCCAAGATGTTAAGAATAAATGACCGCATCCTTTCCTAGTGAATGCATATTTTGGCGGCTTTTCTATGTCCTGCAATTTTGAGTTAGATTGAAGATATATTAGTTGGTAATATTCGTAGCTTTTGTTTGTCTGGATCAACACTTCTAGTGGTATATTTTAGTCATGTAAGAGATCATGTAGAAGGATAAAGCATGACCTAATGACTGGTTTCTGTGTCCTCGCCGTGTAGGGTATGCATTTTAATAGATGGCTCTCCTTTTTTTTTTTTTCTGATATGTCAGTGTAGAGGAAATGTCTACAACAACATACCCATTACTGAATGTGATCCCACAAGTGGGGTCTGGGAACCTTCTACCTTTGTGGGGGTAAAGAGGCTGTTTCAATAGATCCTAGGCTCAAGAAAAACATTTTTCAAAACAGGTTGTGTAGAGGAAAATGGCCCGAATAATGGAAATCTCTGGCATTCAACCTAATTTCCAAAATGTGTTATTGATTCTATTCTTCCATTGAGGATCTAGCTACAATAAGGGTTTCTTGGCAGGGGATACTGTGTGAGATGCTGTCTAAGGAACACTCAGATAGCTCAGCTGGTTTGCTTATGTCATGCTGCTAGGAATAATCGGGGAGAGGTGATTAGACTTGACATGCCACATCTTCAACTTACCGAGGAGATGACCTTAGATAGGAAAACATGAGGTTTATGATTAGATTAGAGGGTTAGTAGTTATACTAAGTAGTTCTCTTCTCGGTGGGAGAAGGCCAAAGCATAGAGCACTTTTGGCTGCTCCCTCTTCTACTTAGCAGGATCTATTATATTATTCTATTTTCTTACTCTTCAATTGTATTACTTGGTTATTTCTGCTATCAAGTATTCTTAATTCTACAGTATTTTCACCATAGTTTTTACTTGTATTTGTCAAATCTGTTTTTGAAAACGCTTCTGAGCAGAGGGTCTATCAAAAACAACCTCCCTTACCTCACACAAGGCAGGTAAGGTTTGGCGACGCTTCACTCCTCCCTACACCCACTTGTGGGATCACACCGGGATGTTATTATTGTTGTTGTGTTTGCCTTTGTCCTTCCTGGACATAAATTTCCGTGCTGTTAGATATTGGGAATTTTGGTATCCCCATCTTATTTTATTTGGAAACCGACAATACGACAAAGAATTCTGGTTGGTGACATGTATTTAGAATGTTGTAAGCAAACATCTCCAATTAATAATCTGCAGCTAATTGTTGGTCCAATAGCTGATTTGTTAGTGACGTGTATTTAAAATTGTTGCCTCAGGATGCTTTTTTAAGTGTCTAAAACCATAGGTAGTTTTTCTTTGTAGGCATTGTCTTTGTTTAATACCACATTTTGTTTGCAGCTCTGACCGTGTTTCTTGATTTAGTCGACTCACTTTCTTTAGAAGTCAAATTTGAAGGACAGTCTCTTCTTGTTTTTGTTTCACTGATAGGAAACAAATTGTTTGCGCAGATGAATGGAAAACTTTCTTGCTCAAGGCAGTCGTGATCGAACATCTCAGAGAAAGAACTTAATGATAATCCAAATGACATTCTTGAACTTAGGTTCTGGGCTTCATACCGTGGGCAACGCACAGGACTGGAAATTTCTTGCTTTCGTTTTCTAAAATTTGTGTATATGCTGTATCCTTCAATGTTTAATACTACACTTCTGACTGCATCATGTACCTGAGAATGACGCTAGGTGTTACATCACATTGACTCTTTGCCCGTTCATGCATGTTTTTTTTGGACTAAAAATATCAAGGATCAAGTTGTCTACTTTCTCCGTCTTCCTTTATGAGACTCTTCTTAGATATTACTACTACAAAAACTAATTGTCAATCTAGTGTATTATGTGGATTCATCACAGAATGACAAGTTTTATGTTGGCTGGGGTCACTTTTTACCGGTCAGTGGAATCTTTATGCTCAAAACTCCGATTCAAGTAGTCATTTATTTGGCACCACTCAAGGGTTGGGAAGTTCCACTATAACTCTTCTGGGGGGATTCCATCCACTTTATCCGGACTTGAGACCCCCAATGTAAGCAAGCTCTCACAGACCGAGAGTTAAATATCCTGCAAGCTTCCACTGTAGTTCGATACATATGATAAAATAAATAGTATCCTTAATACTCACAAAGTGTCCAGGAATCAAATTCATGAAAGATTTTTCAGGATTAATCTCACCCGCCCTCCCAAACACACACACACACACAAAACCCACTTTCATCCACAAACTGCTGATTCTCCTTTCTCAATGTTAGGCACTATCATTTTAATCAGTACTTTGATCCAAAACATTAACTCACTTTTGTTGGTGGAAGGTTCTTCATAGCGACAACTGGAAATGGAAGAAAGAGAGAAACATGAAAGTAGAGATGCCATAACCTGTATTTATCTTATTGTGCTATTCTGAGCAAAAAAACAAAACCCTGACACCCATGAAAATGAAAGGAAGGAGTGTTTAACCTATACTGTATTATTGCACATTGAAACAAAAGCTATTAAGAAACACGTTGTAGTATATCAACTTACAGTTGATTTTAGCGACGGAAGTCTTTTTTACCTAAATCTTTCCTACAAAGGTGTGGATGACGGAGTCAAAATACAAATTATGTGAATTATACTAGACATTTCACAAGATGATTAGAACAAATTATTACTGTTTCGTATCATAAAAAATATTAGAACAAATTGTTAAAAAGAAAAAGAAAGGATAAGTTAAAGATGCTGCAGAGAGTGAGTATAAGATGATCTGCTTTTATGGATGAATGACTATGGCATGATTAGGACGAGAAATCTTGAAAATATATTTACAACGAAAATGAAAGACTTAAATTTCTGATAAAGTATGCGAAGGGAGGCTGCTTTCTGAAGAAGTTCAAAGTTGAAGACCGTCTCTTGTGATGGAAAAGTTAACCGATGGGCTGCTGAGGCAGACTTAGGAGAAGTTCAGATGCTAGGTACTGAAACGTGTAATAGAAAAGATAAAGGCCCTAAAAATGGTAAATGATTACTAAAGATGTATATAGGCATCTTACCGTGTGATATCCCGTGTGCATGCTTGTGCTAGGTAGGTTCTCATGCTTCCTTTCCTCGGAAAAGTTGCATACCTGCTTGTTGTTCTTATAAATTTTCCTTTACACAACCTTCTTGGAGTTTTGCAGCCTGGGAATGATGTACTACAGGAAAGCACTAATGCTTCAATCGTATTTGGAACGGTTGATAACTGGAGGTTTGCTTTTCAGAAACCCAAAACAACAAATGATTTGGTTGATTTTCTTCCTTCACCAGTTCTCATCTTCAGTTTTTTGTTGATACTGAAGGTGAATTACACTCAAATGAAACTATGACACCAAGGATTTGACTTGTCTCCTGAATCCAGAGCACAGGCAGACCTGAAATTTACATATGTTGTCACATGCCAGATATACGGGAAACAGAAAGAAGAGCAAAAACCTGAGGCTGCAGATATTGCATTACTAATGCAAAGGTGATGTTTGTTTATTTAGATTTATAATGAATGTAAAGGATAGATTCTGGCCCTTTCCTTATAGTCAGAAAAAGAAGAGGGATACTCTGTTTTAGAGCTGATGTCAGAACTTCTTATCTGACTTTGGGATCACCTCATTATAGAAATGAGGCTCTTCTCGAGTTGCTTTCATTGATGAGGTTGAAATCCCTTAAAGACGGAAGGTGAATAAAGAATATATCTCAAAGCTTGTAAAGGCTGACATCAACGGCAAAGATAAGGTGCCAATTCTTTTTTGCTCAAGGGCGTCCATGTCATTTTCATTATGCTTCTACTATTTGTCGTCACTTCTTAAAATTCATTCTGTGTTTTGTAGCATGCATGGCACAGAAATAGCACGGTACAAAAATATGCAACTATTTGTGCTTTTGGAGTTCGGAAATTTTAAAAATTTCATCAGCTCTTTGGAATTTGAAGCATAATCTGAATGAAGCTGGCTGTGCTGTTAGCAGTGCTGTTAGGTTGTTCTTTTCCTGTTGGGCTTTTGCTATATTTGCAATTACCTTAGCTTGTGTTGAGGTTCTAAAACATCAACATGGGAAATGAAACTGTAGCAGCTCAAACCAAAAAATTCCTACTTACATGGGAAACGGAAGTAAATGACTATAAGTTGGGTCCTGGGGTTAATTAGTCTTTGAGGTCCTTTTTGGGTTATTATAACTTTCAACACCCCCAGATGGAGTATATCCCAGCATGTAGATGTCCAGTTCTTTAAGTTGTCTAATGAAAAAAAAATGTTCTTTAAGTATTGACTTGTACCTTTTCAACTCAAGCTATTCCAAACGGTAACAAAGTTGGAGCTTGTTGGTGTGGAAGTGTACAAGCAAAAATATGTTTTGTCTTGGACCTTCTATTCCAAACGGTAAACAAAAGGGAGCTTGTTATGGAAGTGTACAAGCAAATATGTTTTGTCTTGGACCTTCTAGTCTCTAGTTGTCTTGGATGGCAACAAAAGTGGGCCAAGTGAAATCTCATGCATTAAGTTCTACATTTGCAAAGAATTAAATGGAAGCTTCCCGTGGACACCACATGCTTACATCTACAATCCTTCATCACCTATTGACGTACAGCAAGGATGAGTCAGATATTCCTTTGAGGGTGGATTTTGGATCCTAAACCAAACAAGTTTATTGCTAGTAGGAGAAGGGAAACAAAATGAATTGCTTGCATGGTCATTGGCACTTTAGTCATAAGTCTTAGGTCTTTTTTGGACCAAGTGTTCTAGGGCTACTTTAAGCTTTACTTTTATGAGTAAGTAATTTTAAACTGATCAGACAATTGCAGTGTTGGCGCACATATGGTCATAGAGTAATGATTACTTAAATAAACAATAGCATAGGAATGTGAGTTGCAGTTATAAGAGTTTGCTAGAACTGTTTTCTTCTTAATTCTGGTAATAAAACAATCAAAGGTCAGATGAGGTAATGAGTAAGATGAGAGGGTGTTTCTGATTGATGCTTTCCTCAGATAGACTAATATAATATTCTGAATTTGTATTTGATAAGATATCCTTTTTAGCAGTCGAATTTTTGCCTTGTACATTCGAAATGTAACGTTTGTACTTGTTTGTTTTTCTCTACATGAGTGCAGGAAATCTACTCACAAATTGCCTGGAAATCCTAAACTCGGTGAAGGAAAACCTGAAAATCAGAATCATGCCATTATCTTTACACGTGGAAATGCAGTGCAAACAATTGACATGAATCAGGTAGCCAAGTATTTAATGTTTTGACACTGTTAGTCCGAACTATATCTCTAATGTATAGAACAGCATGCAAATGGCCCTTTGGAGTTATTCTTGGCGTCCAATTACTAGGAGATGAGATATGCCCCAATAACAATGTGATATGTTGGGTTTAAGTTGAAGAAGAACCTACCATAGTGATTATGATGTAGGAAAGATGTAAAGCTAAATTCTTTTCTTTTTTAATAGTTCATAGAATAAATCTTGTTAGCAACTCTTTTAAAGTAGAGTTCGCCCTTCCTCAACATCTGGATCCATTTAATTTTCTAACTTATTTTTTCTTTTTATAAATACATTATTGATAAGTAATGAACCTTGGCGTAACTCAACCCCAAAAGCTAGTTCATGAGGTGAGAATTGCGCCATTGCCTAAAACCACATAAGGAGACCTAGTTCCACGTCCCATACCGATGTGTAAATCAATAATTTTTGCACACCTAAGTTTAACAATTAGAGCGAGAACAATGTAATACGGGGTCCAACATTGGGTAAGCAATGAAACCTCTCCATGAAAGCTGACTGCTTGGCAGGAAAGTTGTATGTAGCGGAACTGGATGGGTGATGTCGAATGAGACCTAACTGTGTGAAGAGAGTGGCCAGAAAAGGTAGGTGAAGGTGGTGGCGCATGAGGCGGTGTGAAGCACTTTCTGGTAGTGGGGCTTTCTTGGACTGGTTCGCACAATTGAGGTGTCTCCAGTGGTACTGGTTTGTGCACAGTACTGACGGAGAGTGACAAACTTGTTGGATAGTGACGCACTAGCAGGAATTGCACCACAATGAAGCTAGTACAATATATTGCTGGTAGCTACACAACTACTAATTTTCTTCACCTACAAATTATAATAGGTATACCAAGTCCCCCTCCACTTACTGATGTTGGAACCTAGCTGCGAGATTTCGTATGCCCTTCCAATGGCAAGGAGGGGTCTATGACAAAGATTTCATCCTTGGTAGGATGACATCATACATGCTAAGTAATTTCTATTTCATCTATGTTTTTAATAGATAATTCTAGGACACTCAAGGATTCACCTATGGTAACTTCTTCTTGGAGCTTCCACTTACACTTGACATGCCACTTCTTGTGCTAAATCTGACCACTCCTTCAATGGATTCTTCCGGCATAGAGCTACAAGTACTGTACAGGATCTCATAACATACTGTGTTTCTCTAAAACTAGTTCAGCCAACATAAACAATAACAGCTGGCTTAAATTAAGCATCTATACCTCCCACCCCCACCCCCACCCCCACAAAAATTAAGCATCGGTACCCCAAATGACCTTCTCCGAAATTTCATTAGAAGGACTTTCTAGAGATCCCAATGACTAATCCTCAATGAATTGCTAAGGATCCAATAAGTCTTCAATGACACCAAAGAGATACTAAATGAATGGAATATGATGAAGTAGAGCCACTTTGAGCTTCCCTCTGAAGGAAGCTTCAAGCTCATACTGGTCATGGGATGGAACGAGAATTGAACTCTATGAGATTGAATCTTGTGCTGTTCCTCAGCAGGTCAGTGGTAGAGGGTCGGTTAACATCAGCTATCCAGTAGTTTCTGCCGAAATTACCGAAATCCCAGCAGCCAATTATATCTTCTGATACGTTTGCTGCTAGTTTTTCCAGAATTAAACCCATAATATAATAGAATTTCTACAAACATAATATCTGGTTAAACGCTTGGTAATTTCGAGAAGGCAAACTACTGACAAGCTGATACTATTGCTTTTGGATGTGCTCCAAAACACTTGGCGAACTTAATTCCTTCCTTTACCTACTATAGGCATATCAAGTGGTTAGTAAAAGACTGAAACTGACTGAAAATCATGGCTAAGCACTTCAATAACTTGTGCTCTGCCAGTTCTCTAGTTTCACCCTAAACCTATAGAAGTACGATGTTTGTGCTACATTAAATATATTACACACAAGGTTTTTTTTTGTGTTGGGGCTTTTGAAGGATTACTATGAGATTCGAACTTTCTACCTATCCGCGTGGAAGGTGGGCAGTTCACCAGTGAACTCTCTTCAGTCATTTCATTGCCCTGCGGATAATGAAATTCTCATGTAGTTGAACATGGCGAACTCACCAAGCTAGCTGCCTTGCTACTCCCAAAACATGTCCTTGTTAACAGGGTTCTAATCTTTCTTCCCCCAAGCTAATGTCCAGCACTGGAAATTTTATCAATTTGTGCACATTCTGATGTGAACCTTATTACAGTGGAGAAGAAAATTAGAACCATTTCGAACTTTTACCTTAGGTTGAAGACAACTTCTTGGTCCTAAAAAAAATGTGTTTCCCGTTTTCTTCTTCATTAAATATTCTTACCCTCTGTTTGGATCTTTTCCGGAGGGGAAGGGTGGGGGAAGTGTTAGCTTGATTACAGAAAACATGGAGAGCTTTTAGTTTCCATCTCCATATCTGCTGGAGCAGTTTCAAAGAAAGGAAGATAAGTAAGATGATATTGAGTGTGCTGCTGACTAATTTTCACCGAAAATTTGAGCACATACACAACTTGGAGATTAGATCTTGCTGATTTATCCTTGGACACCAACTGCTTCCAACGGTCCTACCCTCTAATTTCCTTGCTTGATACTCTGTAGTTTTACCCTTTGACCACTGCTATCCAGGTGTTTCTGTTCAGTCGCTTCTAATTATTCTTTACTGTTGTAATTAGAAACTTTATCTTTTCTGTTGACTATTTGAGTAATTCATTGTCATAATAACATCTTTCTTGTATGAATATATTTATCGGATCAGCTTTTCCCTCTCTATCTTGCTATTTGTCAAACTCTTATTTTTGCTTAAATTTTTCATTCATCTATCTTCTCTTAGTGTTACAATTTTATCTTGTTTTGTTTTCCTCTCTTTTTTGCAACTTGGATTGCACATTGATACTGAGATTTTGCAAATTTTGCAAGCGAGCTTTCTTTTCTCTTTGTTGTTTTGAGTTGCTTCGCTTAGCCTTAATATATTTTCCCAATCACACGGATAAACAGGCCAACTTTCATCATTGATTGTCTGAGGCGAATTACATATTCAGACAATTAATAACAGAATAAGTGAGACTCCTCGCTTGATACTCCCATCTTACCTCTACCTATCATTATGTATTGATCTACTGTAGGATAATTATTTTGAAGAGGCTCTGAAGGTGAGAAATCTTCTCGAGGAGTTCTTCAAGATTATGCATTCATCCTCCAACAATTCTCGGTGTAAGGGAGCATGTATTCACTGGCAGGTAATTTTGTATCTAATGAAATATTCTTGTGTCACTGTTTCTTCAACAGTCATCTCATATGGGTTTTATGTTTCAGTGTGTCTTCAATGTCCTTCATGTCTAACCAAGAAGTTTAGCTTTGTGACAATGGGCCAGGCGTGTTCTGGCAAACCGTTGAAGTGAGTGCTATTTACAGATGGTATGTTTATTGCACAGGGAGTCATTTTGTGACAGATTGTTAAATTCTTCAGAGTTCGTATGCACTATGGACATCCAGATGTCTTTGACAGACTTTTCCATATTACTCGAGGTGGTATCAGCAAAGCCTCACGTGTGATTAATATCAGTGAAGACATATTTGTAGGTATAACTGATTTGCTCCTCAGCACTCCACCAGCATGAATGTTATGCCCATTTACATCTTGTTTTGAAGCTTTCCCACGTAAGAGGATATCCTGTGATTAATCTACATCACTAAAACTACTAGGTTCATATGATTCTTCTCTGCTGCTAGTATACTTATTCTCAGCTTGCGTCTTCTTGTTTGAACTGCATCCTGTACTTTTAGTTCATTTCTATGATATCTTCAACCAGCTACATGTTAGTAGTGTATTTAAATATAATTGTAAAGTAAATCTTTACATGTCTTTTCATAATGTGACACTCAAAAGCACTATCTGGAAAGATAGCCAAAACGCACATCTAAAAATGAGCAGATTCTCTGGAAGTTTCACAAATAGCTCCAAATTGTTTCAAGTATAAATGCAGGGTTTAATTCAACTCTACGGCAGGGAAATATTACTCACCATGAGTACATCCAGGTAAATATTTCTCAACCGCTTCTGTCTCTGTGTACATATGATTGCTGAGCCTCAAACTAAGACCATGCAGGTCGGCAAGGGACGAGATGCCTTGACTCAATCAGATTGCATTGTTTGAAGGCAAAGTTGCTGGTGGTAATGGTGAACAAGTTCTGAGTAGAGATGTTACAGGCTTGGCTGCTCTTTTTGATTTCTTTAGAATGTTATCATTCTACTTTACAACTGTTGGATACTACTTTCTGCAATAATGGTACAACTTCACATTCTAATACTATAAGTCACTGTTGTTAGTTATGATCTCTTGGACTTTATTGCATGAGGCTTCTTGTTCTGGGTTGTGCTTTTATATGCTTTGTCGCAGTTATCACCTCCAGTTATATGGTGGTATTTCTGACAGATCTCAATCTTGTGCAGTTGAGTGCTTAGTGTTTATGCTTTTCTCTATGGAAAGGCATATCTGGTAAGTACTGAGGCAATTTTTAGCTTTTAGGTACATTTGGTACAAGTTATAACTCCAGATGTTTAAACTATTAAGATAGGGTTGCACAGTTTTCCTTTCAGGCAAGTTAAGGTTACTTCATTTAGTTAGATATTCAAGAATTAAATGTATTTTTTGTGGCCTGCCTCTTTCTGAAGCTGTCAATTTCTTTTCCAGGCCTTATCTGGTGTTGGTGCAACTATTCAGGATAGAGCTAATATATTACAGAATACTGCTCTTAGTGCTGCTCTCAATGCACAATTCCTTTTCCAGATTGGTGTGTTCACAGCGGTTCCTATGGTTCTAGGTTTCATTCTGGAGCAAGGTTTCCTAAGAGTATGTTCCTTAGGTCCTTGTGCCATAGTTTGATCTGTTATGCCTAAAGAAGCTCCGCTACTTTACCAAATGAGTTCATGGTTGACTAATATCGATCAATTACTTGAAATGGTTAAATTTTTTATTTCAGTGACCAAGTATTTTCTCTTATATCCTGGAAGAATTGACGCTTATACTTTCACCTTTTTGGCTTCTTATCTTTCATTTAGAAATAATTTCTTAGTTTGCTGCACCCCACTTTACCTTCCTAGCTTTAAGTTGATATATTTTTCTGCTTTTATCTTATCCCCACAAATCGGTCCCGCAATATCCTCCTCTCAGAAGCAGTATTGTTTTGACAGCTTTAATATTTTTAAAAGTTCATGCAAAAGAAAATATGCCGGTATCTGTAGTGTTTTTTGAAGATTTCTTATAGGCTGGATATGCGCATTTTATCTCATGATTTGAAATCATGAGATGAAATCAGCATTTGGACATGCGATGAAATCCCAAATTCTATGAAGAATTCATCAAATGCTTGTGCTACTATTCATCACATAACAGTTATTTATTAAAACAGTTTTTTTAAATAAAAAGAAACCTCTTGAAAAGCTAAACAAAGAAGTTTCATACTAAAACCTTTTGCAATAGTTCAAAAAAAATATCATGGAGAAAGCACTGATCTCTATGAAGAATTCATCAAATGCTTGTGCTACTTTTGTTTTGTTGTCTTTCACATTTGAAATCTAGTGCTCTATTTTTTTCCCATGCCTCTTTACTTTTAGGGGTAAGGCTGCACATGGGATTAAGTGGGTATGTTGTTGTATGCCTCTTAACTGTCTGTCCATTTTCTGCTCTGACTGGCATCTTTCTCATGCAGGCTGTTGTTGGCTTTGTTACTATGCAGTTTCAACTCTGTACTGTCTTTTCACGCTTCCTCCTTGGCACTAGGACACATTACTTTGGCTCTAACTATCCTCCATGGTGGTGCAAAAGTAGGTCCATCTTCTCCTGCTACTAAAATATTTTTATTTCTTTCTTTGGTTATATCTAATCAGAAACTCTTTTTTTTTACAGTATCATGCAACCGGTAGGGATTCGTCAGTAAAACACAACAAGTTTACAGAGAATTATAGGCTCTACTCCCGCAGTCATTTCGTTATAACTTCTCTCTTCTCTCTCTCTCTTTAGAGGCATAAGGCGTGCAAAAGTTCACGCCTTGTGTGTGTGTGTTGGTGTGAGTGCATGCATGCAGCACATCTGCGCACTTCTATGTGGTCATCTTTTGTTAGCTCTTTTCTTCCCTTTGTGGAATATCAAATTATTTTTTATTTAATCTTTGACCTTCTTCAGTACGGAAATTGTGCTTGTTGGTGGTATACGCTGCTTACGGCTACAACGAAGGTGGTGCTTTTATCCTACATACTTCTCACTGTTAGCAGTTGGTTCTGCCATTTCTTGGCTTTTTGCTCCATATTTGTTTAACCCAGCTGGATTTGAATGGCAGAAGTAAGTAATGCTTTATAACATTTGGAGGTTCATATATTGTTGCTTGGTTCTTGTCATCATTCTTGTCTTGTTCTATAGGACGGTAGAAGACTTCCGTGACTGGACAAACTGGCTCCTTTATAGAGGTGGAATTGGTGTTAAAGGGGAAGAAAGTTGGGAGGCTTGGTGGGATGAAGAACTGGTATGGACTATGCCTTGATATGAATGTGGTTATTGACCTTGGGCTTAGCTATTTGATCTCCACCGGTTCTCTAATGAATAATGAAATAGGGGTAATAAATTCTGCGCCTGATACATAGGTCATTGCCACTACGTCAAGTCCCTGTCAGTGTTTGAAATTCAACTGATGACTCGATTTAGCTGTCAGAATGCCTTCATTAATTCATCCCAAAAGGCTTCTGAATCATATTTACAGAATTTGTATTGGTCTACTCTTCTTTTTCATTTTCTATTTTTTGCTTTTCCCACTTACAGACCTACTGATAGTGGATTGATTTACCCCCTTTGTGATTATATTTATGTCTGCCGTCCTTGCTTTTGATCGTTCATATAAGTTATCAGAACTAGATGTGGGAATTCTTATAATGTTTAAGCATATAATACATGTGCTCGAGGCATGTGATTCTTAGAATTCTTCTTTATAATTTCTTCATCATGTGATGTACTACATTGGCTATGCTTTTTTCCTTAGCTGTTGATGTGTAGCAGCTTTAGTCTATTGGCAATTCCTCATGTCACTCGTATTTTTCTAAAAAGAATTTGATGTCACCTTTGTGTTTTTTGACAGGCTCATATTCGAACCTTTGGAGGAAGAGTGATGGAGACCATTCTTAGTTTACGATTTTTTATATTCCAATATGGAATTGTCTATAAATTAGATGTTCAGGGAACAAATACATCTTTAACGGTATTACTGTTACTCTTTTTCCTGTTCTTTTATGAAGCACTTTTTTCCTAATCTTTTTTCGCCTTTGTTAATTTTTTCCTGTTTATACCTTACCATTTTCTTTTTTTAGAAGGCCTAGTTGGTCACAAGTTGTAAAATGTTCAGTATACATGCATAGAATTTGCACCTACCACATGTCTGAAGAACCAAATTAATTGTTAAACCGTAAGTTTCTGCTTTAAAAAATTTGATGTTGCATGGAAACAAGTTCCACTACCACTCAGTGATGAGAGAACATGTTCATTATTAGGTCTTACAATCTAATTAAGCACAAGATATGTATCTATATGAAGTATATAGATTCAACTTTGAACCATACAGTTCATTAGAAGCCGTAGTAATGAGGTAGGCTGAGCCGGAGATAACTTGGTTCTTTATGTTACTCTTTGCCACATTTGCTCTCTCTTCTCTGTCTTCATGTACAATCAATTTTGATATAACCATCATTAACTGTCTATTGGGTGATGGCTGACTGCTGGTCCTTGTGGCTACATCGTTTATCAGGTGTATGGTTTTTCATGGGTTGCATTTGCTGTCATTTTACTCCTCTTCAAGGTTTGAACCAAGTTTTGTGACTTGTTGTAAGTTTTTATCATATTGAGTTTGAGGATGTTAAAATGAGATCCATTATTTTGGGATGCCACAGGTGTTCACATTCAGCCAGAAGATATCAGTTAATTTCCAGTTGCTGTTGCGTTTTGTCCAAGGCCTATCGTTTTTGCTTGCCGTTGCTGGTTTAGCTGCTGCTGTTGTATTGACGGATCTTACTGTGACAGATGTCCTTGCGTGCGTCTTAGCATTCATACCCACTGGCTGGGGAATACTCTCAGTATGTCCTCTTTCTTCCAAGTCCTGTCTTGTGCTGCTTCTTGCTTATTACATATCTTATGGTACCGTAATTACATTGATAACATTTTGTTGAATAAACGAGCTGGCATACATGATTAATACCTGTGCAGAGCTTTGTATCTGTATTTTGGCGAGTATGGTATATTTTTTTCTTCTCTTCGTGGAGATATTTTGAGGTAGACTAGAATAAGTCTAGGGTTGCAGTCCGGTCATCCTGTACTCGTGAAGAAACTATCATAAAAGATAAAAGTAGGATAAATTCAAGTTCCAATGCCAAGTAGTTAACACATCGGTTTTCACTGAAAACATGACATTACACCTTTTACCCAAATCTTGTCTTTGATTGTGCACATCTTTCTTTATCCCTTCCGGACTGTATTAATTTCCTGCAAATGCATGTTTCATCATTCGACAGATTGCTGCAGCATGGAAGCCTCTAATCAAGAAAATGGGGATGTGGAAGTCCTTCCGTTCAGTTGCCCGTTTATATGATGCTGGTATGGGTGTGCTCATCTTCATCCCAATCGCACTATTTTCTTGGTTCCCCTTCATTTCAACATTTCAAACCCGGCTTATGTTCAACCAAGCGTTCAGCCGAGGGCTGGAGATCTCTCTCATCCTTGCTGGTAACAATCCAAACACTGGATTATAATCTCTTTTTATCTTCCTCTGATCTTGTACAGAGAAGAGTGGTTCATATTGTTGTACCATTTTTAGGAGCTTTTTTTGTAGAGTACTCTCTGTTATTAGTAATTATTGTAAAATCTGCCAATGTATAGTTTTCAGATATGTTGAGTTATTTCTTCGTCAAATGACTATTTAAGGTGGTGTATTCAATCCTTCATAATTTTGACTAGGGGGACTCTATATGCTCCCTCACTACTATTGCAAATCAGTTGAAACAAAAGAGGAATTTAAATCTTATTTTACATCTTCTGTTTTCCATCTCATAAAAAATGTGATTGGATTTATTTTGATATATTTATCTAATGATCACAATAATCGTTTTTAGACAGTCAATGTGGAATTATGTGTTTTGCCTAGTATACTTGTTACTCTAATTTTGGGTAGAATTGGAGAAATATGCTCCATTCAGCTTTACAGAATATGATCCCTGTATTTTTATTTTTTATTTTTTGTATCCTAAGATATTTTATTATGCAGTCTTAAGTATTTTGAAAGTGAAATGAATCAGGAAATGACACGTGTTGTCCTAAGAAATGTCCGGTTTTGGATTTTTTATTTTCCCGCTTAACATATTTTTAGAAAATCATCTTTAACTTTGAGTATATTTGTTGGGAAGAATTTTTGTTGCTCATTAGGTCTACGTTTTAGCTTTTGTCTATTATGATGAACTTGTGATCAATTGAGAAGTTCACCATCTTTAACTTATGTCTTTGCATTTGATGTCCAATAGGCATAAGTTTTAGATTTAGCCTTACAGAACTTGCGGTTATTTGAGTAGGTTCACTGTTGTGAAATATTTTAAGTTTAACCTTTATATGTAAAATTTATCATGTCCACAATTTATGTTCGATGTGCAATAAAAGCTTTGCTTATTCTGAGGAAGCTCTGTCTTATTGAATTTCTCCTTGAATTCCATCTGAACTGGCAACCCTTCCTCTTTTTCCTCAGTTAAGTCATATATTCCATAGTTAAGTCATTCATTCAATATAGAGAGAGCGTCATAAAATATATTTATTTCTCTCATCGATTAATTTCATGAAATAAATAAATTGGACTAAGGAGGAATAAATTTAAATGTTAATATCCACTACCTCTTACCATCATAAATACTCGATAACTTTCTTCATTAAAGTTCAAATACATGAGAAAAAATTATCTAATATTCTACCTCCATTAATATTTAAAGCAGAGCATTCATAATTCTCAAATCCTTCATCGACCACTAATTCACACTTTGGTTGTACGGAGAGAATTAAGTACCCTAAAAAGGGTATATAGAGCAATTTGTGAAATTTCGTTGAAGTCATTTGTCATATTTTATATCTAGATGGACTCCACCTTGCAAATAAAAGAACTTACAATGGCAACTCTGTAATTCAACACAACAAACGGGGTCGATTTTCATTTTTCTTATATGGACACGTGTCGTTCATCCAGCTCTTCTCTATCACCGAAACATCTTAGCCGTCTATCATCTCCTCCACTTCCTATATGTACCCTCTGACCTTGTAGCATCCTTCTGTATTCTCCATTTCAGAATCAAAAGTCTGCCAAAATTTCAGTAGTCGAAGAATTCGAAGAACAATTCAAAAAAATAATTTTCAAAATTGCTAGAAGAAATCTTAAATTGTTCGGTTAAATCATCAATTCGATAAGTAAAAGCTTTTGAATCTGCGTATTTTTGTTGAACAATTCTATTTTTTTTTGGGGGTAATTAATCAATAATTTTGGAAGCTACAGATTTGGAGTAATTTGTTGTTGATTTGAAATTTTTTTGAGAATCTGCGAGGTTTTGGTATTGATTTTCATTTGAATTTTCTGAAGTTAGGGTTTTAATTTTGATTGATTATGAACGATCAAAGACCGATGGTGAATCAACAAGTGGTAATGAGTTTGAATCAATCTCAGATCTTTAATCCACATGTTCAACAACGGCAGGAAATTGTTAATCGATTCGAAGATTCGAAGATGCTTTACAGCTCAAATACTATGTCGGTTAGGTCGAGAGTGAAGAATTTTAGTAAGAATCAGTCTGAAAACCCTCAGTTTCATTCACAGATGCAACAGCAGCCACCTCTGATGATCGGTCGGAGCTATGGGATGTGGCCGCCGGCGATGGGAGCTGATCAGATGAAGTATCAAAATCCAAATGTAATGACAGTTCAGGGATTTGTTGCCGGTGGAAAGCAGTTGAAAAACTTAGGGCCAAGGAGCAATTGGAAGGGTAGAAAGGTGAATAAGAAGGATAGGAGGATAGTGGATAGTGGGAGGAGAAAAGAGAAGTCTTTGATGATGGCTGCTGGGTATATGACTGGTGATGGAAATGAATTGCAATATCAGAATAGATTAAAGGCCAAGAGATTTTTCCCCAAGAAGAAATTTTATCGTAATAATAGTGATAATATGGGTGCTCCTTTTGCTCCTCGGAACACGTCGTCGTTTATTATTAGGGCAAAGAAGAGCGGTGGTATTACGTCATTGGTATCGCCTTGTCCTGTGACTCCGGCAGTGTTACCAACTCCGAATTTTTCTCCCTCGAGGGAGGTCTTGGTGGATATGGCAAAGGAGGAATGGGGAGTTGATGGGTATGGATCGATGAAGGGTTTGATTAGATTGAGATCACCGGGACATGAGATGGAGGAAGAGGAGGAAGGAGGAGGAGGATCAAGTGAGAGTGATGTGGAAGAACGCGTGGAGGTGGAAAGGCGGTTGGATCATGATTTGAGCAGGTTTGAGATGATTTATCCGAATAGTAATGGTGTGGAGTATAACAATGTTTTCGAGAACCGTGTGGATGATCAAGATTCACATATAGCTCAGTTGGAGGAAGAGAATTTGATTTTGAAGGAGAGATTGTTCTTGATGGAGAGGGAGTTTGGTGATTTGAAGAAGAGGTTGCAAAGCCTTGAGAGGCAGGGTTGTGGATATGAGGAGATTACTGTGGAAGTTGTGGAGAGTTTTTCTGAGATGAGTGAAAGCCGTGGAGAGTCCCATTATGCAGATGAAAATAATGTGGAATTCATTGAACAGAACATGGAAGAACTAGATGGAGATGTGAAATCGAAGGAAGACGAGATGAATGATGGGAATATAGAATCTGTACAGAAGAAAGTGGAAAAAGGTAATGAAGAACTTAATCCTACTCCGGTTGATGAACCTCGTAAAACTGATATCATTGCTCATGCTGGAACCAAGTGTGAAAGCAATGAGGGCGCGGATGTGAGGGATGAGAAGAAGGTTGAAGTTACTCAAATAAATAAAAGTAATGAAAGCAACATCAAGTCATCAGATAATGCAGGTGTTGAAGATAAAACTATGGAGGATGCTTCTCTAGTTGATGCCAAAGCGGTTGTCCAGGCAAATACAGAAGATGAAGAACCAGGGAATGAATGATCAGAGAAGAGCATTTACTATGGTGACTTATCTGAGTTTACTTCTCTAATGTAGATCTCTTTACTGTGAAGTTCTTTCTTGCAATTTGGCTGACATTTTATCTCGAGTCCGTATATTCTCTTGGAAGTACATAAACCTTAGCCTTCCTTTTGGCAACAAAACAATGAAATAATGTTCTGTATGCTGTGATTGCACACCCCCACAAGTGCATAGGTTGTAGAATTCTTGCATACTGTGTCATCAGGCCTCTTTTTTTCTGTATTCCAAAGTTAATTATGTGTTTGGAGTTGTTTGTAGGAAGGAATTTAGTTTGTGTCTTTCTCAGGACATGATATCAGACTGTAATAATCTTTAAAGTTGGAATGAATTTTAGAACTTTCTTTTTTCATATGCTGTTTATGGTTCATTTCTTTAACCGAGACCTCTAGCATATCAGACTTTAATGATCTTGGAACTTTTTTCCAGAAAAACCGTCTATGTTGTTTAATCGTTGCATATCTTTCGCCTGGGCCTCTAGCAAGTATGTGTTTCTTCTTGGGAATTTCATCTGTGCAACTCATGAATTTCTGAAAATGGTTTTGCAGTGTTCATGTAAAGTTTTGAGTTTTGCAGGTCTCTGCTTCTTTGCTTCAAGACCTCAACCTTTACTTGTGTCTAGGCTCTTGAGATGGGATGGCAGCTCTTCCTCACAGGAGAATAGATGGTCTTTGCTGGAAACCAAGTTTGTTGGGTATCTTAAAACTTATGTTGCTCGGACTCTTTAAAATGTTAGGTGCGTGTCGGATCCACCAAAATAGTGCATTTTTGGAGGATCCGGTACAGGTGCAGCAACATTTTTGGAGAGTACAAGCAACATAGCTTAAAACTTCTTTTTTGTTGTAATTTGCTGTAGTCTCTCTCTCTGACTGACTTGCCACAAAGTTCTGGTTGAAAAGCAAGAAATCAATGATTTAAGCTGGAGCAGCAAAGATAAATCAACAGTACCCTGGGGCTGATTACAAGTTCTCTAGACAACTGTGTCTTGCAACTTGCTTCATATGAGAATTTGGGTGCTATCGTGGGAACAAAGAGAGGTTAGGCGGTGACCATTGAGAGGTTGTCATTCATCATTCATAGTGTCGACGCCAGAAAAGAGGTCAAATGTCGAGGCGAGATCATACATTCATTTGGCTCCTCATGAAGTATATTTAGCTCACCACGCAAACATCTGATTGGGAAACGGGGTAACACCCATGAAACAATGTTCCCTCTATCGAAAACTAAAGTAATTAGCTTCCTCATGTTAGACTAGGTGATGTAATTCAAACAACAACTAACATACCCAGTGTATAAGTCAGGTTTGGAAAGGGTGGTGTGTACCCAGTCTTATTGTTGGAGGCATGACATGAGTCCAACTTATTTTGGTTTTTAAGTTTAACAAGTTCTTTACTACAATGCTAGATCCGTAATTAGCAACATGTAGACTAATGAATTTAAATAAGCTAGTGGTTTAAAAAAAAAATTGAATAAGTCAATCAATCATTAACTTTCTTAAGCAAGTGTGGTGAATATAATTTAGAATTCTTTTTGTGGGGGGATATATCACTAATTACATGTGATAAAAGCTAAAAGAAAATATGATATTGTCTCCGAGTTTTACTTGTATAAGTTTCAAATTGTTTCACTTGTAACGGTTCGAAGTACTTTGGAAAATTTTCATAAGTCCGTTTGATTTTTTCATCAGAAGCGAAATTAGAATTTAGATTAAAGCTATTTAGTTCGATTAATATTAATATCTTTCACGTTCGCGATGTATAAATGAAGATTGTCAAAATTTGTGACCTTAAAAAATATACTCCCCCGATTCAATTTTGTTTATCTCATTTTAATTTGACATAGAGTTTTAAAAATTATCTTAAATTAAAGATATGTACGACGTATTAAAATGCTCTTTAATCTTATGATTTTAAACATGTCACTGTGAAAAATTATAATAAAAAAGTTTCCAGAAAAAAAAAAAGAAATTATTTTTAAACGAACTAAAAAAGAAAGCAAGAAACAAATTGAATTGAAATAGAGGGAATATGATATTCTATGTTTATAAGTGCGTCTCCATCAAAGGTAAAAATGAGAAATTTTAGGAGAAAATGAGATCTATTGGCCTCTTATAAAATAAATAGAAGAACTACATTGACTTTTTCAAATTATTACGTGTAAAAATGAGCATCTCTTCTAAAAAGATGATAAAACTAAAAAAATTCATAAATGGTCTAAAAAACTAATTCTTCCCAAATTTAAAGGTCATTTGATTGCTAATTAGAAAGAAGTTATTAATGTATTAAAACTTTCTAAGTTGTTTGGTTACAAAAATTAGGAAAAATAATACACCCCACATGAGAAATTTAAAGCTAGAAGTTTCAAATATAGAAAAGTTTATCTTCTTTAGTTCTTTTTGGTTCCTATCTTGTTAGTATCAAACTTAACAGTGACACAGTGTTCATGAAGTAAAAGCACCTTAGCAATGTTTTCCACATTTATACAGTACACTATGGTTCAATTTAGAGAACAATAATTACAAATACATTATCAGCAAATGCACTATAATGTTGAAAACTTGATGATACCAAACCCTTCAATGAAAGGAATGGATCTTTTACCGAAATTACAACGGCAACATACCTAGTATGATCTCACAAGTGAGGTCTGAGGAGGATGAAGTGTACGCAGACCTTACTTCGTTCATTTATGATTTATCTGAGATTTACAATCTGCTGGTTAACGCGCACAATTAAGCACCCTCTGGCAGTCTTGTCTTATCAGGATTCTTTTTAATCCAAAAACAGCAAAGGCGTCTGTACCCTGTGATGCAAACCGTACAAATTCTTGGATACAACGGTATATACTGATTATACTGATTAAGGAAAAGAAGACGAGAAATGAGGTGAATAGTATTTATATCACAAGAACTGTTGTGGATGCTATGCTAGACACTTTCAATGAGCAGTTAATGACTGAGGTGAATGCTTACCAGTACAACTGCAGATACAGCGAAGCATCGCCAAAACTTTATATGCATTTTGACTTTTAAGATTGATGAAAACAACTCGAGAAGGAGTAACCAACTGCAGCATTACCTCAATATTGCGAGCCATAGGTGCTTCAGCTTTGAGAAGCAAATCCAGGGCTGTTTTTCAGTTCACCAGGTCTTTTCAAATGAGAAGCATCTCCTTTTAGTGCGAGAAGAATCATCACATGTAAAATATGCACACTACACAGTGTACGGTCCTACATACTGTGTGACCGTGTCTCTGACAGAATCCAGCTGCCTCAGAGAACTTGTGAACATCAAAGGAGGGGTAATGTCTAAGCAATAAAGTTTGAACGCCAGGTCCAAGAGGCAGTTTGGGGTAATGGCAGATCATTTGCAGTAGAGGAGAGTTTTAGAAAATAGGTATCTTAATTCTTAGCACGGGGAGCTTTCACGCTAAGGAAGAGGAAGGGAGACCAACATCTTCAGAAACCATGTTTTCGTTTTTTCTGACCTCTGCCAGCAGAGAAAGAGCCTACTGAATACCGTGAATTAGCAAGCTCTCGGGGAATTGCAGCACCAGATGTTTTAAGAGCTTCAACTAACTCGGGAAACAATTTCTTGTTTTCTTCATTTACAAAGACAATTGCTGTACCTTCCTCCCCCATTCTAGATGCCCTTCCAACTTGGTGCACATACTCCTTGATGGAATTTGGCATATCAAACACAATTACCTGTTTCACAGTCAACAGATCGATTCCTCGACCCAACACCCCTGTGGCCACAATAACTGGAATTTCTCCAATTAGAAATGACCTTACAATTTCTCTTCTATCCTTCATGGATTTCTCACCATGAATTGATAAGGCTTTTAGCCCAGTACTTACTGTTATTGCCTCAGAAAGGAGATCTGCTCCGAGTCTAGAACCCACAAATACAATAACCGGTGGCTTGTAATGCTGCTTGCTCATCAAAATATCAAAAAGCTTTTGCTTCTTCCGC
Source organism: Datura stramonium (assembly GCA_018107945.1). Classification (NCBI taxonomy): domain Eukaryota; kingdom Viridiplantae; phylum Streptophyta; class Magnoliopsida; order Solanales; family Solanaceae; genus Datura; species Datura stramonium. Next base: position 426,368 of record JACEIK010000029.1, on the reverse strand, counting down.
TTCGAGTCTACCCAAATAGCTAACTGCTTGACAGCCTGATTAGGTTTATTTGGCTTCCCAACAGAGATGACAGTAACCTTTTTGGCCATTGCGCTTGCCATCCTCTCTACTTCTTTAGAAATTGTTGCGGAATACATTAACACTTGAGGTTGAGACAGAGCCGTAAAAATCTGCATCACCTGCTCACGGAAACCTCTTTGGAGCATGCAATCAACTTCATCAAGAACAAGAATTGAAATGGTATCCAGTTCAATCTCGTGCTTCGCTAAAAGGTCAATGAGTCTTCCAGGAGTTCCCACAATTAAAGACACTCCCTGCTGGATGCGGTGGAGCTGTCCTGCCATGGCATCACCACCTACCACCAATGCAGTTTTGAATGCCAAACCCTTCCCGAGCACCTTAGCTTGATCCTCTACCTGTATGCAGAGTTCTCTAGTAGGTGTAAGAACCATTGCTAATGGTTGTTGCTGATTTTGGAAATGCTCTTCATTAACTTTTGCACATAGAGAAACTATAGGAATTAGAAAAGAGCCAGTTTTACCAGAACCAGTCTCCGCTGAAACAAGCAAGCTTTGCCGTGCTAAAGCAGCAGGGATTGCTTGCATTTGGACAGGAGTTGGCATTTCATAACCAGCAACTTCAATATTCTCGAGAAGCTTCTGAGGTAGCTTGCAAGAAGCAAAGGACAAGATGGGAGACGGTGTAGTGTCTCCCTTCACAAGAATATCAAGTTTCCTTCTCAGAAGTTCAGTCTGGTCAGTTGTTAGTGGATTCACTTCAGATTTATCATTATCCCTAACATAATAGCACTCATCAGTTGCTGTTAACTTCACAGGACATGGACGAGCAGTTGGTTGCGGCGATTTTGCAAGCCGCGACAACAATATACCTTTGCATTCCAAGCTGCAAATATCATCATCAGTCTCATTGCAAATGTACTCACCATAGCGGCCACATATGACACACCGAGGCTCGCCCGGAAGCGCCTCTCTTTGGTCCCAGCACCTCTCCTTCACATCATCGTCTGAAGCATACATTAAAGAAGCAATCCCATAAGCACTTAAACCATGCGTTTGTAACATCTTGATAAGAATAAAAAGGGTAAACGAAGCATAAAATCTAAATTGACTTTGATGGTTAACTTTTTCCTATGTTTTGCCGGTGATATTTGACCTCAATATTTCAAAATTTAGAAAGTAATTATTTGCACTTAAAGGAGGATAACTAAATGATTAGATTTGGTTCCTTAAAGCTAAAATTTGGTACTAGTACCAAAATTTGACTCTTAAAATTTGGGAGAGAGAGTACTAGAATGATGAATTCCTTGGAAATTGAACATGGAAATACATTATTCATGAAATGAACATCAAATTATGGATTATCACAGAAAAAACAAATCATTAGTTAGAAAAACTACCAACAGATAACCAAAAGAGAAAGGGAAGAAGAAGCTGTATAATGTTTTTTTTTTTTGAAATAAGTCTAAAATTTTTAGAGAGCCATTGTTAGTACCAAAATTTTAAATATGGTCCTGCACTAGAAGGGCTTCACCTGCCAAAAAAAGTATGGCCATCAAGCTTAGACAGCTAACTAATTGGCCATCACAAAGTTAGTCCATGCCCACAAAAGTCAAGAAGAGAAACCAGGGTAACATTAAATCCTATCCATGAAGCCCAATTGGAGCAAGACAAGTTCGCAGTCCACCTTGATAAACTTGGAACTACTACGGTGGAAGGAGAGTTACTTCTTTTTACCAAGTGTAAAGCAGGCTGTTACAGTTCAGGATTGGCCAGCAACTGCTTCTCACAAGATATGGGAATGAAAAAAACACTGATTAAACGTGATGGGACACGCATTGAGGGCCATTTTAGTGGAACCAAGGACCAACTTAGCAGAGGACTAGTTCAGGCAAACCAAGGACTAGTCAAGCAGAAAATTTGTTTAGCCGAGTCAGAGAGCATATCCATGGAACCATATCAGCTATCAACGGGAGAAACGTTTTTTGATGTCCATGATAAGGGGTGAAGCTTAAATAGTAAGAGTGAGCCAGATAGGAATGGATATAATTTATATAACCACACCTATAACAGGCTAAGTCTGAAGAGATATAGTACATGAGCAAATTACCAAAGAAAATCTATCATATCTAACCAGCGTCCAGGAGAACTTTTTCAACCAAAAGATCAAGTAAGAGGTAACTACATTCTATAAATTAAAGGGACAATGAATAGCCTCTTCAAATAACATAGTCCATAAAATGCAAGAAACCCAATTGAAGCAAACTGCCTACTATCCTCACGACCTATGGGCACAATCCAACATGGAGAAACTTAAAGAGCAAGTCGAAAAGGACATAGTCACCTAGTTAGCACACAGTGCCCATTTACATTTCTCACAAATAAGCAACTATTGCTATGATGTTCATATTCCAACATCACCACAATGTAGCTCAAATTTTATCAACCATTTCAGCTTATTTTGCAGCTTTCTCTTTAAAAGTCAAGCCTTTACACAGCATTACATTATACTTTTCTGTTTTAGACTAATATTAGCATAGTACTTTCACACAATGCTTTAGTTCAAGACTCTTTACAGGAAATTGTTTTCAAGAAGTAAGCCTATGAATAAACAGTCAAGGAACATAATCACTCTGGTGTCTGGGCCAACTTGCGCGTACCCACCAACACTGGTACCATGCAACTCTGTCCACACTTGTATAGATGGGAAGAAATTAGCTGGTGTTTTTGCCTCGGAGGCAAGGATTTGAACCTGAGGCCTCATAGCCACCAAGGGCCACACCCTTGGTTACCGAATCCCCAAATTTTTTGGTTAATTCAGCTATCACCGTTGATCTAGCTCGACCCACTCAGATATATTTGCAGAACACTCATAAAATTGAAACCAAAACACGATATTTAGCTTTGTTAGGGATTTTACCTGGGGCATTAATATCATTTTCTGCAGCTACACAACTTTCCATTGTACAAACACTTCAAAGTACAAAATCCTCAAGATATCACCGCCCTATAAAATTACAGAAGATTATTAAACAACTCCATAAACAGGAAAGAGCAAAATCTAAAGACCCAGAATGTACTTCGTCTTCTTCAAAGCTTCTGTCGATCTTTTTGCTGTTAATTTTATCAAATTTCTTGATTTTCCAGTGTCCATATATATAGTTACCGGGTTGTCGGATCTTGATTGATTGGGCCTTTCGGGTTGAAAGTGGAGCTAAAGTTTAGGAATTATCGTTATGCCCCCATTTTTTTGGATAAAACGCAAAAAGAGACCCTGAAGTTTAATATCAGTGTAGATAAATACTTGTGACAAATTTTTAGGACGAAGGATCATTCTATTGGTTCGGGCAAATCCTCTCTATGATGCTCCAATATGATTTATTATGGATCCTAAAATACGTTATGTATGTCTCATACCTTGGCATTTGAGATTGCTTAGCTAATCGGGTTGAGATCAAATTACATGTGCTCACATAGTGGATTTACGATGGTTAAACTAAAATGAACAACTTTGATCGTTTAAGTTTGTTTAGAAGTAGTACGTACGTACGTA
>JACEIK010000029.1:373885-402432 GCA_018107945.1 Datura stramonium | reverse complement strand
AAATCGCGAAAATCGTAAATTCTCATCTATGTATCAGGCGCAGAATTTATTACCCCTATTTCATTATTCATTAGAGAACCGGTGGAGATCAAATAGCTAAGGTCAATAACCACATTCATATCAAAGTATAGTCCATACCAGTTCTTCATCCCACCAAGCCTCCCAACTTTCTTCCCCTTTAACACCAATTCCACCTCTATAAAGGAGCCAGTTTGTCCAGTCACGGAAGTCTTCTACCGTCCTATAGAACAAGACAAGAATGATGACAAGAACCAAGCAACAATATATGAACCTCCAAATGTTATAAAGCATTACTTACTTCTGCCATTCAAATCCAGCTGGGTTAAACAAATATGGAGCAAAAAGCCAAGAAATAGCCAAGAACCAACTGCTAACAGTGAGAAGTATGTAGGATAAAGCACCACCTTCGTTGTAGCCGTAAGCAGCGTATACCACCAACAAAAGCACAATTTCCATGCTGAAGAAGGTCAAAGATTAGTAAAATAATTTGATATTCCACAAGGGAAGAAAAGAGCTATGACAAAAGATGACCACATAGAAGTGCGCAGATGTGCATGCATGCACTCACACCAACACACACACACAAGGGCGTGAACTTTTTGCACGCCTTATGCCTCACAAAGAGAGAGAGAGAGAGAAGAGAGAGACCCCTTAACGAAATGACTGCGGGAGTAGAGCCTATAATTCTCTGTAAACTTGATGTGTTTAACGACGAATCCCCTACCGGTTGCATGATACTGTAAAAAAAAAAGAGTTTCTGATTAGATATATACAAAGAAAGAAATAAAAATATTTTAGTAGCAGGAGAAGATGGACCTACTTTTGCACCACCATGGAGGATAGTTCGACCAAAGTAATGTGTCCTAGTGCCAAGGGAGAACGTGAAAAAGACAGTACAGAGTTGAAACTGCATAGTAACAAAACCAACAACAGCCTGCAGCGAGAAAGATGCCAGTCAGAGCAGAAAATGGACAGACAGTTAAAGAGGCATACAACAACATACCCACTTAATCCCATGTGTACGCAGCCTTACCCCTAAAAGTAAAGAGGCATGGGAAAAAAAAATAGAGCACTAGATTTCAAATGTGAAAGACAACAAAACAAAAGTAGCACAAGCATTTGATGAATTCTTCATAGAGATCAGTGCTTTCTCCATGATATTTTTTTTGAACTATTGCAAAAGGTTTTAGTATGAAACTTCTTTGTTTAGCTTTTCAAGAGGTTTCTTTTTATTTAAAAAACTGTTTTTTAATAAATAACTGTTATGTGATGAATAGTAGCACAAGCATTTGATGAATTCTTCATAGAATTTGGGATTTCATCGCATGTCCAAATGCTGATTTCATCTCATGATTTCAAATCATGAGATAAAATCGCATATCCAAACGCCTACTAAGAAATCTTCAAAAACACTACAGATACCAAAACATATTTTCTTTTTGCATGAACTTTTTTTTAAAAATATTAAAGCTGTCAAAACAATACTGCTTCTGAGAGGAGGATATTGCGGGACCGATTTGTGGGGATAAGATAAAAGCAGAAAAATATATCAACTTAAAGCTAGGAAGGTAAAGTGGGGTGCAGCAAACTAAGAAATTATTTCTAAATGAAAGATAAGAAGCCAAAAAGGTGAAAGTATAAGCGTCAATTCTTCCAGGATATAAGAGAAAATACTTGGTCACTGAAATAAAAAATTTAACCATTTCAAGTAATTGATCGATATTAGTCAACCATGAACTCATTTGGTAAAGTAGCGGAGCTTCTTTAGGCATAACAGATCAAACTATGGCACAAGGACCTAAGGAACATACTCTTAGGAAACCTTGCTCCAGAATGAAACCTAGAACCATAGGAACCGCTGTGAACACACCAATCTGGAAAAGGAATTGTGCATTGAGAGCAGCACTAAGAGCAGTATTCTGTAATATATTAGCTCTATCCTGAATAGTTGCACCAACACCAGATAAGGCCTGGAAAAGAAATTGACAGCTTCAGAAAGAGGCAGGCCACAAAAAATACATTTAATTCTTGAATATCTAACTAAATGAGTAACCTTAACTTACTCTGAAAGGAAAACTGTGCAACCCTATCTTAATAGTTTAAACATCTGGAGTTATAACTTGTACCAAATGTACCTAAAAGCTAAAAATTGCCTCAGTACTTACCAGATATGCCTTTCCATAGAGAAAAGCATAAACACTAAGCACTGTCAACTGCACAAAAGTTAAAAGGATCTGTCAGAAATACCACCATATAACTGGAGGTGATAGCTGCGACAAGCATATAAAAGCACAACCCAGAACAAGCCTCATGCAATAAAGTCCAAGAGATCATAACTAACAACAGTGACTTATAGTATTAGAATGTGAAGTTGTACCATTGTGCAGAAGTAGTATCCAACAGTTGTAAAGTAGAATGATAACATTCTAAAGAAATCAAAGAGCTGGCCAAGCCTGTAAACATCTCTACTCAGAACTTGTTCACCATTACCACCAGCAACTTTGCCTTCAAACAATGCAATCTGATTGAGTCCGACATCTCGTCCCTTGCCGACCTGCATGGTCTTAGTTTAGGCTCAGCAATCATATGTACACAGAGACAGAACGGTTGAGAAATATTTACCTGGATGTACTCATGGTGAGTAATATTTCCCTGCCGTAGAGTTGAATTAAACCCTGCATTTATACTTGAAACAATTTAGACTGTTTGGCCAAACTTCCAGAATCTGCTCATTTTTAGATGTGCGTTTTGGCCAATCTTTCCAGATAGTGCTTTTGAGTGTCACATTATGAAAAGACATGTAAAGATTTACTTTACAATTATATTTAAATACACTACTAACATGTAGCTGGTTGAAGATATCATAGAAATGAACTAAAAGTACAGGATGCAGTTCAAACAAGAAGACGCAAGCTGAGAATAAGTATACTAGCAGCAGAGAAGAATCATATGAACCTAGTAGTTTTAGTGATGTAGATTAATCTGGGGGATATCCTCTTACGTGGGAAAGCTTCAAAACAAGATGTAAAATGGAAAAGCGCAACATTCATGCTGGTGGAGTGCTGAGGAGCAAATCAGTTATACCTACAAATATGTCTTCACTGATATTAATCACACGTGAGGCTTTGCTGATACCACCTCGAGTAATATGGAAAAGTCTGTCAAAGACATCTGGATGTCCATAGTGCATACGAACTCTGAAGAATTTAACAATCTGTCACAAAATGACTCCCTGTGCAATAAACATACCATCATAACAAATGCGCACTCACTTCAACGGATTTGCCAGAACACGCTGGCCCATTGTCACAAAGCTAGCTTCTTGGTTAGACATGAAGGACGCCAATGAAGACACACTGAAACATAAAACCCATATGAGATGACTGTTGAAGAAACAGTGACACAAGAATATTTCATTAGATACAAAATTACCTGCCAGTGAATACATGCTCCCTTACACCGAGAATTGTTGGAGGATGAATGCCATAATCTTGGAAGAACTCCTCGAGAAGATTTCTCACCTTCAGAGCCTCTTCAAAATAATTATCCTACAGTAGATCAATACATAATGATAGGTAGAGGTAAGATGGGGAGTATCAAACGAAAGGGAGTCTCACTTATTCTGTTAGTGGTGATACGAATATGTAATTCGCCTCAGACAATCAATGATGAAAGTTGGCCTGTTTATCCGTGTGATTGGGAAAATATATTAAGGCTAAGCGAAGCAACTCAAAACAACAAAGAGAAAAGAAAGCTCGCTTGCAAAATTTGCAAAATCTCAGTATCAATGTGCAATCAAGTTGCAAAAAGAAAGGAAAACAAAACAAGATAAAATTGTAACACTAAGAAGATAGATGAATGAAAAATTTAAGCAAAAATAGATTTGACAAATAACAAGATAGAGGGAAAAGCTGATCCGATAAATATATTCATACAAGAAAGATGTTATTATGACAATGAATTACTCAAATAGTCAACAGAAAAGATAAAGTTTCTAATTACAACAGTAAAGAATAATTAGAAGCGACTGAACAGAAACACCTGGATAGCAGTGGTCAAAGGGTAAAACTACAGAGTATCAAGCAAGGAAATTAGAGGGTAGGACCGTTGGAAGCAGTTGGTGTCCAAGGATAAATCAGCAAGATCTAATCTCCAAGTTGTGTATCGTATGTGCTCAAATTTTCGGTGAAAATTAGTCAGCAACAATCATCTTACTTATCTTCCTTTCTTTGAAACTCTGCTCCAGCAGATATGGGAGATGGAAGCAAAACTAAAAGCTCTCCATGTTTTCTGTTGTAATCAAGCTAACAACCCCCCACCCTTCCCCACTCCGGAAAAGATCCAAACAGAGGGTAAGAATATTTAATGAAGAAGAAAACGGAAACACATTTTTTTAGGACCAAAAAGTTGTCTTCAACCTAAGGTAAAAGTTCGAAATGGTTCTAATTTTCTTCTCCACTGTAATAAGGTTCACATCAGAATGTGCACAAATTGATAAAATTTCCAGTGCTGGACATTAAGCAGGGGAAGAAAGATTAGAACCCTGTTAACAAGGACATGTTTTGGGAGTAGCAAGGCAGCTAGCTTGGTGAGTTCGCCATGTTCAACTACATGAGAATTTCATTATCACGAGACAATGAAATGACTGAAGAGAGTTCACTGGTGAACTGCCCACCTTCCACGCGGATAGGTAGAAAGTTCNAAAAAAAAAAAACCTTGTGTGGTAATATATTTAATGTAGCACAAAACATCGTACTTCTATAGGTTTAGAGATTGAAACTAGAGAACTGGCAGAGCACAAGTTATTAAAATTCTTAGCCATGATTTTCAGTCAGTTTCAGATCTTTTACTAACCACTTTGATATGCCTATAGTAGGTAAAGGAAAGGGAATTAAGTTCGCCAAGTGTTTTGGAGCATCAAAAGCAATAGTATCAGCTTATCCAGTAGTTTCTTACGAAATTACCAAACGTTTAACCAGATATTATGTTTGTGTAGAAATTCTATTATATTATGGGTTTAATTCTGGAAAAACTAGCAGCAAACGTATCAGAAGATATAATTGGCTGCTGGAGATTTCTCCCGGTAATTTCGACAGAAACTACTGGATAAGCTGATGTTAACCGACCCCTCTACCACTGACCTACTGAGGAACAACACAAGATTCAATCTCATAGAGTTCAATTCTCGTTCCATCCCATGACCAGTATGAGCTTGAAGCTTCCTTCAGAGGGAAGCTCAAAGTGGCTCTACTTCATCATATTCCATTCATTTAGTATCTCTTTGGTGTCATTGAAGACTTATTGGATCCTTAGCAATTCATTGAGGATTAGTCATTGGGATCTCTAGAAAGTCCTTCTAATGAAATTTCGGAGAAAGTCATTAGTCACCCGTGCTTAATTTTTTTTTTTTGTGGGGGTGGGGGGTGGGGGGTGGGGGGTATAGATCTTAATTTAAATGACTGTTATTGTTTATGTTGGCTGAACTAGTTTTAGAAACACAGTATGTTATGAGATCCTGTGCAGTACTTGTGGCTCTATAATGCTTAATTTAAATGACTGTTATTGTTTATGTTGGCTGAACTAGTTTTAGAAACACAGTATGTTATGAGATCCTGTACAGTACTTGTAGCTCTATACCCGGAAGAATCCATTGAAGGAGTGGTCAGATTTAGCACAAGAAGTGGCATGTCAAGTGTAAGTGGAAAGCTCAAGAAGAAAGTTACATAGGTGAATCCTTGAGCAATCCTAGAATTATCTATTAAAAACATAGATGAAATAGAAATTGCGCAGCATGTATGATGTCTATCCTACCAAGGATGAAATCTTTGTCACTTAGACCCCTCCTTGCCATTGGAAGGGCATACGAAATGCGCTAGGTTCCAACATCAGTAAGTGGAGGGGGACTTGGTATACCTATTATAATTTGTAGGTGAAGAAAATTAGTAGTTGTGTAGCTACCAGCAATATATTGTACTAGCTTCATTGTGGTGCAATTCCTGCTAGTGCGTCACTATCCAACAAGTTTGTCACTCTCCGTCAGTACTGTGCACAAACCAGTACCACTGGGAGACACCTCTCAATTGTGCGAACCAGTCCAAGAAAGCCCACTACCAGAAAGTGCTTCACACGCCTCATGCGCCACCACCTTCACCTACCTTTTCTGGCCACTCTCTTCACACAGTTGAGTCTCATTCCGACATCACCCATCCAGGTTCCGCTACATACAACTTTCCTGCCAAGCAGTCAGCTTTCATGGAGAGGTTTCATTGCTTACCCAATGTTGGACCCCGTATTACATTGTTCTCGCTCTAATTGTTAAACTTGGTGTGCAAGGGTATTAGATTCCCACATCGGTATGGGACGTGGAACTAGGTCTCCTTATGTGGTTTTAGGCAATGGCGCAATTCTCACCTCATGAACTAGCTTTTGGGGTTGAGTTACGCCAAGGTTCATTACTTATCAATAATGTATTTATAAAAGAAAAAATAAAGTTAGAAAATTAAATGGATCCCAGATGTTGAGGAAGGGCCGAACTCTACTTTAAAGAGTTGCTAACAAGATTATTCTATAGAACTATTAAAAGAATTTCGCATTTCATTTCACCATCATAATCACTATGGTAGGTTCTTCTTCAACTTAAACCCAACATATCACATTGTTATTGGGGCATATCTCATCTCCTATTAATTGGACGCCAGAATAACTCAAAAGGGCCATTTGCATGCTGTTCTATACATTAGAGATATAGTTCGGACTAACAGTCAACAAAACATTAAATACTTGGCTACCTGATTCATGTCAATTGTTTGCACTGCATTTCCACGTGTAAAGATAATGGCATGATTCTGATTTTCAGGTTTTCCTTCACCGAGTTTAGGATTTCCAGGCAATTTAATTGAGTAGATTTCCTGCACTCATGTAGAGAAAAAACAAACAAGTACAAGCGTTACAATTTCGAATGTACAAGGCAAAAATTCGACTGCTAAAAAGGATATCTTATCAAATACAAATTCAGAATATTATATTAGTCTATCTGAGGAAAGCATCAATCAGAAACCACCACCTCTCATCTTACTCATTACCTCTCATCTGACCTTTGATTGTTTTATTACCAGAATTAAGAAGAAAACAGTTCTAGCAAACTCTTATAACTGCAACTCACATTCCTATGCTATTGTTTGTTCGTAATCATTACTCTATGACCATATATCATAGCCAACACTGCAATTGTCTGATCAGTTTAAAAAATTACTCATAAAGTAAAGCTTAAAGCTAGCCCTAGAACACTTGGTCCAAAAAGACCTAAGACTTTTATGACTAAGTGCCAATGACCATGCAAGCAATTCATTTTGTTTCCCTTCTCCTACTAGCAATAAACTTGTTTGGTTTAGGATCCAAAATCCACCCTCAAAGGAGGAATATCCTTCATCCTTGCTGTACGTCCAATAGGTGATGAAGGATTGTAGATGTAAGCTTATGTGGTGTCCACGGGAAGCTTCCATTTAATTCTTTGCAAATGTAGAACTTAATGCATGAGATTTCACTTGGCCCACTTTTGTTGCCATCCAAGACAACTAGAGACTAGAAGGTCCAAGACAAAACATATTTTGCTTGTACACTTCCACCAACAAGCTCCCTTTTGTTACCGTTTGGAATAGAAGGTCCAAGACAAAACATATTTTGCTTGTACACTTCCACCAACAAGCTCCAACTTTTGTTACCGTTTGGAATAGCTTGAGTTGAAAAGGTACAAGTCAATACTTAAAAGAACATTTTTTTTCATTAGACAACTTAAAGAACTGGACATCTACATGCTGGGATATACTCCATCTGGGGGTGTTGAAAGTTATAATAACCCAAAAAGGACCTCAAAGACTAATTAACCCCAGGACCCAACTTATAAAACCATTTACTTCCGTTTCCCATGTAAGTAGGAATTTTTTGGTTTGAGCTGCTACACAGTTTCATTTCCCCATGTTGATGTTTTAGAACCTCAACACAAGCTAAGGTAATTGCAAATATAGCAAAAGCCCAACAGGAAAAGAACAACCTAACAGCACTGCTAACAGCACAGCCAGCTTCATTCAGATTATGCTTCAAATTCCAAAGAGCTGATGAAATTTTTTTAAAATTTCCGGAACTCCAAAGCACAAATAGTTGCATATTTTTGTACCGTGCTATTTACGTATATTACATGCTACAAAACACAGAATGAATTTTTAAGTGACGACAAAATAGTAGAAGCATAATGAAAATGACATGGACGCCCTTAGAGCAAAAAAAGAATTGGCACCTTATCTTTGCCGTTGATGTCAGCCTTTACAAGCTTTGAGATATATTCTTTATTCACCTTCCCGTCTTTAAGAGTTTCAACCTCATCAATGAAAGCAACTCGAAGAGCCTCATTTCTATAATGAAAGTTGATCCCAAAGTCAGATAAGAAGTTCTGACATCAGCTCTAAAACAGAGTATCCCTCTTCTTTTTTTCTGACTAAGGAAAGATAGAATCTATCCTTTACATTCATTATAAATCTAAATAAACAAACATCACCTTTGCATTAGTAATGCAATATCTGCAGCCTCAGGTTTTTGCTCTTCTTTCTGTTTCCCGTATATCTGGCATGTGACAACATATGTAAATTTCAGGTCTGCCTGTGCTCTGGATTCAGGAGACAAGTCAAATCCTTGAGTATCCATAGTTTCATTTGGTGTAATTCCTGCTTCAGTATCTAACAAAAAACTGAAGATGAGAACTGGTGAAGGAAGAGAAAATCAACCAAATCATTTGTTGTTTTGGGTTTCTGAAAAGCAAACCTCCAGTTATCAACCGTTCCAAATACGATTGAAGCATTAGTGCTTTCCTGTAGTACATCATTCCACGAACTGCAAAACTCCAGAAGGGTTGTGTAAAGGAAAGAAATTTATAAGAACAACAAGCAGGTATGCAACTTTTTCCAAGGAAAGGAAAGCATGAGAACCTACCTAGCACAAGCATGCACACGGGATATCACACGGTAAGTACCTATATACATCTTTAGTAATCATTTACCATTTTTAGGGCCTTTATCTTTTCTATTACACGTTTCAGTACCTAGCATCCTGAACTTCCACTCCTAAAAGTCTGCCTCAGCAGCCCATCGGTTAACTTTTCCATCACAAGAGACGGTCTTCAACTTTGAACTTCTTCAGAAAGCAGCCTCCCTTCGCATACTTTATCAGAAATTTAAGTCTTTCATTTTCGTTGTAAATATATTTTCAAGATTTCTCGTCCTAATCATGCCATAGTCATTCATCCATAAAGCAAGATCATCTTATACTCACTCTCTACCGAACATCTTTAACTTATCCTTTCTTTTCTTTTTAACAATTTGTTCTAATATTTTTTTTATGATACAGGAAACAGTAATAATTTGTTCTAATCATCTTGAAATGTCTAGTATAATTCACATAATTTGTATTTTGACTCCGTCATCCACACCTTTGCGGAAAGATTTAGGTAAAAAGACTTCCGTCGCTAAAATCAACTGCAAGTTGATATACTACACGTGTTTCTTAATAGCTTTTGTTTCAAGTAGCGCAATAATACAAGTATAGGTTAAACACTCCTTCCTTTCATTTTCATGGGTGTCAGGGTTTTGTTTTTTTGCTCAGAATAGCACAATAAGATAAATACAGGTTATGGCATCTCTACTTTCATGTTTCTCTCTTTCTTCCATTTCCAGTTGTCGCTATGAAGAACCTTCCACCAACAAAACTGATGGATGCAATCATTTTTTTGGATCAAAGTACTGATTAAAATGATAGTGCCCTAACATTGAGAAAGGAGAATCAGCAGTTTGTGGATGAAAGTGGGTTTTGTGTGTGTGTGTGTGTTTGGGAGGGCGGGTGAGATTAATCCTGAAAAATCTTTCATGAATTTGATTCCTGGACACTTTTGTGAGTATTAAAGGATACTAGTATTTTATCATATGTATCGAACTACAAGTGAGCTTGGGATATTTTAACTCGGTCTGTGAGAGCTTGCTTACATTGGGGGTCTCAAGTCCGGATAAAGTGGATGGAATCCCCCCAGAAGAGTTATAGTGGAACTTCCCAACCCTTGAGTGGTGCCAAATAAATGACTACTTGAATCGGAGTTTTGAGCATAAAGATTCCACTGACCGGTAAAAAGTGACCCCAGCCAACATAAAACTTGTCATTCTGTGATGAATCCACATAATACACTAGATTATTGAGGCGTAGTTTTTGTAGTAGTAATATCTAAGAAGAAGTCTCATAAAGAGTAAGACGGAGAAAGTAGACAACTTGATCCTTGATATTTTTAGTCCAAAAAAAACATGCATGAACGGGCAAAGAGTCAATGTGATGTAACACCTAAACGTCATTCTCAGGTACATGATGCAGTCAGAAGTGTAGTATTAAACATTGAAGGATACAGCATATACTGCAAATTTTAGAAGAGAGCAGAGAAACAAGAAGTACCAGTCCTGGCCAACGTTTGCCCACGGTATGAAGCCCAGAACCTAAGTTCAAGAATGTCATTTGGATTATCATTAAGTTCTTTCTCTGAGATGTTCTCGTCACGACCTATACGAGCAAGAAAGTTTTTCCATTCATCTGCACCAAACAATTTGTTTTTCCTATCAGTGAAACAAAAACAAGAAGAGACTGTCCTTCAAATTTGACTTCTAAAGAAAGTGAGTCGACTAAATCAAGAAACACGGTCAGAGCTGCAAACAAAATGTGGTATTAAACAAAGACAATGCCTACAAAGAAAAACTACCTATGGTTTTAGACACTTAAAAAAGCATCCTGAAGGCAACATTTTAAATACACGTCACTAACAAATCAGCTATTGGACCAACAATTAGCTGCAGATTATTAATTGGAGATGTTTGCTTACAACATTCTAAATACATGTCACCAACCAGAATTCTTTGTCGTATTGTCGGTTTCCAAATAAAATAAGATGGGGATACCAAAATTCCCAATATCTAACAGCCACGGAGAGTATGTCAGGAAGGACAAAGGCAAACACAACAACAATAATAACATCCCAGTGTGATCCCACAAGTGGGTGTAGGGAGGGTGAAGCGTACGCAAACCTTACCCCTGCCTTGTGTGAGGTAGGGAGGTTGTTTTTGATAGACCCTCTGCTCAAGGAAAGCGTTTTCAAAAACAGATTTGACAAATACAAGAGTAAAAACTATGGTGAAAATACTGTAGAATTAAGAATACTTGATAGCAAGGGAAATAACAGAAGTAATACAATTGAAGAGTAAGAAAATAGAATAATACTAATGATCCTGCTAAGTAGAAGAGGGAGCAGCCAAAGTGCTCTATGCTGGCCCCATGCTCTCCCACCGAGAAGAGAGAACTCGCAGTACTAACTACTAACCCTCTAATCCTAATCCTCGACCTCCATGTTTTCCTATCTAAGGTCATCTCCTCGGTAAGTTGAAGATGTGGCATGTCAAGTCTAATCACCTCTCCCCAGTTATTCCTAGCCATGACATAAGCAAACACCAACTGAGCTAATACGAGTGTTCCTTAGACAGCATCTCACACAGTATCCCCTGCCAGAAACCCTTATTCATGGCTAGATCCTCAATGGAAAGAGAATAGAATCAATAACACATTTTGGAAATTAGGTTGAATGCCAATTTCCATTATTCAGACATTTCCTCTACACAACCTGTTTTGAAAAATGTTTTTCTTGAGCCTAGGATCTATTGAAACAGCCTCTTTACCCCCACAAAGGTAGAAGGTTCCCAGACCCCACTTGTGGGATCACATTCAGTAATGGGTATGTTGTTGTAGACATTTCCTCTACACTGACATATCAGAAAAAAAAAAAAGGAGAGCCATCTAATAAAATGCATACCCTACACAGCAAAGGACACAGAAACCAGAGTCATTAGGTCATGCCTTTATCCTTCTACATGATCTCTTACATGGCCTAAAATATACCACTAGAAGTGTTGATCCAGACAAACAAAAGCTACGAATATTACCAACTAATATATCTTCAATCTAACTCAAAATTGCAGGACATAGAAAAGCCGCAAAATATGCATTCACCTAGGAAAGGATGCAAGTCAATTTATTCTTAACATCTTGGAGCTTGATCCAATTCGCATTTTCATCTCAGAATTAGTGATCTTAAAGTTGACTTTAAAATACTCTAGGAAGATATGTGTGATGAACACTAAAAACAAAATTCTCCACAAGAAAAAAGAAAATTTAGGACACTAAGAACAAATTGTTAAAGCCAATCAGTTAAGCAATGCCAATTAACTAGAAAGGGGGAAAAGGGCATCATTGCTTTTGGCATCAAAAGTAATGAGATCTATTAACAGTTTAAAAACTAAGCACAAAATTGTATTCAGTCAGTTAAATGAACAGCAGAAAAATAAGATCAAGTGATGCCAATGGAAAATACCATCTATTTTTGCTTACTGCTTTGCAAAAAGAAACAAAGATTACCTGGATATATCTTCTGGAGGTAAAACAGAATAGAGATTCCGTCTTCATTTTTCTTAAGGAGTTCTGACATGCTGTAAAGAACAGTTTCCGAATAATATGGGGTGAACACACTGCAAGAATAGAAATTTATCACACAACGGGTCTGAAGATGGTAAAATAAACAGTAACAATGTGAAAGAGCATACCTGAAGGATAACATCTCACGGACAGGTCTTGCTACAGGCATCTCCATGAAAAGTGAATTGGCGAAAAACTCTAACCGACGCCTAGCTTCAAGATTCCTTGGTATGTTGGCAGCAGATTCTTTAATAGTTAGGAGAGAATAAAGCCTTTTAATCAGTTCCTTCTGCATATATTTTGTGCATCTTTAGGAACCTTAGTGAACTCAAAGAAAAAGGAGCAGAGAGGTCACACAAAAACCTAATGGAATGGAAAAGGAAACTAGATGCAAGCCTACCAATTCAGCATCTCTAGGCCACTTTAACTTTGAGAACAACCGGCCTTCATTCCTTGCTTTTGACAAAATGTTCCATGTCTCAAGGTGTTCTCTAGAATGACATCATAGTAATTATGCACCAGACTCAAGAGTATAATAATCCCAGAAATATTATAAGTTATCTGAAGTACCTCATGTTGAAGTGAAGGACATCAAGTCGCAGAACATCATACAGATCTTGAATAGCTTTAACAGCCCCAGTTTCAAGCTCTGGTGTATGCTCCTTTTTCTACATGAAAGTATTTCAACAGATCATAAGCAGAAAGATAAACATCCACTTAGTCCTTTTAAAAACCGATAATGAAAGAGGAATCCTCTCAATTGAAAAATGAGGTCACCTAACAATGGATGCAGGAAATAAGGAAACATAATGCATGTTGACCAATCAGTTTAATGATATGGAATTGGAAAAAGTATGCATCACCAATTGAAAGGTCTCCATGCATGCCCCGAAGACCATGTATGACACGATGTACCACGAACATGTCAATATGGGACTGTTGAAATTCATGAATTTCATCTTAACTACAATGAAGAAAAGAGGATGACCACATGGGATGAGGGGCCTGGCATGCTGAGGTAGAGCTTGATGAGAGCAGCAGAGATTCGGAAGGTCAAAGAACATGCACAAGGGGAGACCCTTAGATTTGAGTCTGCTGATCATTTCTAAGGGAACATGTTTGCTAAATCTGTCAAGAAAAGTAACAAGAGCTTCCCCCGCCTCTTAGATAGCACTAAAGCAGATCGCTGAGTTTTCAAACTTAGTCCTAGTGATAGTTCAATACTATCTGGTCCCCAGTGTTAATGATGGTAAGGATACCGGGATATAGAAAATCCTAAAGGAACGCAGCAGACCTTATGCGTGTATAAAAGTTATCAAACTTGAAAAGAACATGTACCAGTATTCCCATTAATGCAGTTACTTTCTGAATCACCAGTGGCAGCTTATTCATATCAACGTCCACATTAATACTCCTTTTAGTTATGCTCCCACGAATATCCTCATATATTCGTTCAACCCTAACATAGTAAACAAAGCAAAGAATATAAACTAAGCATAACACTAAATAACAGTTACTTGTCTGAGTTCATTAAAAGAGAGCGCTCTGGAGGGTTTGAAATCTTACCACTTCTTTCCTTCATCATTTCCTTCATCGTCTAATATGGATGTAAGAACAAACTTAATGGCGTAATAGCACTCTTCAACCGCATATTTCATGTAATCATCCCTTGAAATCCTATCCCATAACTCATCTTGTGAGTCTCTACTCTCCACAGCTATATCTTTTGCAAGAAATATCTGCACATTTAGCATAAATGTAAAGATATACAGCCTTCAATATGACAGTTGACTGCATAGATCACATTTTGTATCAGAGAAAAAGGAAACTGTCAGCATTGTAACAACTGCTCAACCTTGCTAGCTAACAGGAAAAGAGGCCACTGAACTAACGGCAGACTCCCAGAATTCTTAGGCATCAAAAGCTGTTCCATCTCCCTGTAGGTTGGAAATCAATCCATCAAAAGAGGTTGAAGGATAAGAATTTAGTTGGTAGCAAATTGAAACTGGGTTAGTGAAATAAAAAAGTCACTCACAAATTAGTAATGTAATCTTCTTCCCTCAAATTCTTGACGATTTCATTCCAGAAAGGTGCAAATCGAGCAGCATCAGCTTTGTTTCTCTCCAAAACCTAATTTTTACAACAATATAACATTAAGAAACAAAATACAAACTTTTCAATAAACAAGCATCAAAGATAGTTTACAAAAAAAGCTCCAAGGGAACTTTTCCCAATATAACCCAGACATCCTTTTTGAGTTGGCTAGCCCAACACCAATTGTGCTCACCAGTTTGACACTTGGGAGAGTATGGACCTTCCCCTCTACCCTACTCCCACTTAAATATCAGGCTTCACTCAACAAGAATGCCAGGAGGAGAAACTCTAGGGAGTGTGGACCTCTTCCCCTACTCTACTCCCACTTAAATATCAGGCTTCACTCAATGAGAATTCCAGGAGGACCTTATGAAAGTTTATAAATCCGATGTTTTGACAGATCCAAAGATCCTGAATGCAATGATTTTGAATATCGGTTTATTAGTAAACCCGCACTACAAGCACTGCTTCCTCACTACTTAACCACACTAGGGAAAACTCCATAATACATGCTTCTAAGCATAAGATTTTGATTTGGTATAAGCTAACTCAAGTTTTCAGGAGGAGGAACACTTGATCACCTTTAGAGTATGGTGGCCAGGACAAACCCATTACCTACTCCTTAGGAAGAGCGATAGAGGTTTACGCAAGGACGGTAAGGATATCCTGAGTGAACATCTTACAACCCACCATAAACTCTTGGTAATGAATCTCGACATTAAAAGAAAAAGAAGGACAAGGATTAAGTGGAGAGGGGGACTCTGACTAATGATAAAATTTAAGAGTTGGGGGAGAAGTTGATTGCTATGGGGGATTGGGACGCGGCATGGAGATTAGGACAGCTAATTGTATTAGGGAAGCAACTGGAGAGGTGTTAGGAGTCTCGAAGAGTAACTTTGGTGGGCCATTCAAGGATTAAATGGGGGACTTGACTAATGATAAAATTCAGAGGAAAAGTTGATGGCTATGGGGGCTTGGGAGTTTAGGTGGGACGCGATAGCATGTGGACTAGGATACTTTATTGGATAGAGAAGCAGCTAGAGAGGTGCTAGGGGACTAGAGGATAAGTGTGAGGAAAAGAAGTTGTATAGGCGCATCAACCAAGAGAGATGAGAGCTCGTGATCTAGACCAAGTGAGGTGCATTAAAGACTTGGATGGGAAAGTATTGATGGAAGAGGCACACATTAAATGAAGATGGCAAGCATACTTCCATGAACTCTTACATGTAAGAGTGTCACTGAGTCCTAACAGTAAATTCTATAAGTGGTTGTTAAACCAACTATGTTGCATGAGACAGAGTGTTGACTAGTCAAGAACTCACACGTGCAAAAGATGAATGTAGTGGGGGATAAAAATGCATAGAAAGATGTGTAGACACACTATGAAAGATAAGATTAGGAATGAAGATATATGGGGCAAGATGCGAGTATGGGGTAGCCTCAGTGGTGGACTAGCTTTGAGCAACTTGTTTTGCACTTTACTCACTCATCTACTTATCAGTACAATTCTTATTATTAATAATACATTATCTTATTCTTCAATTGTACTACTAATGTTGTTTCTTTTACTTGGGTTATCTTTACTGTTTTTGTTGTCTAACACTTTTTTTTTCTACATTATATTTTTTTGAAACTAAAGATACTTTTTTTTCCTACCGTATTTTACCATAGCTTTTAGCCTTCTACTATTGTATTTATCAAACTAGTTTTCAGAAACACCTTATTTGAGCCGAGGGTCTATCGAAAACAACATCTTTATCTCATGCAAATTAGAGATAAGGTCTACACACACCCCACCCTTCCACCCCCTTGTGGGATCACACTGGTATGTTGTTGTTGTACAAGATGAAGTAAAATGTAATATAATACCCATAAAATAAAGACACAGAAGAATCCAGAAAACTCCGTTTAAGAAGTAATTGTATACATCAAAAGCAAAAAAAAGAAGCTTCCGTCTATGACACAAAGACAAATGTTAAGTTGCACTAATTAATTGATTAGAAGGCAAAGGAGCTTTTGCAAAAGCCAAATAAAATGTCAAATATTTGGTGAGATTTCCACACAGCAGGATAATCAGTATTTTTTCAGACCATCCCCGTAAACTTGCACAAAACCTCTTGCAGAGATTAAGGGGAATAATACCTAAATCTCATAAAAGTATAAAGTACAGGTACCAATTAAAATGGTGAGCAAAGCAAATAGGATACTATTGCAACTGTTGCAAATTCGGCACGTGAGCAGTTATCCATTTATTAAACAGTAACTTAACCAAGTGCCAGCAACAGACATAAGAGTAATCTCACCAGACCAGAAGACAGGAGTGATGCCCTACAAAACAGATTGGCATTTAGACCCAATGAGAAAAAAATATGTCAATCAATTAACTTGGCTATACATTAATGATTAATTGGGGAAAATAAATGGACACACCTGTTACGAAGAGGGACATGAAGACTGTTCATAAAAGCCTCGGGAAATCTCTCGAAAAGTTTATGCATAGCATCCAATGATCTTATCTGCATATCATTGTCAAAAATATTATTAGAGGCTGACATCTGGAGTGCATCCACATATGGTCTTACAATAAACCAAGGATTGGAATTGTCCCATTCATCACAAATAAAGAAATGGACTTTGGTCCTAAGTCAACCCCAAAAGCTAGCTCATGAGAGGAGGATTGCCCAAGATCATATAACGACAGAAATTTGCATCCCCGCCCATCTATGTGGGACTCAA
This sequence comes from Datura stramonium, assembly GCA_018107945.1. Taxonomy (NCBI): domain Eukaryota; kingdom Viridiplantae; phylum Streptophyta; class Magnoliopsida; order Solanales; family Solanaceae; genus Datura; species Datura stramonium. The sequence goes on along the minus strand of JACEIK010000029.1, from coordinate 385,038 downwards.
CACCCCCTGCATGCCCAGAACAGTACATATGGAGTTTGGATAATATAAGATGGGAGCTCAACATTGGGTGAAACAAGAACTGGGCAGGCATGGCTCTAATACATGATAAAGAAGTGGACCTTGAGCCTAATTCAACCCCAAAAGCTAACTCATGAGGGATGATTGTCCCAGACCATATAAGGAAACAAATTCTACACCCACCCACTGATGTGGGACTCAACAATTACAAAAGAGAACTATAAACACAATATATAGATTTAAAAATTAAAAAAAAATATTTGCTTGCCTCCCCAAGGCGATCTCGTGCTCCCAGAAGAAAGCCCCATATAGCCGATATAACAGTGTAAAATAGATGAGTATCGAACAGGTATATCTGCATTCAATAATAGCAACAATAAGATGGTGATCCAAAAATTATTCAACAAGCTCCTTTTGAGCCCGAAACACTATCTGGTTAATCACCAATTGGCAATTGGCAGTGACTCAATCATAAGTGTGAAGAGGTCACATTACCAATAGACAGGCCATTAATGTCACAAAAGCTCAATAATCCAGCTCAAACATTCAAAAACAAGATATCTCCATGAATTACTAGGTGGAAAGTGATGTAAAAGTACAACACAGAGAGCACTACTTCAAGCACTCATCTTTGTTAGACATAGTTTGAGAGGAGGAAGATTAAATTTTGGTAGCACGTGTAGTCATCTATTTACTTGCATGTACATCTCCTTCACAAGCATTACCTGAAACTAGAATGATATATTCAAAAACATAGAATTCATCTGAGAATACAAATTCCACAAAGAAAGTCTAGTGGTTCCTATTGGCGTTCAATCCGAATATGCCATACGCAACATCACCCAGCATTGGCAGGATGCGATTTTACCCTCAAGGAAGTCCACAATTGGAAAAAGTACATAAGCAATGTCACTATTGAAGGCATGGGGTGCAAAAGATCTGGAAAAAGCACCTGAGGATTTATAATCAAGCCGAATGATTAGCAACTCACGCCTTTATTCACCAAAGGTGAACAAATATTTCCAATTATGGGCATACTTGCCTGTTCTCATGCCAAATGAAGATAATACTTTTTCAATTGGCGGCCTAAACCAATGTGTCAACGAGGAACCCCAACAAATGTCGAAACTACAGTATAAACTAGGTACCAAAAACCAATAAGCCAGTCAGACAACCACCTATGGCAGACATGAATACTATATGCGTCTCAACTGAAAATAAAAATCGTGCGCAACAACTACAAACCTGCACACTCAAATGAATCATCTGAGACAATAAACATACGTCCGACCTCCCTTTTTTAACTTTAATAAGTTTCCAGCCTCTTTTTCACAAGTTGAATGAGAAGAAACACAGTATGCAATATCCAAAGAAGCAGATAGTAGGTAAACAAGATAATTGCACTTTTAGACATGAGGATTCTACTGCTTGGTGCAGAATACCTATTCTACTGCCTAGGAAAAAATATTCAGTTATAAGTACACCAAATGATATTACACCAACAACGAGAAAGCACGAAAGGTGTCTCTGCATTTACACATCAGAAGAGATTAAAAACTTACAATAAAAACTGGTGCCCATAAGCTCGCAACCGTCATTGCATTATGGTTATCTGCCAAAAGAGTAATTTGCATTTAATGGAAATTGAGATCCAGAAATTATACTCTCAATAAACCTTGGCCATAACACAGACATGGCAAAGGATGTTACTATATGCATAAATACTGAAATCAACAAAGATTCAGAACGAATTCAATTCAATCATAAACTCATGCCACAACAGAGTGACCTACTTTTTGAAACAAAATCGTGCCAAGAGTACTGGCTAATATCCATATCCACTATCTGTATTGTTGGCTTCACCAACGGCCTAATCTGCAACATGAAATCAAAGTGAAACAATAAATCACCAATAAAAGCTATTGACCAATGTCAAAATAAAAACTCACACATACCAGTAGAAAATAGGCAAAAGCAAATTTTGCTCCCAAGACCACAAGCCAAAAAACCATATACCTACACCAATGAAATTTGTCAGAACAACATGGAGAATAATAACTAGACCACAACATTCTAACAGGAAAATAAAAAGAAAAGGGCAACCCGATGCACCAAAGCTCCCGCTATGCGCGTGGTCCGGGAGAGGGTTGGACCAAAAGGATCTATTGTACGCAGCCTTACCTTGCATTTCTGCAAGAGGCTGTTTCCATGGCTTGAACCCGTGACCTCCTGGTCACATGGCAGCAACTTTACCAGTTACTCCAAGGTTCTCCTTCTCTAACAGGATAATAGTCTTGTTTAATTTTTTTAAGAGAAGACCACAACACTCTCACTTACAAACAAGATTCACTTCACAAAAGAGTCTACTTGCATAAATGAGAGGGCCACCTGATCGTAACCAATGCATAAAAAGGAATGGCATATAATTATACAAGCAAAAGTTCTCCAAAATCAGATTACAAAAATATAAGTCATCCATGGGATAGGAGAGGCAAACACAGAAGTGATAGGAAGGAAATGCATTAATTCTCATGAAATCACAAGAACAAAAGGAACTAATGGAATGCCCAGTTACATACAAAATTAGCTCATATAACAAAAAACCAAAGGATCCCAAGTCAGACATGAACTTCAAGGGCCAAATTAGCGAAAAGTAAAACATAAGATAATTTTATAATTCACAACTTTACATAAATGCAGAAATCCAGCAGTGCTGGTTCCATTCAGATGGCCGCCCTGATTCAGAAACATAAACTTTGTCTTGCTTAAGGTAAAACTACATTCAGCATAAAAAATGAAAGCAACCAATGACAAAGAGATCCCAGGAACTTCCTCTTTTCTTCATTTTTAAGATTTGTTGTTGTGGGAAAATGAAAACCCCACACTGTACATAACACAACATAGAAGTTATACAGAAGGCAGCAAAGATAAAAAGATTACTTGATGAAGTCAGTAGTTCTCTCATACATGCCCCGACCAACGTAATAGTGTTCCTTCAGACAAGAAAAGGATAGAAAATTATTAATAGAACATCTCAAATCAAGGGCACCAAAGAGTGATCATTCTTCAAAAAAAACTGATAAAAAATGTGAAACCTGGTGCATCCACTTGATGAAACGGACCACAGACCAACTGTCACATCGATTTGTCAAACGATGAAAAGCTGGAAACCGCAGGAGAAAGCTGACAAAAAAATGAACTCCAGCATAGATTGCAAGAACAACAACATAGATTCTGAAGACAGTTGAGTTGGAATTTTGGTTGCTATTGTCTTCAAGAGCCTTCCTGTGACAGAAAACGTGACCAAACGTTATTCCACAATACAAAAGGGTTGGGTTGCAACAAAAATGAAGAAAAGAACAAGAAAAGAGAAGGAAGAATCAAAGTAAGAAACTTTGTGAAGCCCGTCATAAAGAAAAAGAAGCCACATACACATAAAGGAAACATATGAACACAGAAGCAATGCTGAACCAAACAAAACGAAGGAAAATCCGACTGACAGCTACACGTCTAGATGTAGAGTATGCACCATACATCATGATAACATCCAGGACACCTACAGTAGGTAAATGATTCAGCTACAGTTAGATTTCAATACTGGTAAACAAGGAGCACCTTTGTGGAAAAGAGAAGCCAGAGAGACTTACTCTCCAGAAACTTCATCACAACATACGTAGGTCCAAGACTCAAGACTTCCCTCAGTGTTTTAGAGTCGAATCGTGCATCATTGAAAGCAAGGATGGTCATTCCCTGTGGATATGGGAAAAGAGTGGCAAACAACCTGAGTAGGGTGGAAACAGGCACTGAAGATAATTTCTTGAAAGCAAAGAATGACAAGAAACAAACACCCATATCAAGCAATCAAACTGAAGTAGAGCAAGCTTAAATTCCTTGCTCATAAACAAAGCAAAGTGAATAAGATAACTGCTCACAACATGACAAAAAGATGCAAAACGAAAAAGCAAATGAAGAAGTTGATAAAATGTATTCTTAATCCTCAAACATATAAAGGATGAGACGAAGTAACCTGAAAGATCACAAGAAACAGCAGATTAAGAGAAAAGTGGAAACATCATCACTATCAGTGACGAGTATCAGACCTGAAAAAACATGAAAAGAAACATCCAAAGGCGATGGAAACTGTGATAAAGATGGAGAAAAGTCCGGTGCTCAACAAAAGAAGTTTTTCCCCTGCGCTTGCCGCCTCCGGCTTTAAGAATGTTCTGTAACAGGGAGAAAAATGTAATCACAAGATAAAAGATTTTTAAATCTAGAAAATTATAAAGAAGAAATTAGAAAGAACTATATTAATATTCAAAACAATATTTCACACTAGAGACCGGAAATACATATGAAAATCAGTAGTGAACACATGCTTTATCTCTGCCAGCAGGTATAATCTAAGAAATTATCCCTAGTACCTAGATTTAAGACCAACAAATGCTGAGTACCCATAAATTAGGGAGGGAATTCACTTTCCTCGTCGACCCCAACCCCAGGTAAGGATAATCAACCGCCCCTGGTCGGGGCGGTTGCAGAGAGGGTTCAGTTTAAACCGGCAAAAATTAAACCTGCCCAGCCCCGCAAAGAATTTTTTCGTTGTTTTCAACCCACCCCACAAAAACCCGCATCAAAACAGTTCCACTTACATTTTCATCTTCTTTTGCTTTTTGATGCAACAGCAACTCAGATGTATCGTATTTTAGAGAAAATTATATTTTGGAGAAAGTACAATTGAGCTTGGTAAACTTTTAAAACACAGTGGTGATGTTATTGTAAAAAAAAAAGAAAAAAGAAAAAATAGCACCTCAAAATTCAAATGATATTGAAAGCGACGGCACAAAAACAGGAAGGATCATAAAGTCATTAATGGTGATGTTAGAAATTTGATCAGTGCCATCAATTACCAGAACACTTTATGAGTAGGAATCACTACAAAATTCTTGAGTCAATCAAGGAAAGGCAGTCCACTTTTAACAATCACAAATTGCTCTCCTTGATGTATTATGTATTACCCGGTAAAAACACTTCAAAAGGTTTTTTATAAATATACTTAGATTAGATGTATTTTAATGTCTTTGCACACCTAAGAAAGCTTAGTAGAGAAAACTCCAATTTTTAGTTTTTGTTTGTTTAAACCCGCATAATTTTCATTTTAAAAGAATAAAAAGAATTTCAACCCCCCCACNCCCTACCTTAAATCTAAGAGGATAATGAAAAATTATGCCAATACCCCACTCATTTGAAGATTACGAGTCAAAGATACTACACATAAAAGCAGAAATATTGCCCTTCAGAAAGAATCTAGGGGCTGCCAGAACAAGCATCAAACATATGGAATTACCCTCTTAAAAAGCCGGTTTATATTCAAATCCAACAGAGTTACTGCTCCGTGGGATTAGTGGACCACATTGTGGGGCTTACTAATGAATCTACCTCCTTCGTACAAATATTCTTGTGGAGCAATATTTCCACTTACTTCCTTTCAAGAATACGAACTATATTTCTTTGCGGCACAAGGGATAACTACAATTTTAAATAGTGGACAGGAAGCTCTTTATTTTCATGTCATAACCTGCAAAATGGTATTCCCTCCGTTCAATTTTACTTGTCACGTTTCGCTTCACGAGAGTCATTTGACTAATATTCGAAGCTAAATTGAATTATATTAATATAATATTTTAAATTTTAAATTTAGACGTTTGAAAACTATATGAAAAATATTATAAGTTGCAATCCTTCTCATATTAATATGATGAAAAAATAAATCTCAAAATGTTGGTCAAAGTCTTTTTACGTTTCAACTCTCGAGAAGCAAACCCTGATAAGTAAAAAAGAATGGAGGGAGTACAACTATATTTTTTTGATAACTACGGAGGGACTACAATTATACCTACAAGGATATCTAATAAAAACAGATATCATTGCTTAACATGCATAAAGCTACCAAGAGCAAGTCTCAAACCTTTGATCTGGGTGTTGGCTTAAGAAAGAAAGAAGAATTCGTCCGCCATGGCCAGCTAAGCTTGAAGCAATGACGGGACCTGCAGAGCAGTGGGAGAGTCGATGAGAAAATTGAAGCAATGTGAGTCCTACACCCTAAGGAATAAAGCTTACCAGAAATACTCATTAAAATCATCATAGTTTCTCCAAGCAGAATGAGGTGCTCGGCCGTTCTCATTGTTTCCAGCCTCCTGTAAGCTAACAAATCAATAAGCATCCCAAAGGGCATGGATTATGCATAGCATTATTTCAGCCCTTCCTCACCACAACGCCCACAAATACAGCAGAAGGAAAAGAAAAAAAGGAAAACAAGACTAAGCCCATGAATATTGAAGGTTAACACTTAGCTGGTTCTAGTTGTTAATATACAGGAGGGAAGAGTTTAAGTCTCTTAAGAATGCCATAGAGTAATATGAAGCTCACAAACATGGCATGTCAGCACTATAGATCTGTTACTCAGGGAAGTGCATATAATGATAAGATTCTTCAACATACAGATGGAAAGAGTAAAAAGCAACTGAACTTGGAGAAAGATCAAATCTGCAGATAGTGTTCCAACAGCATCTTCTAATAGGGGGGGGGGAGGAAAAAGAAACTGGTGGAAGTGGAAGGGACTGCTAGAGCTTGTTGTAGTAAAGGTAGGTGATAGTTTTAACCAATTTGCAAAGATGGTAAAAATCAGGGATGACAAAACTTCACAGCCAGTCATGAATATCAGGAAAAGATGATGGAGGTAAGGAATAAGTGTGTTATCCAACAAAACACGTTGTAGCACAGATCAACCATTAGCATGTCAACAGAGATTTCACAAAAGCAAAAGACGTCCAAAATAATCTGAGAGGCCTTTATATGCATACTGAAGATAATGTCGCCACATATTATAATAGTAATTATCAAAATCAAAAACAGGTTTGACAAGTATGAGTATACAGACTAACGCAGATACATATTTAGGAATATTTTACATGTATAAATGTCCCTGTCAACGATTTTTAGAAACACAAGACCAGGCTATAACAGGGAAGAAACAAAAAACATACCGCCGCAATGGCATCATAAACAGGACATATAACTCGATCAAGAAATGACACGCCATTTTCAGAAATGCAACTCTTAGCTGGCTGTGCATCCTGTTGTCGTAGTAACTCCTCCAGCTCCCTTCCCATCTGTCATGCAATTGATTGTTCCAAGCAAAGTAAGAAGAAAAAACTTGGGATGATGTAATCACAATAATAGCTTCTCTCTTTTCACCTTTGCCCACAGTCCCACATACCTTCATCCTCAAGACAAGGGGAAATTACAACTAAGGAATAAACTTAGAATAAATTGATAGACCAACCTCAGAGTACTTCAATTATTACAAGAAAACAAAGGAGAATGGAGATCATAAAATCGAAATAACAAATTCTCTTTGGAATTAAAAAGTACACAACAGAATAACTTAGCAGCAAGACTTCCCAAATGGTCAAGAGACAAAAGGCACACCAAATTAACCTACATGATGAAATATGTAGCACAAGCATTCTGGAATGAATCGGATGTTAGCAGCTTCACCCCAGATTAAGAAATACAGAGAAATGAATAACAACTTCTTCTCCTTGCTAACTACATCCAAACTGCAAAAACAGAAGCAAAGTATCAGAAACTCAGAGCACAAACCCAACAGTGCCAATGATAGTTACTGAATATACTAAGATGAAAGGATTTCTGCAAGTAGAAAATCCTAGCAGTCCTCACTGCATTTCAATGAAATCGAAACACGCTGGACATGAAACCTTACTTGCTCCACACGTGTGGGATGCCCAAATAGTTGCACCACTTGATATAGTTATCAAGGGACTTCAAGAAGACCTTCTGTACAGCAGCCTCATCCAATATCTAGAAGTTAAAGATGCAGAAATATGGACTTAGAAATAAATTAATGAAGGTAATCCATAATGTACCACCTCTCACAAAATAGAACTGCTGAAATATTATCTCAATTCACAAGCCCGGACAACCCCCCACAAACAAAAATATTCTTATTTCTACCATCCTTTGCTAGAAGACAAATAATTGACAAGATTTCTACACATTGCCAGTTCAAAATAATATAACATCACCAATTGCCAATGTTATCTTGGATAAAAATTTAACCCAAATATCATGGTTTGTTACAGTGCCAACATTTGGTAACAGTAGCTGAACCAAGACAGTGAGACTACTACGTTTCACAGTATCTATTTTCCAGTTCTGTAAATAAGATAAGATTGCATAAGCAGGGACAAGAAGGCCTAAATTGAATGAAAGAAAATTAATGAAACAAAATTGACCAATCTCATCGGGATCATCAAGGAAACAAGCTCAAGAGACAAATCACTTGCACCTCATTGATGTTAGCTAGGAAAATGCACAGATGCCCCATCTATGATATGCAAAAAGTAGACGATAAAATGTCCTCGAGTTACACTACAACCAAACAACACTAAATCACAGCCTACAAAGCAGCTTTATGAAAGAACGTACCATTTAATTACAATCAAAACTATGATTTCTCACAGCTATAACTCAATGACCAAATACAACGATAAAGATTTCACAAATAAGCTAAAAGAAGTATAAACAACATAGGATAGGATATAAGCTCTGATTTCCAGAAGAGCATTACATCTTTCCTTTTAGACAAATGAGTTTCTTCAATGGATGGAGAATAGAACTGCATACTGATATAAAGTTGTACAACAAGAGAAAGCAAAAAAACTAGTCGCACGCTCAAATATAACATCTATGCAAAAGGTATAAGGCAATATAAAACCTACTGGTTCAGGTTCTTCAGGAATACGAAGCCGGGTCTGCTCATTTGCGAGGAGGTGGACAATATGTTCTCTCTGATTGGAAACATTGTCTTTCTGCCAAATCAACAGAAATGTGATCACCAAACCCATAATAGAAACTGATGAAAATGAAACAATCAATCAACGGAAATTATAGGATAAAAGAAACAAGATGAGACAAAAGAAAAATAAAGATTAACATGTTTGTATTTTAAAATTGAAAGAAAACAAAGAGAAAGAAGAAGCAAGCAAGTCCACACCCCAAAATCAAGCGCACACCTCATGACCTCAAAGAAATTATTGCTCAGTAAGTAAGTATATTTTCTCCAATATGAAGGTTTCTTGTCAAACAAATAGAGAAGAGAAACTAAGACAAGTACTTAAACATGAGGCAAGAATTAAGAAGACATAAACTTGCTAAAATGATACAGTTAGCTTAGATACTACAATCCAATTCACAGACCCCGATAATATAATACTTTGTAGAGTACAATTGCATAAATGATCCAATTCAGTACTATAATCAAAACTACTATTGCCTCGATCTCAAACAAGTTGATGTCGGCATTTCTCCATTTAAATTCAACTTAGGTTATCATCATATCAAATAAAACTAAAAAAAAGCAAGATAGCAATGAAGAAGCATCTTCTCCCCAAAAGCATTTTGCGAAGCAGAAATTGTCTCGTCTAGAACCCTTTTAAGTCTATAGAAAGCACATTAGAAAGGATCTTGTAGATTTTTCCTACTAGACTAATAGGTCTAAAGTCCGTGACGCTAGTAGCACCCCCCCTCTTTTCAAAATGATAGCAATGAAAGAAGCATTAAGACTTTTTTCAAATTCTCACAAAATCTGAAAAGCCGCGATAGTCTCCATCACCTCAAGTTTGACTATAACCCAACAATGTTGGAAGAAAGCCATAGTGAAACCAGCTGGACCCGAGGCTGTCTCCTGCGCAAGAAACCACCGCCTCCTTCACCTCTTCTTCATCAATAACCCTCTCCAACCAGTCCCACTTCTCCTCGCCTAATTGATTAATTTCTGCCCCCCCNCCCCCCCCCAAAAAAAAACAATTTGTGGTCTCCAACTCGCCACTTCTTTAAACAAACATTCATAGAACCCTACAACCGTCCCTTCTACCTCCTTCCCGAAATGCATTACCCCATCTACCTCAATCGAATTAATAAAATTCCTCCTCCTATTAGCCACTATCCTATGAAAAGATTTTGTATTAAAATCCCCCTCCTTCTAATAGACATAAAAAGGTTCTAGAAGAGACAACTTCTACTTCGCAGATGTTTTGTGGAAGGCAAACAAATTCTTGACACGGTTCTGGTGGCTAATGAAGTGGTTTACTCGAGGAGAAAATTAGGGGATAACACTATACTAAATCACCAAATCATCTACAGTTATAAGAGCGAATGGTAGCCCATGTGGTTTTTTTGGGAGTTCGCAAGGAGTGAGACAAGGAGATCCATTATGCCCTATCTTGTTCATACTAGTAATGGACGTTTTGAGCAGAACGATGGACAGAGCAGTGGAGGATGATTATTTGAGGGGCTTTTCTGCAGCATTCGGTGGACAAAGTGTTGTAAGGGTGTCTCATCTTTTGCAGACGATATTCCAGCGTATTAGAGTCCACCCTCCATGTATAGATCTTTCTTCAGTTCGGGATAAATTTCCACCATTCTTAGAAAGAATATTGTCTAGAGAACATAAATCCAAATTGGCTCTCTATCGCTCTTATTGTATTCCTACGTCTATGCTATATCAGTCTTTCCAAGAGTTCTATCATATGACTCATGAGTTTAACACCGTGATAGTTCGCAATTTTTTTAATCTCTTTTGTTCTCATAAATAATCTAATTCGGTAATAACACTATCCTAAAGCACCAAATCATCTACAGATATAAGAGCTCTTACCTACACACAAGCAATGTTTTCAAAAAGCAAAAAATAAAAAAGGTAGAGAAAACTCCTAAAGACTTTTAGGTTTTTATCGGATAATATGAAGTTACGAATTCAAGGATTCGTCCGAAACATTCAATAACTTGGTCTATATAACGTGGTCAATTCTTATTTGTTAATTTATGTCCATCCTCTTATTTGCTAGTGCATTAGTTAAATGATTGTCTCAGGAGGCCTAAAAGCAAACCCTCGCTCAAAGATCTTCTCATTTTAGCACTAGTGGAGCCAGCCAATCTCATAAGCAACAATTTGGTTTGTACAATGAGGTCAATTTTTATTTGTCAATTCATGTGCCATCCTCTTATGTGTGGGTGCATCTGTTAAACGATTGTTTGGGGAGGCCAAAAAGCTA
>JACEIK010000029.1:355233-370426 GCA_018107945.1 Datura stramonium | reverse complement strand
CTCTTGGATAACTTACATAATCTCAGTTACTAATCCTTTGTGTATCTTGGTCTTCCTAACCATCCACTCATTTTTGCTTTCAACCTCCCGTTGTGGAAATTCATCTATGGTAATAGACAGTCAAAACTCCATACAATTGATCTTTTGAACCCGCTTCAAGCTATCATGACAATTCACCAATCTTGGGGTGAACAATCTCTATTGCTTATGTTTACTTTTTTCACCATTTGATTTTTGTACATAGGAAATGAGACTCAACCTTTTTACTGCAAATTTCTAAGACGTTTCTATTTAAACAGTCATGTTTATTGGAGAAGACACCTAATCAAAATTAAAAAGATGTAATTCCGGAAAGGTTGCATTTTTCGGAAGATATTGAATTCAACTTCCTTTTAAAACAATATAAGTCCATGATTTCGTTAGGCTTTCATCTTTATCTCTAATATATATTCTTTTTGATCAGTTAAAAGTATTTTCATTCATAAACATGGCCACAAGTGTGTTATCAAAAACAAAAAGTCCAAAAAAAGCACTAAAGTCGGTTGGGGCTTTAAGCGCAAACTGCAAATAAAATGTGGGCTTTAAAAATATGCAAGGGGAGAAAAAAAATACAATTATATAAATGTGTGTGTGTGTGTTTAGTCCAGAACTAATAATTATAAGCATGAATGGCAAATATACGAACGAAGAATGACTTAGAACCTTGAAGACGACACTAAAGCGCACATTAAGTGAGGTGAAGCAGTTAATACGTTTTGAGCCTCCCTTTAAGGCTTAAGCGTGACTTTGACAACATCCCACAATGGCCGAATACACGAGATGTACCAAAAAGTAGAGAAATTACAAAACAGTATGATTCTACTCCATCCAATCGTCTATACAACAAGGAAATTTCTAAGTACACCAAAATGAAATTTCTCACGCTCTTCCAATTGAACATCAACTCTCTCACGATGTTTGCCATTGCCCAAGAGGTGCCAAACCACCCAAGCATATCCCACAATAACCTCATAGCGCACCCGCAATGTAGTAGAAGATGATCCACATTATCAAGTATCTCAATACATAATTCTTTGTTTGAGAGTTTTTTGTCGTAAACTATGACTTGAGATGATTTCAATTTGATTTATTTAATCACCATTTGAAAAGAAATTGGATTTTTTTAATTTATTTTCTGCTTTACAACCTTATTATTGTCATTTATGGTTCATTATGTTAAAATTAAACCTACATTAGATATATGTGTGTATGTGCGCGCATGCAAAAGAAAAGATTATTTTAGCAAATAATACTGAACCATTATTCTATGTTTGAGTATTAGACAAGTGAAAGATGGAGGTAATAAAAAGGAGGAGCAGAGGAAGTAATGACGATAATTGGATAATAAGAATATCATGCTTGTCCTTTTCCAATTTAGGTTTCACAACATTAACCCCATATCATTATAACAAATTAGCAGCAATGGGTGTTACTTGTCAGTATAAATTACATTAGCAATACATTTGTATGAGAATCTAGAGTCATATTAAGTAAATAAACATACATGAAAGAAGTGGAATATATACTTCATTTCCATATGCATAGACCTTTATATATTTATTAACGCAGTCATATTAATTGTTTAATGACTTAATTTTTCTTTATGTATTAATGTTTTTATGCTTATTCTAGAAATTTCTAACACATTAATCTGGAAGGAATACAAAAGGTAATAGTGAAATGTAATGAAGTACCATTGAACAAGAGAGGAAAAGGAAAATAAACAATTGAATCTTAATGAAGAAACTTGAATTTTAAGTTGCAATTATGCTTTTCATGGCTTGATATACATATGAAATTTGTAATTATTAACAAGTGACACACGTGCAGCACATGTTACGAGTTAACAGTGATTAACTAAAAGAGGTAATTAGTTGAGATTAGGGGTGCTGACTATGGATTATACTAAAGTAGATGTCTCTATTCTTTTTATTTTTTTCTTTTCTTGGTTCATTTTTCCAGGGTAATAATGTCACCAAAACATGTTAAGAAAATGTGGGAGTGTAGTTATCTAAGAGAAGAGCGGGATTACTGTCCTTTATCTAACTGTAACAGAACACGTTAGAAAACAGATGCACCCCCGATGTCAAGCCATCTGATGTTTCTTGCTAACATAACAGAAGTACCTCCATAGATAGAGAGACTTTTCCCTCGATTGGTACTGACAAGGCTATTCATAGCAATTGCATGCTGCAAAATGTGACTTCTATTTAAAGGAAAGTTCTTGAAACTTACAGGTTCGAAGACCTTTCAATGAAAATGATCATAATGAGAAATCAACAAGCCAAATAAGAGGACTCAACCAGCTCTTTAGACATACAAATGAATGCTACGAATATCAAAAGCAATCATTTGCATACTTAATAAGAAGCACAGGTAATAAGAGACCAAACCTCCTCAGGTATTAAGCGATCCGCTTCATCGGGGGAGACCTCCTTAGTCAACTGTTCGAGGACATTTCCCAAAACCTTAAGAGTCGCTAAAACCTTTTTCCTTTGGACAGTCTTACGCTCCAATCTAGTTTTAAGAAAAAGTAAAACAACATGTCAACCAACAAAAATAACATTTCACAGAAGGACAAATTTATAATTTTGTATAAGGTAAGTGATTTTATTAATAATAGAAAAATCTCCCATACACCAGCAGTTACAAAAGGACAAATTATTTCTACGATCTACAAAAAAAAAAAACTAGTCAAATAGGTCCAACTCAAGTAAATTGCACTCTTGGCCCCAGTCCCTCCACCTCTGTATCTATAATTTTGAAACTGTCCTTATTCTTGGCAATTATTTCTAACTGAAAAGTTCATTCAAGGAGGACTATGACCTCCCATGAAACTACGTGACATTGAAAGGAGGCTAAGCAATTATTAATTTCACACACTGGTTGAGGGAATGGTAGTTGTCTCCTTATATTGTTTTGAGCAATCCTCACGTGATGAGCTACCTTTTCAGGGAAAGTCAGGTCCCACGTCCATTTTCTAACATGGTAGCCGAACCCATCCTCATTCTTGTCAAGCTCCAAATTTTCATCCCGAGGCGTGTGAGGGGGTGTCTAGTTTTTTACTTTGATTGAGGGAATGGAGTGTTTCCTTTTATTGCTTTGAAAATCCTCACATTGTGAGCCAGCTTTTGAGGTTGAGTGAAACTCAATGTTCATTTTCCCAACACAATCCACACTTGGTATTCTCTCAATAGAACATGAGAAAAGATGCACAATGCAATTTCTCTTCAGAGAATATGAAGAGCAATACACGCTTGAAGAAATAATAAGAGCAGTGATTACTCTTGGAAAACTTTTTAAGCAAGTCAACAGATGACACAGTTAATAAGAGATCCGCGATCAAAAATGCCATAAAGACAAGCAGCTCCCTATTGCGACTAAGAAATGAAACAGAGACCAGATTAGTCCAAATATCAAAAACCGTATTACCTAGTAGACCATTCAGGCTCTATGGTAACGGTACCTAGACTAGTCAGGCTTGTATAGGTCCAACACGTATGTGTCATTACCATCTCTTGTAGTACTAGACTTGCATGAGGATTTCGTTCCTTTATAAGGGCAGAGTAAAGATCAAGTACCACCTTTTAATAATCCAGGTCATTGACAAAGTAACCGAGAGAGAGATGCACAATAATGATGTACAGAAAAAAACTTCGATGACAATTAACTGAAATAGATGCAGTTAATGAATTTTGATCATATACTATGCTGACTAACTCTGATTCACACTTGCAAATCCATTAATGATGGATTGAAATACAGAACCTTAGAAAAAGAAATCTGACTTTGACATAACAAATATCCTACTAACCTAAAGCATTAGAGATTGGAGAAAACAAAGACACCCACCATCAGCCCAAAACAGCAGAACAAGAAACTTATTACTCTGACAAAACAAATTGTTGAGGCTCGTTTGGAAGATTCAGATAGACGAGGACAACTAAGATGGGTATGCGGAGCCATGAAAGAGGCTTATTAGGGAGAAGGAAAACTATGTAGGAGGTGGGGCAGGAAAATCGAAGCTTACGTTTACCAGGTGTATGAGAATTTCACCAATCATGACAGATCCCTCCGAGTTGAAACATGGATGGTTGACAAGAAACCATCCATATTATCCCATAGATTATAGACAATGGAGGTTGGGAAGACATCGCGAAAAAAATTTTGAGATTTTTATGTAGATCGACTATACAATCGGAGAGCTAGAGGCCTAACTCTCAAGCAAGGTCCTACTATGATGTCTCGCGGAAAAAGGCAAGACAGAGTGAGATTAATAGAGAAAAAAAGCCAAATTGAGAGATCTTTGCTTTTTTATTATTCTTTTCGAGATGTCTTAACAAGTAGTAGTGATGAACAGATGACTCATACGGAGGTTGAATTAAGAGATCAAAGTGATACCAATTTAGCTGAAGTGCTCTGTATGATGACCACACGATTGGAGGATATGAATGTCATGGTAACTAATTTAAGGAGGGAAAATATTTTTCATACAAGGTGTGAGGTAAAGGGTAAAATTTGCTCTATGATTATTGATAGCGAAAGTGATGTTAATGTGGTGAATTCATACGTAGTGGAGATGTTGGAACTTATTTTCATCAAACATACTACTCCTTACACAATATTTAAAAATTGTATCGAGAATGACTGGAAAGGTGGAAAGAAGACCAACTATAATTTGATCAAATGAGCAGCAATGGTTGAATGATTTTGGTGAGATTAAGGTGACTAAGCAATGAATGATTTCTTTCGTCATTGGGAGGTATTCCGATAATGTTCTTTGTGATATAATTCCAAAGCAAGAATGTCATAGCATGCTTGGGCGTCCATGGCAGTTCATGGCAGTTCAATAAGGATACAAATCATGATAAGAGAAACAATATTCTTTTGAGCTAAATAAATATATATATACACACACACACACACTTGCACCTTTAACCCCATCCCAAACGTGTGACGGAACCAACTAAAAATTTTGAGAGAGAAAAGATTGAGAGGAGTAAGGGAGTGCATGTTGACATCCCAAGAGAGGAAAAAGGAGAGGTTGTGTTGTGTGAAAAGAATGAAATGTCAAGTGAGAAAAAAGAGAGATGACCATGAGGGTAAAAAGGAGAGGGATGATCGTGAGGTAGAGAGATAAAAGTAAGAATGTTTGAGTGAGGTTATTACTTATTCTAACTCTAACACTCTTACTTGTTCTAGTTGTCTTGACTCTCTTATAGGTACTTATGGAAAAGTTTGCATTAACGAACCATTATTGAATGAACTTAATCCTAAGGTGGTTATATCTACATGTCCTACGGAACAAGTGCATGTGGATGAGAAGATAAAGGTAAACAACTATTTTGGGTCTTTCCAAGGTAAGACTCATGACAAGAGTTTTTTTTTTTTTTGAAACAGGTAACTTTGTATACATCATAACCGAAAACACCATATTACAACAAAAATTCAACAAGGTAATTGTGGATCTAACACTAATGAGCAAGAAAAAACAAGATGATGTTGTTCCTTTGCTACAAAATACCAAGCCTGCTATGTATAATTGGTTTATTCACATTTTTGGTATTCCTAGGACACCTAAGGTCTTTTTGCAGGTAAGAACTACACTCTTACTTCTTATGCTGGTGACTTTATTAATTTTGAGGATGATGATATTTTTTAATATAATAAGTGATTAACTGCAACTTCTAAGTTCAACTATAAGAGTAATTTGTTCCCTATTGAAATTGCGCCATTACATAGTTGATTGTGGATTCCCACTTGTTGAAAAGATGCATAATGTTTGTGGGAGGAGGACTGCGAATGAGTTGGAGTTTAAGGGTGCTTCTACCCTTTTTGAAAACTCAAGTGTTTATGCGAATAATTTTTTGAAGAAGAATTTCTGAGTGGTGTAATTGAGGATGCTTGGCTACATTATAAGAGTGTTCAATTTGATGCATGTTTATGGATCTAGTATTGTCTTTGCCATGTCCAATTGGAGTATTTTATTGAGAGCACTAAATTGTAGAGGCACCTATTATTCTCTATGTCATCTAAACAAGAATCTTTTTGTGTTTATATAAACGTGAAAACTTTCTATTGCGATGATGATGTCCACATGCTTTATAAGGGTGTATTTATACATGCTAAGCTTTGTTGGGTCAAGTGGACACATCGTCCCTATCTAGTGTTGTTTCTACCATCATTGCTTGTGCTTAATGGTCGTTGTTCACAAATGTAAATCTTCTTGATTTTGCGAAGTTTAAATTCGAGGACGAATATTTTCAAGAAGTGGGGAATGATAGCATCTATGGTGGCATACTTCTATTAAAGGTTGATGAGTTTCAGTGGAAGATCAAGAAGATACTTGTCGTGGAAAAAGAGTCCAAAATGAACCCAAGAATAATGACGAAGTGTGCATTAACTACTACACATATTTCATGGTTCAAGTCCAAGCCCAAGAGGAGAAAGATTGGAGCCCCACAAGAGAGCCCGAAGTGCTGAAATTCTTGCCCAAAATAGGCTGGAAATTCACAGCCAAAATTTGAGTGCAAAATAGGTGTGGGTTTTGGTGCACATTTGGCAACTTTACTTTAGTTTATTAGGGAAGAAGTTCGGTAGTATTATTTTACATGCTTCCCTAGTTAGATTTTAGTACTTATTACTTTCATAAAAGTAGAATTCGAATCCCATGGTATTTGGGATAAGTTTCCCCATATATATAGGGATGAAATTTGTTATGTTTATAGAACATTATTATTAATTGAGAGTTTCTCTTCTTTATACCTTTGTATGCCTACTTAGGATTTATCTTACAACCTTACAAGAACGATTCTTTAAGAGGTAAGATTAATCGTAACTTGATATCTTTGTTTCTTATTCGTAAATTAAAGGTAATTATTCTTACACTAATTATTGTCGTTAATTTCTTCAAAGTCGAGGTCTTTTGATCTAAGTTCTTGAATTGACCCTATTAGTATCATAATTAGTTTTAATCCGCTAATTTTGCATACTAAAATCAATTAGGATTTATAGCACGTATTTTGGAATTTGGGGATTGTATCCTCAAATTTCACATATCTTTCAATTTTTGTCTTTAATCTTCGTTTTTTCGCTTCCACATTATTTTCTTGTTATTTCAAATAAGCCAATTCTTATCACCTCTACTCTTCCTCATGGAGTGGACTCTTGGAAGGGTATTAGGAAACTGTGGGGCTCGTTTAATCGACATGCTCACTTTGAAGTGGGTAATGGATCACTCCTAAAATTTTGGACAGACAAATGGCTTCGCAATACAACTCTTCGGGATTACTTTCCAAATTTGTTCAGAATAGCTCAAGACCCCAACTCTGTTATTGCTGCAAATAGAGTAGGAACCAACATGCATGACTGGGAAGTAACTGATTTGCTAGAACTTTAAAGACTCCAGAATTTCCATATGGATCCCCAGGCAACTGACAAGCTTAAATGGGGATATCACAAAGAAGGGAGTCTGGTGCTCAAGAAATCCTATGATAGACAACTGGAAGCTCATTTGGAGGACCAAACTGCCACCTAAAATCGTATGCTTTACCTGACAGCTCTATATGCGGCATGTCTTACTCAAGACAACCTAAAGAAAAGGAAGATCCAACTTCCAAATAGATGCTATATGTGCAAGAAAGAGGCTGAAACCACTAGACATTTACTTCTTTACTGTGAAGTGGCCTCAAGCATATGGAACATGTTTTTTTTCTCTTTGGTCTTAAATGGACCACACCCCTCTCAGATAAGGATGCATATGAAAGAGAATTGACAACACCATCAAGAAGATCTAGATCATGATTCCTAATTGTATATTTTGGTGTATCCGGTTAGAAACGAACAAGAAATGTTTTGATGGGGAGTCAACCCCTTTAGCCATGTTGAAGGCAAAATATTTTGTTAATTTGTTTAGCTGATGTAGTATGCTCAGGACTTTATTAGATCACTAGCTCTGACTTAGTCTGTATGGTCAGTAGTTTTTGTGAGCTTCAAGGCCACATCTTGAAATACATGCATCTTCTTGATGCTTTTATTAATACAACTTACTTCATCAAAAATTATTAGTCTTGGACTAAACCATATATATTTGTATCTTTTCTCCTTTGCATCTTTTTTCATTAAAAGCCTACACTTTATTTGCGCTTAAAGTCCCAACGGACCTAAGAGCTTTACACTGATTCAATGAAATAATTTTAGCTTCCATGGACAACAACTTCACCCTCACCACTGTACCCCTCCTCCCCCAGAACACCACTTCTATCCCTACACCTATATCTTCTCTCACACCACCCTTTTTCTTTCTCCCTCTTTTTCCTTCCCCAAAACTCTTCCCGTTCCCTCCCTACAATCAACAACTTCTTACGCTACCCTTTTTGTTTCTTAAACTACGTCTTTAAGCAATTCTAACACCCTACCTTCCTTCCCTTCAAACGACAATCTCAAATATTTCCCAAACATAAGGAGTTTCTCTCCCACTCATCTCATAAATTCTCTTCCATCTTCAAGGCTGGCTAAAGGCCTTACGTTAGCTCCCCCTACATAAACTGTCATTATCAGTACCAGGTATCAGCTATGACAGGTCTGATTGCTGAAAATCAGCCCCTCTCCCCATAGAAAAATGGATTTGGAGCTGTTTGTGATCCCCAAAAGCCTTCCCCAACCATATGTTATAAATAGGGGGGAAGGAGAAACAGAAATCCTTTTGGTTTGATCAGACAGGAGAAAAAGAGATCCTTGTACCTCTATCACGCATTCTTATTCTTCGTTGAGTATGGACAGACTACAGAAGATACAGGAAAACTATCACGTCCCGCAAGTTAAGAGATGTTCCATTGCTTTTCAACCTAGAAGCATCAAATAGTATTTATGGGAAACAGAAGTTCCATTTTCAGAGCAAGAAGAAATGCAATTCTAAGCAAATACGACATCATAGCAAACAATAAAGAGAAAAATGTAATTCTGACAGTCGTGCAAGTGGTAGAATACAACCATGGAGGTCTTCTAGGGGATAACAACAACTAAATAAGAGAATGCTGAGAGTAACATCACTTACTCTCCCAGATTACCACTGAAGACACCAGATTCCCTCAATTTCAGTTCCTCCTCTCGTAATTTATCCACGTTATGCTTTTCTCTGTATTGTTTGTAGAATTCTTGTAAGAGAGTAATATCCTGGCTTCTATCAATCGTCCCACCCTCCCGCTTCGCTAGCTTTTGCTACAAGATTAGGCAAGAGATGGGAAGGAAATCAGAACTGAACCAATACCCAAATTATTGAAATACACCATTAAAACATGTAAAAATTCAACTTTCAGAACTAATTTACAATGCATCTGCTAAGAGGAGTTCCTGCACATCTCTAGGATTAGAAGTCCTGACACCCAAAATGATACAATATTTAAAATGGAAGAAACAGAGAATTGTCCAAAACTCCAAAGTTACCTGATACTAAAATCAGTGAATATCCAAATAGTGATTCTGGCACTCAGAAAGACCAAATACTTCATATTATCCAACAGAAAAAATATTTGTATCCTTCGTGAAAATCCATTTTTCCTATTCCTCTAACAAAGTGATGCATATCACGAGTACACAAAGGAAAAGGTCACACATACCTTAATTACAGACATTAAACCAGTCTTGAACTGCAAAACTCCCCTCCCCTCACTGTTAGGATCCAAATTTTGAGCCAAGGAATAGGCATGCTCACATACTGCAGCAAATTCACCAAATTGCCAACAAATAAGCAAGTTTATTAGTCCAAGCATTGACAGACTGCATATCAGCTTTCTAAATCAATCAATCAACTATGTCTCAATCCAAATTTAGATGAGGTCAACTATATTAACCATTTGTATCTATTCGTAACCAAATTTTTTCATTCTCAAAAATAATCAGAGAATTCGTAATATTTAGACAATTCTTACATTGGTTGATGAACCAACCACAACCCTCCTATCGGTGCTTCTCCTATGCTTTGTGAAGCTCACATAGACTGAGTTTGCATATAGCTTTTCGAGAAAATGCATAAAGGATCTAAAGAAGTAAAACTAGGACAACTCTAAGAAAGTATTACTGAACCTTCAAAAATCTATCCACAAACACCACCATAGAATCAATAGAAAGAATTCTAGATTGGCAGATACCCTTCAAATGATGGATAAGAACACAATGCAAAGTGAGAGCAAATGAACACTGTTGTGCAACCAGATGAACTAGCAAAGGATACAGCTGGAGCAAAAGAGAGGATACATATGTGTTTGCAGACATTGCGAGGAGAAAAATGTGTTTGCACATAAAAATAAAAATGCACAGGGTACTTACTTAAAGAGTTTAAGTCTCTAAGACAGCATGGGACAAGACACTAGTAGGCAACAGGAAACAGATTATGGATGCAAACAAACTCTACTCGAACAGAGAAACGCCAGAAAATCAGCGACATATGAATCAAAGAAATTGCAGAGTAGTTTTATTTATGATAAGAGATAATCCAGGTACAATACGTGCGGAGAGCAACTCCTTACTGGCTGATAATTGGTTTTGAGCCTATGTTTGATTGGTCATGCACAAGTTCACATCTCCTAGACGTCTTAGGAATAATATAATCTCCTTTTTTTGACCAAGATACTCGAACAAAAAATATCCACAAATTATAGTCGTAAAATTTTTGGATTCAGTTTTAATGAAGGGCGTATGATCAAACTAAAGAATAAGCCAATGCTTTCTTATAAGAAAAGGAGAAATTGATAGATAATGCAGATCGATATACAAAAACAAACGCGGAGGGAAGTCACATCAATCAAAGCAAGCCCTATAACTTGAAATATCATGAAATAGGTGTACTTCTTAACACCAAAAATAAAAGCCGCTCAATCCCAAACGAAAGTATCGAGTTAGGAATGCCACCAGAACAGCCTTACTTTTTTTAAAAGAAATACACCATGGCAAACACAATGAATGACCTAAAATTTTGCAATTCCTTCAGCAACCAAACCCAAATGTTTCTTCATTTTCTAAAATGAGGAACTGGAAAACCAATGTTACCATCTGAACATTTCTACAACGGGACTCAGTCAATATGAAAATAGAATTAACATAACCAACAGTCTACTTGTCCAACCAGGGAGAGCAGAAACATTTAGTCCTAATTACTTTGAAGCTTTTCATGCCACGTTTCACTATATCTTAAATGCCAATGCCAAGATAACTGACAAAACTATAACTATCCAAATTATAAATTCTACAAAAAAAGACTGTTCAATCTGTCATAATTCGATGCCATTACAGAAGGAGAGAATCTTGATCATATTTTCCCTCCTAAACTTAGATGTTATAGATTAACCTGTCGTCAATGATCAAGTTCTGGATACTTCTATTTTACTTCAACAGAGCAACTAAAAAATGTGCTCAACACATTTGTGTGCCAAGAATGAAAAGTCAATAAGGCTCATGAGAAGAGATCACTTACATACTCTGGACACATTAGGGTCCTCATCTTGAATCTCGTCCGCAGCTCTTAGAATGTCATCTATATCCCTGTTATTCGCAAGCGAAGATGGGACATTTGCAGCAATCCCTCCCACCGGTCTCCCAGCGGCAGCCCTATGTCCACGTAGTGCTGCTCGCACCAACCGTTCCCACAAATCTTCCACTCGAGACATCTCCTACAACAGCACAAAAGACAATCAAGAAGGAAACCAGTGGTACCAGTGGAAATCACTTGGGGGAGAGAAAGAGGGTTTATCCCAGCATATCAAGCAAACCAGAGAGAAAAAATGCAAAGCTGGATTAGATGGGAAAATGGTGAATAAAATGGCAGAAGTACAAAAACAAAAATAAGTTGAATCTCGTAGACAATGTGAAGAACCAGAAGAAAGAAAACAGAATACCAAAAACTTAACATGAACATAAACTCAAACATTACTTGTCCATGTTCCTCCCACCCAAATTCTAATGATATTTCTTGTTTTGGAGCATCCAAAATGCTTGAAATGTCATCCCACCAATAACACTTGTTATTCTGTACAACTTCCACAACATAGACTCATTTTAAAAAGGCATAATACATAAATAGGCACTCAAACTTGACCTCAACTAGCAATTAAGTACTCAAACTTTGAGAGTGCACATCTAGGCCCCTCAACTTGGTCTCAACTGACAACTAAACACTCCAACTAGTCCCCACTGTGTCTCATAGATACCCAATGCCGGTGTAGCACATAAATTTTAGAAGTGTCTAGATGATCATTTTGTAAGTTGGAGTGCTCTACTGACTCAGCTGATAGGAGTTGAGGTGCCTAGGTGTGCGCTTTCAAAATTTGAGTGTTTGATTGCCAGTTAATGCCAAGTTTGAATGTCTATTTATGTATTAACTTAAATTTAAAGTTTGATATCAAATGCAGTTATATCTCAAATACAAATTTAATATTTTCCCTCGCTGAAAAATATTCAGCACACAGGTAAAGCTAATTCAGTACACAGTCCATACCCTAAAATATGATGGTGGTGGTAAATTTTTATCAAGCACAGAATATTTAAGAAAACTGTGAGAACTAAATTTTTCTACATTATGAATTATGAAGTGGATTAAGAACTATGTGTCTCAAGTTCAAATCCAAGAGACGGCAAAAAACACTAGGTGGTGCCTTCTTATCAGTTCAATCCTGGGTAGACCAAGTTACCCGACACTTTGAAGGTAGCAGGTACCAGTGAAATTAGGCGAGCTGTGCTCAGATACCATCATTATAAAAAAAAAACAAAGACATCGCAAAACTTCCTCTTAACTGGAAGAAGTAATCTTCTTCCTAAATGATGCTAGAACAGAACAAAACGAAAGCATGCAGTAAAATGAAATTAAATTCAAAAATTAACTGTCCAAAGTATAAGTTTTTCCTTGAGTATCATAACATTTTACAAACAAATTGCAGAAACTGCATATTTACAGGGATGTAAATCCATGAAAATTAAATGTGTCACAACTCTAGCTTTCAGGATTGGAGAAATCAGGATTAAATTTTAGTACATTATAAAGTAATATTAAGCAGCAAAGTTTTCCTCTTAACTGGAAGAAGTAATCTTTTTTCCTATATAACAGTCGAACAACAAATAAAGGCAAAATCATGCATTAAAATTAAATTAAATTCAAATATTAACTGTTCAAAATATAAGTTTTTCCTTGCAGTATTACATTTTACAAACAAATTGCAGAAACTGCATATTTACAGGGATGTAAAGCCATTAATTTTAAATGTGTAACAACTCGAGCTTTCAGGAATGGTGAAAACATAATTAAATTGTAGTACATAATAAAGTAGTATTAAGCAGCAAATTTTTCCTCTTAACTAGAAGAAGTAATCTTTTTCCTAAATAAAACTAGAACAAACAAATAAAGGCGAAAGCATGCATCAAAATGAAATTAAATTCAAAAATCAACTGTGGCTAAGTACAAGTTTTGTCCTACAGTAATATTATATTTTACTAACAAGTTGCAAAAACTGTGTATTCACATGGACATAAATCCATGAAAATTAAACCTGTATAAACTCTCTAGCTTTCAGGAATGGTGAAATCAGAATTATTAAGCAGCAACTCTATCTTCTTAACTGGAATAAGTAACAGTTCTCCTAAATAACTCTAGAACAGAAACAAACAAAAAAAACGAAATCGTGCATTTAAATGAAATTAAAATCAAAATTTAACAGTGGCGAAAGTAAACTTCTCCTTGCAGTAATATTACACAAATCGTACATTTAACTGAAATTAAGCGTGCACAAACTCTCTAGCTTTCAGGAATGGTGAAATCAGAATTATTAAGCAGCAACTCTATCTTCTTAACTGGAATAAGCAATATTTCTCCTAAATAACTCTAGAACAGAAACAAAAAAAAAAACGAAATCGTGCATTTAAATGACATTAAAATCAAATTAAACTGTGACGAAAGTAAACTTCTCCTTGCAGTTAACATTACATTTGACGAACAAACTACAAAAGAACTGCGAATTTACATTGAAAAAAAAAAGGTGAAATCGGAAACGGTGAAATCAGAATTATTAGGAAAAGCGAAACGGCTTACCTAATAGGAGATCTCGCCAGGAAATCACCGCGAAGTCGACGGAGTAACGCCGGAGAGACAAGAGATTAAACCCTAGGAATTAAATATTATTTGAGCTGAAGAAGAAAATAGAGGAAAATGGGGAAAGAGATTTGAAATGAAATTGAAAAATTGAGAGGATATTTACAGGGAATATAGGAGGAGAGTAGAAAAAGGAGATTCACCGGTTTACCGGATATAGCCGGTGGATTTTACGGAGTCTCACCGATCGTTTGATTTAGTTTGCATACTAACGCGGAGAAGAAAAATATATTGGGTTACTTTTCTTTTCTCTATTTTGCTTTTCCCTTTTTGGCATTAAAATAATTTTAAAATAAAGCAAAATATTATTAGTGTCAAAATAATTCTATATCTATCCACGGGTGGGTGTTCGGCCCATCGAATTGAATATGATAATTTTAATCTAGATATTCGGTTTTTGGATTAAGAAAAGTACAATTCAAATAAATTCATTTGGATTGGGATTTTTTAAGTTCGTTTTCGGATTAACTGGTTTGGATTTTTTGAATTTTCGGTTTTGACTTTTGAGTTTTTTAAGTAGACCATAACAGATAACAACTTCAATCCACCTAATAATTTGTTCCTTGAAATTTATAACTCTCTACAATTAACAAGAAGAGATGTGACTCTACCGCCCATTACATGTATTAAACTTTACTTGCTCATAAAATATTTTATATTTTTATATTTGATTAATAAAAAAATTTATATTTATTTAATATTATGATGGGTCGTAGATATTAATCTATTGGATCTTGAAAATTGAATTTATTAGTATTGGACACGTATGATATGAGTAATTGAGTAAGGTTAAATATAAGGTATAAAAATTTTAAATTTTTTGGATATCCAAAAATCCATAATACTAAATACGATATTCAATCCAAAATCCATAAATTTTAAAAATGAAATCCAAAATTCAACCCAAATATCAAAAAAAATCGGATTTCGATTTGAATTTCGGATTGGGCCAAACTATGCCCACTCTTATCTATCCATAATTCCATATTATATCAAAAAGCACTAGTCTTAGCGTACACA
>JACEIK010000029.1:334108-347295 GCA_018107945.1 Datura stramonium | reverse complement strand
TTCCACTCCTTCACCAACTTATAAATTAGTTCCTCAAAATCATTGAAACCTACAAAACAAGGACTAATCATGTTGGTTAGCACATATATTCACATTTATACAAAATTACATGAAAATGTACATAATTAATTAGATAAACAAGACTAATTTATGTTATAAAGTATAACTCGGGCATGCTATTTTGCCCGAGATCAGATCCCCTACACACTTTCGCAGCCTACACACTTTCGCAGCATCGACACATGAAAGACTAGGTGGACAGATTCTAACTCTGGAGGTAAGTCTAACTCATAAGCCACTTGGCCTATTCTCCAAAGAATCTGATATGGGCTAATAAATCTAGGGCTAAGCTTTCCCTTCTTACCAAACCTTATTACGCCCTTCATTGGAGAAACTTTCTAAAATACCCAATCACTAACAATGAATTCCAAGGCTCTATGTCGCACATAAGAGTAAGATTTATGGTAATTCTGAGCTATCAACAAGCGCTCTCTAATAGGCTTTACTTTCTCCTCTGACTGGTGGATTATGTATGGTCCAATTAACTCTGATTCTCCAACCTTGAACCAACCAACTGGGGACCTGCATTTCCGGCCGTATAAGGCCTCATAAGCTACCATCTGGATTGCCAAATGATAACTTTTATTGTAAGAAAATTCAATAAGGGGTAAATGCCCATCCCAACTGCCTCCAAAGTCTAACACACATGCTCGCAACATATCCTCGAGCGTCTGAATTGTATGTTCTTCCTACCCGTCTGTTTGAGGATGGAAGGCAGTACTGAGATTAACCTGTGTTCCCAAGCCTTTCTGAAATGATTGACAAATTCTAGCTGTGAATTGTGCTCCTCTGTCAGAAATGATAGAAGTCAGGAAAACTTGCAATCAAACTATTTCTCTAATATACAATTCAGCATAGTCCTCGGCTGAGAAGGTAGTTCGAACTGGAAGAAAATAGACTGACTTCGTTAATCTGTCAACAATCACCCAGATAGAATCAAATTTGTGCCTGGTACGGGGTAACCCCGTCACAAAATCCATGTTAATCACTTCCCACTTCCACATAGGTACCACTATTTCCTGTATTAATTCATCGGGTTTTTGATATTTCGCTTTTACTTGCTGGTAGTTAGGGCATTGTGCTATAAATTCGGCTATACCCTTTTTCATTATAGGCCACCGGATAAATCTCTTTTATGTCATGATACATCTTTGTTGAACCTGGGTGAAGCGAATAATGGAAATAATGTACCTCCGCCGTGATTTGCCGGCGAAGTCCTGCCACATCTGGAATGTAGAGGCGACCTCTACATCTCAAGACCCCGTCTTTGGTTACCTCAAAAGCTGATACTTCCCCTCGCTGAACTTCATCTCTGAGCTATACCACGTTAGGATCTTCATACTGTCTCTCTTTACTTCTACAACCAGGGATGATACTACGGTATTTTGAGTCACTTCCCCACTGTCTCCCGAGTCTACTATTCAGATGGCTAAATTGGCTAACTGGTGCAATTCTCGAGCCAGCTCCCACTGTTCGGGCCTCAAGTGCGCTAAACTCCCCCTTGATCTATGACTAAGGGAATCTACTACAATATTAGCCTTCCCTGGATGGTATAAAATATTCACGTCGTAGTCCTTCAACAATTCTAACCAGTGACGCTACCGTAGATACAACTCTTTCTGTGCAAAGATGTACTGAGGCTCTTATGATCAGTAAAAATGTCCACGTGAGCCCCATACAGGTAATGTTTCCAGATTTTTAAGGAGTGAACTACTGCCGTCAACTCTAGGTTGTGAGTGGGATAGTTCTTTTCATGCTTCCTCAACTTCCTTGAAGCACAAGAAATTACCTTACCATGTTGCATCAGAACACACCCTAACCCGATGCCCGAAGCATCACAGTACACTGCATAACCCTCTGAACCTTCTGGCCAAGCTAGTACTGGCACTGATGTCAATATGTTTTTCAACTCCTGGAAACTCTGTTCACATGTTTTAGTCTAGTGAAATTTAGCTGCTTTCTAAGTTAACTTGGTCAAAGGTGCTGATAAAGTAGAAAACCCCTCTAAAAATCTTCTGTAATAGCCATCTAACCCAAGGAAACTGCGTACCTCAGTTGGAGTTGTAGGTCTAGGCCATGTCTTTACTTCCTTAATCTTCTGTGAATCTACCTGAATACCAGCATCCGATACAATATGACCGAAAAAGGCTACCGAAGTCAGCCAGAACTCACATTTAGAAAATTTTGCATACAATTGGTGATTCTTGAGAATCGCGAGCACTGTTCGCAAATAACATCGATGTTCTACTTTTGAGCGGGAATACACTAGAATGTCATCAATGAATACTATTACAAACAAATCTAGATATGACCTGAAGATGCTGTTCATCAGATCTATGAACACTGCAGGAGCATTCGTCAACTCGAAAGACATGACTAGGAATGCAAAATGGCCATACCTGGTCCAGAAAGCCGTTTTCGAGATATCTCTCTCTCGAACCCGCACATGATGATACCTAGACCTTAAGTCGATCTCAGAAAAATACTTTGCCCCTTGTAGTTGATCAAACAAGTCATCTATCCTGGGAAATGGGTATTTATTATTGAGAGTGACTTTATTTAGCTGCCAATAATCCATACACATGCGAAGGGATCCATCTTTCTTTCTTACAAATAGAACTAGCACACCCCACGATGACGTACTCGGACTGATGAAGCCCTTATCTAGCAGATCTTTCAGCTATTCCTTCAATTCTATGAGCTCAGCAGGAGCTATTCGATACGAAGGGATGGATATAGGCTGAGTACCTAGTAATAGGTTGATAGCAAAATCAATTTACCATTCTGAGGGAATACCAGGAAGTTCATCTGGGAACATATCTAGAAATTCATTAACTACTGGAATGGACTGAAGAGTCAGGGATTCTGCTTGGACATCGTGGAACCCTAACAATATGATAGATGGAACCCTTTGCTATCAACTTTCTCACCCGAAGATAGGATATAAACCTACCTTTTGGCGTGGCTGCATTACCTTTCCACTCTTGTATTACCTCCCCTCGAAAGTGGAATCGGACAATCTTGATCCAACATTCTACATTGGCATAACATGGTGCTAGCCAATCTATACCCATAATTGCATCAAAATCAATCATGTCTAGTTCCACTAAATCTGCCAAAGTTTGGCGACCAACGACCTCTACTGTGCAGCCCCGATAGATCCTTTTAGCTATAATAGAATCACCGATAGGCGTTGACACTGAAAATGGTCATTGAAGCAATTCTGGCGTTATACCGAACTTTCGAGCCACTAATGGTGTAACATAAGACAAGGTGGAACCTGGGTCTATCAAAACATAAGTTGAATGAGAACAAATTTCTAGCATACCTGTCACAACATCTGACGATGACTCTGACTCCTGTCGCCCTAGTAAATCATAAGTGCGATTCGGACCGGTGCTTGAACTCAATACCCCTAACTTGCCTCGGCCTCTGCCTGCTGGAGCTGAGGGCTTATGCCCTGTTGGAGATGCTGGGGAACGTGACTCTACTGAAGATCTATCCTTTCGGTCCCGATCACTTTGAACCCTAGCTGGACAGTCCCTCATCAAGTGACCCTCTTGTCTACAGGTGTAACACGTGGTAGAACCAACCTACATGCCCCAAGGTGACGTCAACTGCAAATAAGGCAAGGTGGCACAGTGAGTCTACTATTCTTTGACCCTCTCTGCTGCTGTGAACCCGATGACCGTGAGCTCTCATCGGGTCCTAACTATCCTCGATGGCCAGACCTATCACCCTGCTGTTGTTGTGGAGGTGGGGGCCTGGGTGGCCTGTCAGATAGTCGTGGCCTAGGTCCGCCTTGAGACTCTGCCTGAGTGTCACTAGTGCTAGCCCTGTGGTGCTGCNATATTCAGAGGTTTATATCATTTTTCTTTTGTTGTATAGTACGGGTAGGTCGGGGCCCTGTCCCGACCATCTTATCAGTATTCTTAGAGGCTTGCAGACTTTGTATATATCTCCCTGTGGTTAGTTGTGCAAGTCGTGTGGGACCGTGCGTATGTTTGGTTGTTTATGTTGGTCGTGTGGGGCCTTATCCAGTTAGTAGTGGTGACCCTGTCCGTCACGTAGCTGTTTAGCATCTGCTATTTTATTCAGAAGTAACTAGTCAGCATGGTGCCTTGTCGGCCCGCATAGGCTCCCTTATATTGATATGATTCTTGTTAGCTGTTGTTGTTGTACAGGTGGCTATAGGCCTAGTCGACCGGAGGCTGTATTTACAGCCGCTATATAGCCCGTTGATTCCGTTAATCAGAGTTAGAGCCAGCCAGGCACCAGATGTGCTTAGGCTCAGTAGTCTAGCAGTTCAGGTCCTAATAGGGCACCATGTGCCAATCATACCCCCCTAGGCGGGGCGTGACTGTATTTTAGTGGCATGCCAGATAAATCCGCGGAAAACACCTCTAGAAACTCACAAACTACCGGAGCAGACTCTATGGAGGAATCCTCAGTACTGGTATCTCGAATGCGGGCTAGGTAGGATGAACACCCCCGCCCCATCAGTTTTTGGTGGGAATATATGAGATAAGTTTCTTAGGAGCAGAGCTACAGTTCCCTTTCCACTCCAACCTAGACAACGCAGCCATCGCTATGGTGGCTGTCTTAGCGCATCAATCATAAATGGCATGATAGGGATACAACCAGCTCATTCCCAGGAAGACGTCAAAGTCTACCATGTCTAAGATAACCAGATCTATCTATGTATCATAACCTATAAAGCCAACCGAACACACATAATAGCCTTTATCCACAATCAAAGAATCCACAACAAGAGTAGAAACATGAATTGGAAAATCAAGAAGATCACACGCAAGATTCAACCCCACCGCAAAATAGCAGACATATGAAAAAGTAGAGCCAGGATCAAATCAAGCGGTAGCCATTCTATCACATACGAGAATAATACCTGCGATGACTTCGTCGAAGGCCTCTGCTCAGGTCGATAGGAAAATGCTTAGAAGTAAGCTTGACTACCTACTTGAGATCCACCCCTGCTGGGCTATGGACCCTATTTGCCAGACTGAGTACCACCTCTTCTAGTTTGAGCATCCTCTCTACCAGGTTGAGTTCCACCTCTACTTACTGAATGACTACCCCAACCAAGCTACAGGCGATCTTAGTGGAATGCAGTACCTCCCCTCCCTACTATAGTTGGTGCTCAGGAAGTTGGATGCGGAATAATATGCCTGTCCTATCCAAATCCGGGACACCATTTACGGATCTGGCCATATTTCCATACTCGTGACATACCTTTTCAAGAACTGGCCTTTGGGTAGGAACTGTAGATATAGGACGGGCCCCAAAATCTGAGTGAACTATCTGAGGACTCCCCAATTGTACCTAAAGGGCCCTGACTGGTCCTTGGAGGATCGTGGTTGATACCTGCATATCTGACTGAACAGAACGACCAGAGTACCCATGGGGAATCGAAGCCCTAGCTAAAAAAACCATTGAAGTTACCCACCTTCTAAGCTGTCTTCTTGGCACTCTTTGCATAGCCATCTTGCTTAAGCCCCTCAACATTCCTTACAAACTCCACCACTTCCTGGAATATCTTACCTGCTTAGACCATCTATAGAGCTGACAACTGGAGTCCCACATTCAGGTCCTTCAAAAACCCCCTAATCCGCTCCTCCTCTGGGTAGTGATGGCAGGACATACCCAAACAATGAGTGGAACTGTGCCTTATAGGCTGTAACTTAGGAGGTTACATGCTTAATGTTGGTGAACTCGTCGCACCTCTGGTCTCGCAAGGTACGAGGTACATACATCTCTAGAAAAGTATAGTAGAACTGGATTCATGTCAATGGTGGCGACCCTCTGGTCTGTACTCCACAAATTCTCTCCACTAGAGCTTGGCATCCCCTATTAGTTGAAAAGTAACAAACTCCACCCCATCCTTCTCTATTGCCCCCATCTTGTGAAGTTTCTCATGGCAGTCTATGATGAACTCGTAGGCGTCTTCCACCTTAGTGCCGTAGAAAGTGAGAGGCTTCATCTTTGTAAATCTCCAGAATATATCATGCCCATCTCCAGTTATCACTAGTCCAATTACCGACCTCGGAAACATGATGGCCTAAAAATGTAATCTATTTGGAGAGCTACAACTACAACCCCAAGTGCTACCCTATTGGAGTTTCTGGTGCCACTCCAATTCCCACGAGATCACTCACAAAATTTAGCACCTAAGCCAGGACCTTGGAGTAAATCGGAGCGGCCGCAACATCTTCCTGCATTGTACCTCTACCTCTACTGCAACTCTTCCTTAACTACTGGAGGTATTAGGGATCCTGACCTCTCCTAGACAAGACCAGCAGCATGGTCCCTATCTCTGGCTGCAGCAGGCCTTTTCCCATGACCGGGACCTCATACCCTTCCGCGAGCTGCGGCTTCCACCATGGGCTCTAATGCCTCATCTTTGACTCCTCCGACACATGTCCTCACTATCTATGAGAGAAAGAAAGAAAGAAGTTATTAGATACCAATTTGGATCACCAGATACCAATTGAAATCAAGTAATATCACGAAAGAGAGAGAGAAAGAAAGGAGTTTTCCTAAAGTCCTATAGCTTCCTGAAGATAAGTAACGGATGTCTCTGCACTGATTCGTGAGACACTGCTAGACTCGTCCTCGTATAATGAGATCAACGAACCTAGGCTCTAATACCATCTTTGACACGACCTAAGTGGTCGTGATTGGCACCCACACTAATCCCTCTGGTGGGCAAACTAATGCATTCTAACAAACTCGTTCAAGCATAACATAGAAATAATTACTCTCGATGAAATGGTGAAAGTAATGAAATATTTAAGAAAGAAAACATTAACAAAATCTATTTATCTCATCCCCAAAAGCTGAAAGTCATTGTAGTAGACGACATCTAGCTAAACATAGTCTATGATGAGTAAAACTAGAAAAATAAAATAAATCCATGTCTGAAAAAAGACATCTTATATAGGAGGACTTATAGAAGAACGACAAAATCAGCTCACCCTTGGTTATATCGCCGCTGTTCTACAGATGAGGTCGTGAAGAACTTTCTAGATCACATTCTGCGCTCAGAAAAGAAGTGCAGAGTAGCATCAGTACAACGCAATGTACTGGTAGGCATCATTGACCGACCATAATAATAATATATATACAAGTGAAACAACAACATACATTCATGAAAGTAGTTAAGCATTACACAACCCTATTTCTAGTGTTATTCAAAGTAAGGTTTGAGCTAGCTTGCTCACTAGATTAGGCGTTGCTACAGTTGTGGTATGAGCACGGTAGCTGTCTCGCCGCAGCGATACTGTGTAGGCAGTAACTCGACCCTACTGTCAACATTAAATTTCTAACTAGGCAATTTCCCACAACCAATTCATCAACTCTGAATAGATTAATGCATGACACAAACTCAATGATCAATTCATTATCTTATCACATTGGACATACATATGAATCCTCAACAATCAATTTATTAACTTATCATATTATTGCATACAAATACTCAACAATTAATTCATCAACTCCTTACAAATTAACCACTAATTCTTGCATTTAAGAAGAAAGTTATGACCAATATCGACATTGAACTTACGATCAATTACACATTTAAACATCTTAATTCATCAAGTTCTTTTAACTCTGAACCCAAACCTTACTCTTATGCTCTCCATTACTATAATACCATGGGAAATGTGTCGGGCACACCCCTCCATCATATCACCACAAAAACTCACACGAATATCATGTACACACATGCCAAAGGGTTTTATTTCTGCCCTTCTAGTCATGACCTACAGGGGACTCCAGAAATTCATGTATTATACTGGCTTTGTACCCGCTCCCACTCATCTGCTTATCCGGATGCTTCCCTCAGACACAGGCCACTCAATCATAATTGCTCGCCCAGATGCTCTCCTCGAGCATGAGCCACTCATCTTAGGATACAACATGTTATCCACTTTCGTTCTCATATTATGTATGTTATCATTCGGTCATTTAGTATGACTTTTCAGAGGCATCAAGTTATTCTCATTATCTTAGTTATATTTACCAATGTTTAACCACTTACGCGACAATTTGAAAGAGCACATACAACATCTCAAGGCATTAAAATTTCACAACAATATTTATCGTCAACCAACAGTTCATGTTTACTTTACAACCATATTTAACACATCATAATTTTAACGATAATTAGCGTCCGAAGACCAACTAAACATGTTGTCACTGCACAAATATGCACATCATTATGTCAAGTCTAACTCCTTATAAACCATAACCTACCTCAATTGCAGGATATGATAAATTAGCTACTCCACAGGAGTTTTTCCTTTTCTTAGCGCCTCCATACATTCAAAGTCTAAACACAGGAAATAAACAATAATCAATTATCAACTCTTCCATTTGAGACTTAGAAATTTGGTTCTACCCTATTCTACCTGAGAAGTCAAATTAGATATTCCAAGGATTATTTTATCACGCTTTATCCCCATATAGATTATTCCAACCTCTTCCATGAAGTTTTTACTCCAGAAACCCTTTCGATTCAGTTCTAATGCAAAAGATTCCACCATTACCAACTTCTAAATTTCAAACCATGGTGAGATACGCGTTCTATAGTTGCATTCCCCCTAGAAAGTGTTAATTACCCACTTTTAGGCCTAGGAACCAACACCCAGACCTTCTTCCTTCATTTCTCCCTAGTTTCCATAACCTAAGGTTTCTACTTTTAAGAACACCATCTAAGATCACCTATTGATCCTAGGGTGTTAGGGAATCGAATGGGAAGAGAAACAATCAAGAATCTTACCTTAGAATGAATCGTTTGATTTAACCTTTGTAAAACTGCCTTAACTTATTCTCAAAGTCGTGCCTTAGAGTTATAGGGGAAAAACCCCGAGATTCTAACTTATTACTGCCACTTGTCGTCCACTGCAATAGTGGCATTTCTGCTGCAGCGAATCCTCTATGGCCGCCAGGACCCCCCCCCACCCCATGGTGGAACTATAGGTAAATCCTCTTTCTCGTGATGGTGGGCCTCCGAATGTCATGACGGTCTCATTACATTGGCTCCCCCACTACTGCAACAACCCCTATTAACCAGTAGCTCACATTTCTATCACGACCCGAACATGGATCCTGGACCGCGACACAAGATGTAGAACCATGAATGGATTTAAGGTAACCCATGACACATTCTTAACTTACTTTGGAGCATAAATAAAGAAGAACTTTCATAAAGCATAATATAAAGCGTAAGAGGAAGTCTAGGACATCATAAAACATAAAGAAGTACAAGCCAACATTGCTGAAAATATCTAAACATAGCTGTCTAAAATGCCTCGAGTCATAGGATGAGATGATAGGACAACACCCCCAACAAGCTCTACTAAATTCTGAAAATTGAAAGACATAAAAATAAAAAACATGCATCAAAACTGACATCCTCATATGAGGACTCACCAAGACCTGGACTGGACTAGATCAAGAGTAAATCTAATGGCGAGGCTAAGATTGATCAGCCGAATTGATATCGTGAGATGATATAGCACAAAAGTATGAGGTCGGTACATTGAATGTATTGAATATGTAGGTTAAGTAAAACATGAGAGTAAGGACAACATGCTAAAATCATAATTTTGTGATAGTCATAAACATGAGTTAATCATCATAAGTTAAAGCATAATGACCTAAGGTTCTGAGAGTAAAATCATACCACTTAACATATTTGAAATCATAAGTAAAATATCATAAAATTATGAACGGGTCAATTACACTATAAAATATGATTTCATAAATCCTAAACAGGAACATCTCAAAACATGAGGAATAGTGCGAGATTCTCATAATCGACATTATTATGAATGAGTACATGATGCCCAACTATCTCTCTCAAGTTTGTAGAGCTGTCCTAAGCCTTTCAAAGAATGATAAAGGCGTGATATCACTCGTGAGATCACTCGTGAGCCTATTCGGGTAGGGACACTCTATGGCGAGGCTCAATCATGAATATACCTATGATGGCACGTAGCTCTGAGACCTAGGTGCTTTGAACCCCAGCCTACTTGGTGATAAGTACTAATCCCAAATCATGCATATTTCTCATAGAGTAGTTAGAAGATATGAAAATCATAAATATACTTGACATACATGAACTAGCCATGATACATAAGCTTGAAATTCATAAAATTTGTGCATAATTGACTAAATCATCATAACTTGAGAAACATAGGTTCATAAGAGATTTTTTTTCAAAACATACAATCATAATCATAAAATATGGATTGAATCATAAGAGAATTGAATGCACAGAAGATCATAAGAGATTTCATCAAAATTTGGATGTAACCCTAGAATTTCCATAAAACATGATCAGAGACTTGAATTCATAAAATTGACTTGAAATTAGGCATGAGTATAGAAGAAATCTCCCATTCATGACCATAAATACTTGGGCTTGAAGAGATCTTGCCAGGATTTGAAACACAAGAGAATTGGAGAAGAAGGAGAACTTTGATTGCTTGAGGGCTTGAGGGATTTGGATCTTCAAATTCAGATATCTTGAAGAGAATGAGGGTCGGGAATGAATAAAACCCTCTAATACACCCTTTTAGGAGCTCAAAATGACTTAGTTCAAGAGTTAAGTACATAGGAAATATGGAAGTACCCTTAATAATACAAATGGAAAAATCACCCTAGAACACTTGATGAGTCACACAATGACCCGATATTTCAGTTGACGGGTCGTTAGTTCCACCCGTTACTACTAAACAAAATTTTAATTTTCTAATCTTTTCTTAACGCCTCCACTTAACAATTCTTTATTACACTTAACAAATATTTCCCTCAATCTTTAAGACTCTCTAAAACTCACGAAATCTCCAACTCTCCTTACTTAAGAACTCACCTAACAATTCATTAGGTGACTTGATGACTCACCTAATGGGTCATTTAGTGATCAGGTGTCGATATAACTTTTTTCTCCATTTCGTGCCTCGGTTCTGATCTTAGGGTCTTTTGGAGTGTTACGATTTTATTGAATACTTTCCATTCCTCAAACCTAAGCTGAATCGAACTTCTCAACTCTTCCCACTATGGACCTAGGTGAAGATAGGGTATTTTTGACTTAACTTTCCCCGTGACGATGGATGTGTCATTACATGATCCGTGCTATTGTCCAACATCCATGACAATCATAGCAACAATGATTATTATCACTTCTACTATAGAAGAACAACTTACCAGTTTGACTAAAGCTATTGAAGGCTTGACAAAGTATATGCAAGAACCAACATTTTCAATATAACAAATTAGATGACTAGCATGACAGAGACACAATAAACTCAATAATTTATGAAGATTCTTGAAATTCAAGAGATGGAAGAGTCCTCCACAAAGTAAACAACAATGGTCAAAGAAATTCAAGTCTCCACTGAAGACTTGATTTCTGCTGACCTATTGAAGTACTTTATCATAGAGGCCATCAAAGATAAATCAAAGTCCTCATTTAAATTTTTCCTCATGTATGGAATGTTGTATACACAAAGGATTGATAACTTGAAGATGCATGATAGATATCAACCTTCTAAGTTCCAAAAATTTCATGGCAAAGGAAATTCCAAACAACATATAGTGCACTTCATTGAGACTTGCAGCAATGTTGGGCCTTATGGTGATTATCTCTTCAACCAGTTTGTCTGATCTCTCAAACAAAATTCTTTGGATTGATACACAAATCTTGAACCTGATTCTATAGATAATTAGAAGGATATGGAGCGAAAATTCCTCAATTATTTTTATATAAAAAGGTGTAGTGTTAATATGGTTGAACTTACAAATATTTGACAACATAAACATGAGCCAGTTATTGACTTCATCAATTGCTGGAGAAATTTGAGCCTCCACTACAAAGATCACCTCAGTGAAACTCTAGCATTGAAATGTTAATCCAAGGTATGAATAGGGGTCTTCACTATATCTTACAAGGATTACAACCCAATACATTTGAAGATCTAGTGAAACTCTAGCATTGAAATGTGAATCCAAGGTATGAATAGGGGTCTTCACTATATCTTACAAGGATTACATCACAATACATTTGAAGATCTGATGACCCATGCGCATGATATGGAATTGAACATAGATATGAGTGGTGATCAATGGCTATCAATCTATGAGCCTTGAAAAGATAAAGATATAGAAGAACTCCATATTAGGCGCAAGTTTTTCATCCGAAGATGAATTCAAAGAGTCTATGCATATCACAAAGTTCCTCAAAACAATAACCTAAATTGTAAGTTATGAAGGAGGTAGGTGTTTTTACTCTTTAAATTATCATGAATTAACAAGTTATGTTGGAAGTGAAGTTGGAACTTATGTGTTGCTTGGGTGTGTGTTGTTGCCACGGTTTGGCAGCATGGTTGCTACATTTTTGGAACAGAATTTAGCTGAAGGGGAACCCCACATGGGCAGGGGTTATACACACGTGAAAGGTAAGTATTCCTACTTGGTTTATCCGCTCAAATTCCCAAGCTAAAGTAAGGAAATGAAATAAACACAATATGTGTTTTGTGTGATATTTGACTGAGGTTTCTGCCCTTTTCGGGAGGTTGTTACAGCTATATAGATGCTGGAATTTATCCAAATGATGGAAGGAATACACAACACCTTTGGGGAGGTTAAACACCAAAAGCAGGTAAGCAAAGCTCTCTTGAATTGCCTCAAGTTTAAGACGCCTAAGGTATGTAGGTTTGCTGAAAATTATATTATGATGTGGCTGTTTGGTTGTACATTTTGGGATATGAATTGTTACTGGGAACTTGGCATAAACCAGTCCTTATTCCATGTAGTGTAAGTAAGGAAGTTGAAGGTGTTTGGAGTTTCTAGCAAGCTGAAGAAATTGGCTAAAAAGACGCGACGAAGTGAGGTATGTAAAGGTGTCCCTATTCTTATTTTCCAAGCACGAAATCTTGTTATTGATCGGGCCAATGTTCCTATGTTTTGTGTTCCTATTGAGGCATACATGATTCTGCCGAAATTATTAGAAATACTTCATAGAAACCTTGAAGAGTTAAATATGCTTGAAGTGAACAAACATAAAGTGGAAGGCGTATTGTTTATGATTATTGTTGTAG
>JACEIK010000029.1:316249-332122 GCA_018107945.1 Datura stramonium | reverse complement strand
CGGCTGGACGGAGTTTACCCCGGTATGGTATGCCGACTGGAGGCATTTTTATTTTTACCCCGGTATAGTACACCGGCTGGAGGCATTTTTATTTTTACCCTAGTGTGGTACACTGGCTGGTTGGATTATATAGATTTTATAGTCGGTTGTCTGCTGTCATTTCAGTTATAGTCTTTGTTGTGCATTAGATGGTTGCATTCATATTTCAATAATGAGTTATTGTCAGTTTTTGTTTTCAGAATTTCAGGTTGTTACTACTCCTTATTTCAGGCCTAGTTATCATTTTTATCTTACATGTTTATAGTTTTCTATCTTACATACCAGTACATTTCATTCGTACTAACGTCCCTTCGCCTGGGGACCTGCGTTCGTGCCGCAGGTGCAGGTAGAGGTCGGGATTGCCAGTTGCAGTAGCAATTCGTGAGATTACTGGATGTGTTGGTATGCTCCTTTATTTCTAGAGCTAAGACTGGTTCTGTTTCATTTAGAGTTTTGAGATGCAGTTATAGGTAGGTCAGAGCCCTGTTTCGACCATCAGTCAGTTTACTCTCTAGAGGCTTTGTGAACTTAGTGTGTACAACGGTATTCAGTTTGTGGCCTTGTCGGCTTTTTGTTGTTTAGTTTAGCATACTCATAGCCTTGTTTGCATTTCAGTTATTTACCCTATATTGTTGAGACATTATGGGTCCAGTTTGTTCTCCAGTTGATTGTGATAGGTAGCCTGGACGGCCTAAGTATTACAGTTACAGATGTCATATAGCCGACTTCCCAATTAGTCTGGTATGGGGAGCCATTCGCGCCTTCCCCCAAGTTATGGGGCTGGCAGAAGTATTAAAATCCACTATGTATGTGAGTTGAAGTCTTCATGGTCTGCCAGCTCTTCAAGTTGATGTCTTCAAATACGCCGAATCTTCTAGTTGAAGTCTTCAAATTGTCGAGTCTACAAGTTGAATTCTCAAATTTTTCATGTCTTCAAGTTGAAGTCTTCAAATTCTCTAAGCCTTAGATTAAAGTTTTCAAATCAGTCATGCCTTAAAGTTGAAGTACATATTCTCTAAGTATTTAAGTTGAAGTTTTCAAGTACAAGAAGTCTAAAAGTTGAAGTCTCAAATTAATAATGTCTTCAGGTTGAAGTTTTCACATATGCAAGTTGAAGTCTTCAAATTTGTCAAGTTTTCAAGCCGAGGTCTTCTGATTCTCCAGTCTTAAGGTGGACAAAGTTTATCCTTTTGCACCTGAAGGTGCCCTTTTCTCAGATTTATCCTTAAAAAGATTTCTAAATTTCTAATCTTATAGTGGACAATTTTGTCTCTTTGCACCTTGTTCCTTAAAAGCCAGTGTAAAGTCTCCGCCTTGGGTAAAGTCTTTATCATGGATCTTGTAAAATCTTTTCCTTAGATGGTGTAAAGTATTTATGTTAGAAGATATGATGTATTTTACTCAAATGGTGTAAAATCTTTGTTGTGGATCATAAAAAGCTTGGCCTTAGATGATGTAAGTCTTTGGCTCGGACAAGGTGACGCCTTTGGCTCGATGATGTGACATCTTTGGCTCAAATAGTGTAAATCTTTGTCGTGAATCATGAAAAGTATATGCCTTAGATGGTGTAAAGTCTTTAGCTCAGACGATGCGATGCCTTTTGATTCAACAATGTGAAGTCTTTGGCTTGAGTAATGTAAAGTCTTTGCCTTAAATGATGTAAAGTCTTCGACTCAGAAAAGGCAATACTTCATCTCAAATGGTGTAAAGTATTCATCTCGGGCAATACAAATTCCTTGTCTCACATTAAGAACAACTCCTCTGAAGTAGTTTTCTTTCCCATAAAGAAAAAATAAAAAAAAACAACGAAAGAAAACTCAAAAAAAGAAGAAGAGGAAGAAGCAAAAATCACCTGACACTGGCCAATATATTAATTTAAACAAATATTATAGAGTAATTATTTAAGTCTAATAAATACAAATTTAATAAATGATCCTAATTTCATTGGGCTACGGCTAAAATCATGAGTTAACTTTACTGAGCCCAAGATATCATCTTATCCTAGAGACTCAAATTAGTACCACATGTCAAATTATGTTTCATGCCAAGTCAAAAAACAGAGCCAATAGGATCATGCCACATGTTAAAATGAAAAAACATGCCTATTAAAATCAAAGGCCAATTAAAATGCGCCATGTGTACAAGTGGCATATTCCGACCAATCAAATCTCTCCATGTTAACTTAAATCTAATGGCATTCCCTGAGTCTACACCCTGGACAGAACACGATACTTGGAGCTATAAGTAACCCCAAGTCAACCCCTGGTCTATCATACACTGAAATTCTGAGTAAACATATATATATATATATAACGGAAGATTTAAAGTAAAATAGAAAACATTTATGAGAATGAAGCTGAATCATAAAGTTTAAAAATATCTGAAACAAGCTAAAAGTCTAAAACCATGTCTGTGTCTGAAAGACACTAGAACTGATGAGTTGCTGGGACAAGCCCCCAGCTAACTCCAAGTCTAAAAAAAAAATTAACTGAAGGAAATGATCTTCATCCTCAAAGGATGAGGACTCACCAATGGTGCAACAGGGATCTTCTGAGAGTGATCTAGTGACTGAGATCCTGCAGTTGTTTCATAAAATGATACAGCATAAAAGGTATACGTTAGTATTTTGAATATACTGCGTAAGGGAGAGAAAACATACACAAGAAATAAAAAAGCTGAACTGAACAGACATACAATGACCAACTGAAACTGTTGAACTGAATAACTGTAATAACTGAGATGGTCTTAATGACCCTGTCTGATGGTCAAGGACATGCCCTAAATCGAAGTATTAATCTGAAATATTATACTAAACTGACTAATATGAGACTGAACTTAGCTGACTAGTGGGAGAGTCTATAACTGACATATAACCACGTGAGCAAGACGTGGAGTCCGATGTATACACCCCATCAGTAGGACCCAATATACCTTGCCAGGGTATAAAGGCATGAACTGGGTAATCACAGGTCTGGGGCCATGAGGCCAATAAAATATAACCTACGGTGGCAACGTAGTTCTGGGAACCTAGGTGCGCTGGAACCCCGGTCCGCTCGGTGATAAGTCCTACTCTCACTAGATATTCCTAGACTAACTACTAAGCTGATAGCTCAAAACTAGGGCCCAAGACTAGTCAGGAATACCTATCTGGAAGCACCCTAAGAGTCTTGTCGGACCGGATTCTATAACTGGGTTCTAAGAGTGGTCAGAGCTGCTTATTTGGAAGCATCATAACCGTCTAAAAAACAAACTGAAATTGGAAGTTGCGGTCCTAAGGCTGGTGAGAGATTCTTATCTGAAAGAGTCATGACCGTCTAAAGAACAACTAAAAACTTATACTGAGTCTAATTCTGATAACTGGGAGGCACTACTGACACCTTGAGAATTTCTGTAGTCAAACTGATCAGCTGACATTTCTAACTAACACTGAGTATTCTAACATTTTGATTAAAACTGAACTGACAATAATCTGATTGGGATTTCAATACAACTAACAATATGGGAATCCCAACACTGATAGAATCAAGCAAATTTCAATATTTAATCACTATTGAAAGATTCTAGTTTTTCTACCTGCCAGGACTAGGGCAAGATTTTACTTTACTGGAACGGGCAATAACATAGTCTCAAAATGGTGGGAAAATATCTACAATTAACATAAATAATATTCCACATGAATTAAATGAAGTCTGACAGATAATTTCTTCACATTCGAAAGTTTCAGGACTATAACTGATAGAGATGACATGGAGGATTTTTGGGGACACAAGGGAAGAATTATTCCCTTATTGATTTCCCACATACTTGTCTAAGAATTTATGGAGAAGATCCCTGAAAAAATTCTGAGAATACAACGCCTACCCTAGATTCTGCTCTGTACTTCCTAGCTATTCTACGCTTAACTTTGAGGGAAAGAGTGAAATGACGGGGAAAAGGTCATTCTACCCCTTTAACTCCCTCCTAAACAAGCCCAAAATGATAGGGTTTAGGCACTAAAAAGGTGGGATATTACCAATGTACCCCTAAAAGAAAGAACTGAAAACTGCCCAACACTGACGCCGGGCCTCAAAACGAGTCATTGGTTGTAACCACGACCAGTTGGAACCCACCGTTGGTTCCGGATCCAAAAACCATACTCATTGGAAAGGGCCGCGGGAGAATACCAAGACTCGTTGGAACAACAGATGGGTCGTTGGTACCTCTCATTGTTATAGGTAGGGAAACTAGGCCTGAAGACAATGGTCAACACCACAAATCGTTGGTAGAACCAATGGGTCGTCGCATTGACTCGTGGTCTACATTGCCATGGCCTGGGACTGGGTGACGGGTGGTAGCAATAGCTCGTTGGTTGGAACCATGATCCGTTTGTTCCTCTCGTTGCCTCAGGGAAGAGTCCAATAGGATTCTGAACTTGTGATCCAACAGACGACACGATGGCTCGTTGTTTTAACCAGAGTGTTGTCCTTTGCCTCGTTTCCCCCGAAGGAAAACTGCTACTCTGACAACGACTCAGACAATGGTCCATTGGACCTTACCACGGCCCATTGTCTAGGTCGTTCTACAAATAAAATTTCTGGTTTTTCTTCTGAATTTTCTTGAAATGCTTGAGTCTGGTCTAGGAACATTTTTGGGTGTTACAATATCTCCCCCTTGGGATCATTCATCCTCGAATGAAGACTAAAACTGGTGGAAAACTAGGAAAAGAGCTGAGATTTTTAGACTGAGACTATGAGCTAGTTTCTGAAGGAGTAATTGACTTCGAACTAACTTAACCGTACTAATAGAGCTGATGCAACTAGAATGCACATAAAAAATCTAAATAAAGATAATGAGTATGTAACTGAATAGAGTATTGAGGAGGAATTTAGTACCTTCTACCGGAACTGAACTGGAAGGGAATGAGTGTAGGTATCCAGCCATCATATCTACTTCGGCTTCCCACATAGCTCCTTCTACATGCTGATTTCTCCACAAGACCTTGACTGAAGCTACCTCTTTGTTCCTCAGCTTATGAACTTGACGGTCAAGGATCTAAACTGGTACCTCTTTGTACGAGAGACTATCTTTCACTCCCACACTGTCCAATGACACAA
The DNA here is from genome assembly GCA_018107945.1 of Datura stramonium. Classification (NCBI taxonomy): domain Eukaryota; kingdom Viridiplantae; phylum Streptophyta; class Magnoliopsida; order Solanales; family Solanaceae; genus Datura; species Datura stramonium. The sequence goes on along the minus strand of JACEIK010000029.1, from coordinate 326,990 downwards.
CTGAAGTTGGATCATCGATGCACTTCTCCAATAGTGACACATGGAATATTGGGTGTACAGATGCCAACTCTGAAGGTAATTCCAACTCATAAGCTACTTTGCCAATTCATTTTAGAATTCTGTGGGATCCCACATATCTCAGACTGAGCTTTACCTTCTTCCCAAATCTCATCACCCCTTTCATGGGTAGATTTTTTAGATAAACCTAGTCATCCACTGCAAACTCTAATTCTCTTCTCCTCACATCAGCATAAGATTTCGAATGGATCTGAGCTATTTTCAATCATTCTCGGATGAGCTATACTTTCTGCATAACTTTATGAACCGAGTCTGGCCAGATAATAGTAGCTTCACCAACCTCAAACCACCCAATAGGAGATCTACACATCCTATCATACAATGACTCAAACGGGGCCATGTGGATACTAGAGTGGTAGCTGTTGTTGTACACAAACTCGATGAGAGGCAAGTGATCATCCCAACTACCCTTGAAATCTATCATGCACGCTCTCAACATATCTTCTAGAATCTGAAGAGTCCGCTCAGCTTGTCCATCTGTCTGCGGGTGAAAAGCAGTGCTGAGCTTGACTTGGGTACCAAGTCCCTTTCGAAAGGACTTCCAGAAGTGAGAGGTAAACTGGGTACCTTTGTCTGAGATAATGGATAAGGGCACCTCATGAAGTCTGACTAACTCTCAGATATAAAGCCTAGCAGAGTCCTCAGCTGAATCTATAGTTTTAACTGGGAAGAAGTGTGCTGACTTAGTCATCCGGTCTACTATCATCTAGATTGAATCATGCTGCCGACGAGTCCAAGGTATACCCACAATAAAATCCATATTTACTTCTTCCCACTTCCATGTGGGTATGTTGATATCCTGAATCATACCTCCTGGTCTCTAGTGTTATACTTTGACTTGCTGGTAGTTCGGGTATTTAGCTACAAATTCACTGATGTCAATCTTCATGCCATTCCACCAATAAATATCCTAAAAATATCGGTACATCTTAGTAGCACCAGGGTGGATGGAATATCTGGAACTGTGTGCTTCAGCCAATATCTGCTGTTTCAAATCTCCCACATCTAGTATGCACAATCTACCTTGGCAATGGATTACACCATCTCCCACATGGGAGAAAACGTCCACTTCTTTCTGCGAACTGCCTCCTTTAATTTAAGCAATACGGGATCTTTATCCTGCCTTGACTTAACTTCAACTACCAATGAGGAATCTAATCCACTCTGCACAACTACTACACCCTCAGCAGTATCAACCAACTGTACTCCCAACCGAGCTAATCTATGGATATCTCTGCCAGCTCCTTTTTGCCTTGCTCGACATAAGCCACGCTCCCCATAGACACTCTACTCAGGGATTGGGTTTTCCAGGGTGATACGATACTCTCAAGTCATAGTCCTTCAGTAGCTTTAACCACCTTCTCTGACGAAGATTTAGATCTTCTGACTGAACACATATTGAAGGCTCTTGTGATCGGTGAATACATCTACGTGAGCCCCGTATAGGTAGTGTCTCCATATTTTCAATGCAAACATCACCGCTATCTGGAGGCGTAGGCTATCACCTTGCCCCGCTGCATCAAAACTTAACCGATTCCAAATCTGAAAGCATCGAAATACACTACAAAACCATCTGATCCTTCTGGTAGAGTCAACACTGGAGTGGTAGTAAGTCGAGTTTTTAACTCCTGGAAACTCTTCTCATACGCATCTGACCACTGAAATTTCACCTTCTTCTAAGTCAGCCTAGTCAGAGAGGATGCTATAGAGGAAAAGATTTCCACAAAATGTTGGTAGTAACTAGCTAGACCCAAGAAACTTCTGATTTCGGTTGGGGAGGTTTCTATCTTTTGAGGATCAACCTGAATACCCTCACCCGAGACCACATGACCCAGGAAAGTCACGGACTTCAACCTGAATTTGCATTTGCTGAACTTGACAAACAACTGGTGGCCTCTGAGTGTCTGAAGAACTATCCTCAGGTGATTACCATGTTCTTCCTCATTTCTAGAGTATACCAGAATGTCGTCGATAAATGCAATGACAAACATATCCAGGTTTGAAGACTCTGTTCATCAAATCCATAAAATTTGTGAGGGCATTTGTGAGTCCAAAGAACATAACCACGAATTCATAGTGACCATACCGGGTCCTGAAAGCTATTTTCAGTATGTCACACTCTCCAACCCTTAACTGATGATACCCCGACCTAAGATCGATTTTTGAGAAACAACTTTCTCTTTGAAGCTGACCGAACAACTCATAAATCTTGGGAAGGGGATACCTATTCTTGACTGTAACCTTGCTTAATTGACGGTAATCTATGCCCATTCTGAGGCTACTGTCTTTCTTTCGCACAAATAGTACTGGAGCACCCCAGGGAGAGACGTTGGGCATGATAAAACCTTTGTCAAGCAGGTATTTTAGCTGCTCCTTCAACTCCTTAAGCTCAGCTAGAGCCATTCTGTAAGGAGGAATGAAAATGGGCTAAGTACTTGGAAGAAGGTCCATACCGAAGTCTATTTCCTGCTCAGGAGAGACTCTGGGAAGATCTTTGGGGAACACATCAGGGAACTTGCTGACAATAGGGACTGATTGGATCATTGGGATCTTAGAGCTGGAATCTTTGACCCAAACAAAATGATAAATGAACCCTTTGGAAATAAGTTTTCTGGCCTTAAGTTAGGAAATAAACCAAACCTTAAGCGCTGAACTACTGCCAGTCCACTCTAAAGTTGCCTCATTAGGGAACTGAAACTTGACGACCCTTGTTCTGAAGTCGATTGAGGCATAACCAGAGTGTAACAAATCCATGTGAAGAATGAGGTCAAAGTCAACCATGTATAACTCTACCAGATCAGCTTGAATGACTTTATTCAAGATTGAAATTAGGTGGTTTCTATACACCCGGTTGGCTCTAACTAAATCGCCAACTGGGTTGGAGACTGAGAATGGTTCTGAGAGGACCTCTGGAATGATGTCGAACTGGACTGCTACATAGGGAGTCATGAACTAAAGTGTGGCTCCTAGATCTAGTAGGGAATACATGTCTAGATGAAAAAGGTGTAACATACCCGTGACCACGTCAAGTGAGCTCTCCTGATCCTGACGAGAAGACAATGCATAAAAATGGTTTTGGTGTTGGCCGCCATCTGTACCTGAAGTGTTGTCCTGTTGAGCTAGTCAGCCTACTGGGGCTGCTGAGGTGGTGGATTGTGACCTCCCCCATCCTGCTGACAGGAATTCTTTAAGCTGATGACCAAGTTGTCCACAACTAAAACAACCCTCTCGACCCTGAAGACACTCTCCTGGATGGTTCTTACCACATTTAGGGCAAGTTGGGTAGCAATTGCTGGCGCTAAAGATTTGAGACTGAGAGCTAGATGTTCCACCTCTTCGATCCTTACGGGACCGAAAAGTAGGGGAGTTGGCTAAACTGGGTGCTGGAGCCCTCTGCTGTTGCTGTTGCTTCTGTTGTGGATGGCTATTACTGCCAGATCTTTGATGGCCATAATCTGACTGGCCGGTTCTCACCCGTTTGTTCTCCCACTCAAAATCCTTTATTTTTCTACCTCAATTTGCTAGGCATGAACTATGAGGATGGAAAGATCAATGTCCTTGATAAGCATTACTGTCTTGTACTCCTTAAGGACCAAATTTGAAACTCCATTCACAAACTTCATCATGCGAGCCCTTAGCTCGACTACCATCTCTAGATCATATTTAGACAACTTGGTGAACTCCAGTGCATATTCTTCTATTGTCTTGTTTCCTTGCTTCAGGTTCATGAATTCCGCCACTTTTGCCTCCCTGAGCTCCCGAGGGAAGAATCCGTCCAAGAAGGTTTTAATGAACTCCTCCTATTCCACCGGTCCCGCTCCCGCTGGTCTCCCCTCTTTCCATTGTTCGTACCAGATCTGGGCTACCCCTTTCAACTGGTATGTAGCCAAGTCGTCACTCTCCGAGGAGCTGACACCCATAATTCGGGTGATCTTTCTAATCTCATCCACGAAATCCTGTGGGTCCTCTCCCACCTTAGATCCTTGAAAATCTTGAGGGTTCATCTGGGTGAAGTCCCGAACTCAAGCAGTTGCTGCGAACCCATTATTGTTGATTGGAACCATCTGCTGGTTCACCTGGTTTGTAACTGTCTGTGCGAGCAGCTGGATAGCCGCCCTAAATTCTGCGGTGGACACTGAGTCATTTTGAGGGGCGGTTGGAGTTGGTAGGGTAGGTTGGTGAGTGTTACGGACCTTCTTCCGTTACCACATCGCGGAGGCATGATTTACTGAAATGAAACAGAGAATGAGTTAGGAGAACCATTCCGCAATTGAATTTTAGCGCACGATAAAGAGTATGAACAAAAGGGAGTTTTCCTAATAACATCTCGTAGCCTCCCCGTCATAAGTTTGGAACGCTTCACACCCATGAAAAAGACTCTACTTGATGCATATTTTAGACATCCGAGGATACTCTAAACCTAGGGCTCTAATACCAAGTTTGTCATGCCCCGAGTCTACACTCTGGATGGAACACGGTACATGGAGCTACAAGTAATCCTAAGTCAACCCCTGGTCTATCATACACTGGCACTCTAGGTAAACGGACACACACACACACACACATATATATATAGAGGAAGCTCTAAAGTAAAATAGAAAATATTTATGAGAATGAAGCTGAATCATAAAGTTTAAAAAAATTTGAAACAAACTGAAAGTCTAAAACCATGTCTATGTTTGAAAGCCACTACAACTGATGAGTTGCTGGGACAAGCCCCCAGCTAACTCTAGTCTAAATAAAAGAAAATATAATTGAAGAAAATAATCTTCGTCCTTGAAGGATGACGACCCACTAATGGTGCAACTGGGATCTTCTGAGAGTAATCTCCTAACGAGACTGTGACTGTGATCCTGCAGCTGTATCATAAAATGTTACATCATAAAAGTTATGCGTTAATACTTTGAATGTACTGAATAAGTGAGAGAAACCACACACAAGAAATAAAAATGCTGAATTAAAAAGACATGCACTGACCAATTGAAACTGCTGAACTAAATACCTATAATGATTGAGATGGTCTAAATGACCCTGTATGATGATCAATGACATGCCCCAACTCTTAAGTACTAATCGTAAATACTGAACTGAACTGACTAATCTGAGACTGAACTAAGCTGACTAGTGGGAGAGTCTATAATTGACATATAACCAAGTGAGGTAGACATGGAGTCCGATGTATACACCCTATTGGTAGGACCCAATATACCTTGCTAGGGTATAAAGGCATGAACTGGGTGATCATAGGTCTGGGACCATGAGACCAATAAAATATAACCCACAGTGGCAACGTAGTTTTGGGAACCTAGGTGCGTTGGAACCCCAGTCCGCTTGGTGCTAAGTCCTACTCCCACTAGATAGTCCTAGACTGACTACAAAGCTGATAGCTCGAAACAGGGGCCCAAGACTAGTTAGGAATAACTATCTAAAAGCATCCTCAGAGTCTTATTGTACCAGATTCTATAACTGGGTTCTAAGACTGGTCAGAGCTACTTATTTGGAAGCGTCGTAATCATCTAAATAACAAACTGAAATCTAAAGGTGGGGTCCTAAGGCTTGTCAGAGCTTCTTATCTGAAAGTTTCATGACCGACTAAAGAACCACTAAAAACTTATATTGAGTCTAATTCTTATAACTGGGAGGCACTGCTGACATGTTGAGAATTTCTACAGTCAAACTAATCAGCTGACATTTCTAACTAACACTGAGTATTCTAACATTTTGATTAAAACTGAACTGACAATAATTTGATTGAGATTTCAATACAACTAACAATTGGGAATCCCCAACACTGATAGAATCAAGAAAATTTTGATATTTAATCACTATTGCAAGATTCTAGTTTTTCTACCTTCAAGGACTAGGGCTAGACTTCACTTTACTGGAACGAGCAATTACATAGTCACAAAATGGTGGGAAAATATCTACAATTAACATAAATAATATTCCACATGAATTAAATGAAGTCTGACAGATAATTTCTTCATATTCGAAAGTTTCAGGGCTAGAATTGATAGAGAAGACTTGGAGGATTTTTGGGGACACAAGCGAAGAACTATTCCCTTTTTGAACTCCCACATACCTGGCTAAGAATTTCTGGAGAAGATCCCCGAGAAAATTCTGAGAAGACAATGCCTACCCTAGCTTCTGCTCTGTACTTCCTGGCTATTCTACGCTTAACTTTAAGGGGAAGAGTGAAATGAAGGGGAAAAGGTCATTCTACCCCTTTAACTCCCTCCTAAACGAGCCCAAAATGATGGGGTTTAGGCACTAAAAAGGTGGGAAATTACCAATGTACCCCTGGAAGAAAGAACTAAAAATTGGCCGACACTAAACAACTGGCCTCAGAACGGGTCATTGGTTGTAACCATGACCCGACCCACCATTGGTTTCGGGTCCAGAAACCATACTCACTGGAAAGGGCCATGGGAGAATACCACGAATCATTGGAACAACAGACGGGTCATTGCTACCTCTCGTTATTACAGGTTGGGAAACTAGGCCTTAAGACAACAGTCAACACTACGACTCGTTGGTAGAACTAACGGGTCATCAAATTGACTCATGGTCTACACTGCCAGGGCCTAGGACTGGGCAACGGGTGGTATAAATATCTTGTTGGTAGGAACCAAAAGTCGTTGGTTCCTCTCGTTGCCTCAGGGAAGTGTCTGATATGATTCTAAACTTGGAATCCAACAGACGACAGGATGGCTCGTTGTTTCAACCATCGGGTCATCCTTTGCCTCGTTATTTCCCCCGAAGGAAAACTGCTGCACTGACAACGACTCAGACAACGGTTCGTTGGATCTTACCATGGCCCGTTGTCTGGGTTGTTCTACAAATAAAATTTATGGTTTTTCTTCTAAATTTTCTTGAAATGCTTGAGTCTGGTCTAGGAAAGTTTTAGGATGTTACATCTAATTGGTTGAAAGAAGTTCGTCCTTATCACAATTCTTCCATCCTATAAATATAAATAGGAGTCTCATAATTTCAAAAGGGGACCTAAATTCCAACAAGAAGGCGGAGAGAGCTTGTGGATCGAATGCCAAAGATTTCTCTACAAGATACAAGAATTCAAGAACTCAAATATTTATTTACAAATTTCAGAGATCAAGACGAAGATTCAATATTAAGCTCAAAAACACTTTGATTCAAATATAAATTGAGATTAAGACAAAGATTTGAGAACAAGATTCAATCTCTTTAATTTAAATACAAATCAAGATCAAGACCACTAGATTCAAGATCAAGCTCAAAAGGCCTTGAATTCAAGTAGAAATAAATATCAAATACATCAAGTTCAAGATCAAGCTCAAAAATCTTGAATTTATATTCGAAAAAAATAATCAGAGGATTCATAGAGATTGTAAGACTTATACTTGAAATTAAATACTATGTTTATTGCAATAATTTTCAGTCCTGATTATTATTTTCTCGGCACAAATTTTACTGTCTACAAATTTGATAAATAAGCCATTTGCAGAAGATGAGTCACACTTTTCTGGTGCAAAGCTCTACTTGAGAAACTACATTGTGAAGGAAGTGAAAGTCGATAATGTGTCGCAACGGCCAAGATTGATGAGCTTGCAATTAAAAAAGTTAATGTGACTACTGAAAAAGTCAAAATTGGTGTTGAGGAGTTGCGCTCCCTTTTGAATAAAGGGAACAATGTATCTTTGAAAAAAAGATAGCTCACATGCTCTACTATATGCCAAAGGTGAAGAAAGAGGAATGTCAATCGTCCGAAATCCAAGCAAATGTACTAAAGGGCCTAACTTTTCCTATAAGACAAATTAACATGATTAAGTTATCCTCAAAGATACTTGGAGAGTTTATGGCTCAAAATCCTCCGCAAAATATGGCACTCCCTACCAAACATACAAATGAAGGTTTTGATCCAAAATGCCTACAAATTATTTTCAAAGGCTAGATACAACCCCAATGAACCATCAAAGTTAGGGAAACTCTCATCAGAAGCTACCATCATGCAATCAGGTGTAGGTTTGGATAACCAACCACCGTTGATTAACATCTCCATAAGAAGAGTAGCTACTAATTACATCATTGTGGAATATGAGTCTGATGCTCCCAATAAAAGGCTTTCTGTCTTTGACCGACTTGGGAAATCAACCGTAAGAATTTCTATGTTTGAAAGGGTAGGCCTATTGAAGAAAAATAACAATTTCTATAAAAACTATCAGAGTGTGAGAATTTCCACTTCGTTTAAAACCCAGAAGGATTTACAAAGTTTAATTTCTTCGAGAATGAGGAGACAAACAAAACTTGTTGTTTCGTGTAAGGAGGTTGTAAAGGCAAAGAATCATATTGTGGTTTATACCAAGGAACATGATTAATATGAAGAAGTGTAGGCTCTTCATATCATATCACTGCCCAAAGTGAGCATGATAACTCATCTCAAATGGTGGTTGACCGGAAGCTAGAGGATATCTCCTGGTGTTATCACATATCTGTCAATGAGAGTGATCCTCAGGAGGATAAAGATATTAGAGATGCTCCGCCAGAACTTGAAGAAGGAGTGAACGCCACAGTAGGCTCGTTGAAGAAAGTTAATCTTGCACCGATGACAATCCAAGGCCAACCTATCTAAATACTTCTTTTGAAGTTAATGAAGAAATCGCTTATAGGGATATACTCAAATAATATAGAGATATCTTTTCTTGAAGTTATAGAGAGATGCCTAGATTGGATCCCAAAGTGGTAGTCTATCATGTTGCAATCAATAATGGTGCTCGTGCTATTAAGCAGGCCCAAAGATGCTTCAGAGCAAAATTGATTCCATTGATTGAAGATGAAGTTAATAAACTCATTGAAGCTGGTTTTATTTGTGAAGTTAAATACCCCAAGTGGATTTAAAGTATCATTTTCATAAGGAAAGAGAATGGCCATATTTGAGTTTGTGTTGACTGTAGGGATCTCAATAATGCATGCCCTAAGGATGAGTTTCTGATACCCATCCCAAAGTTGATGATTGATGCTACCAATATTTATGAGACAATGTCTTTCATGGATGATTCATTCGGCTATAACCAAATCCGTGTGGCATCAAAGAATGAAGAACTCACTGTATTTCTTTCACCCAAAGGTATATAATGCAACAAGGTAATGCATTTTGGTTTGAAGAATGTTGGGGCCAAATATCATAGGTCCATGCAAAATATCTTTGATGACTTGCTCCATAGAAATGTTGAATGTTATATTAATGATATAGTAGTGAAGTCAATATAGTAGAACAACTACTTGCAAGACTTGAGAATGGTGTTCGTGCTTCTTTAAAGATATAAACTTAGAATGAACCCGTTGAAATGTCCCTTAGGAGTTACTTCTAGAAAGTTTCTTGGTTCCATTATGCGATATTGAGGAATTAAAATTGATCAAGCCAAAGTTGACGCGATTTTGAAGATGCCTGAGCCTTGGAATATTCATGAATGAAAAAACCTTCAAGGAAAGCTAGTATATCTTAGGAGATTCATCTCAAACTTAGTTGGGAGATGCCAACCATTTAGCCATCTCATGAAGAAGGGTGCTCTTTTCAAGTTGGACCAAGCTTGTGCTAATGCCCGAATCATATAAATGAAGCCTCCAGTTCTATAAGCCCCGGTACCTAGAAACCATTCATGCTATACATTTCAACACAAGAAAGGTTTATTGGAGCGGTACTAGCCCAAGAGAATATTGAAGAGAAAGAAAAATCCATTTATTACTTTAGCAGAATGATGACACCAAATAAGCTGAATTATCCATTGATTGAAAAGTTGTGTTCGGTATTAGTCTTCTCGATTCAAAAATTGAAGCACTACTTTCAAGTTCAAATTATTGACCTCGTTTCTAGAGCAAATCCTGTCAAGTTTGTGATGTCAAAGAAAAGTCCTTTCTAATCGACTAGAAAGGTGGTACCTTCAATTTCAACAATTTTAGATTGTGTACATCCATCAAAAGTCTATAAAGGGACAAGCATTATCAGACTTCATGGCAGATCACCCGATACCTGATGATTGGAAGCTAACTATCAAGACCCAACTACTATAATTAACACCCACACCAACCCTCAATTAAGAGAACCATATTCTAACAACAAACCCATAGATATAGATTCATTTGACCAAAATCAAGCATTAGAAAGATAATTACTAATGCTTTAAATAAGTTAAAAACAAACAACAAAAATCTAACTATTACAATCTCAAAATTCAAAAGTCATTGTAAAAGGACTCTAACTAATAATGTCTGGAATGGTAAAGCAAACGAAAATGTAATTAATGTTTGAATAGAATTGAAATCATCCAAGAGAAGATTTATGGTAGCTTGGATAAAAATATCTTACCTTCAATTCAGTCAACCACCTATGATAAATGTGAGGTTTCGAAGAAGTCTCTGGAACACAGTCTGTACTCAAAAGAAAAGTGTAGGAGTAGCATCAATACAAACACCATGTATTGGTAGGCATCATAGACCAACTCAGATTAGTAACATGTATATATCACAAATTTAATGAAAGTAATCAACATGTATAACAACACATAACCAACTCATTCAGGAATCCAAATAGTCAACGACACCAAGTAACGCACCAATATCAGGCCTAGCAACACGAACCAACACCAACATATATATATATATATGTGTGTGTGTGTATGTATGTATA
>JACEIK010000029.1:272312-316173 GCA_018107945.1 Datura stramonium | reverse complement strand
TGTGTGTGTGTGTGTGTGTGTGTGTATGCATGTATAAGTCTCTAAATCCAAACATAAGAAAAACATCACAAGAACTTGCAATCATAATAAAATCACATTCTCATCAAATCATGTCCATACTGAATCACAACTTATAGCCTCTATATCTCATCAGTCTCAGTCGGTACCATGTCCGAGCACACAACTTTCACTCATCTGTACACATGCTAGTGACCCTTATGCTTGCCCATCCAGTCATGACCTTTAGGGGATCGTAGGTGTCCATGTACCATATTAATTTGGTACCCACTCCCACTCAACTTCTCATCCATAGGTTCACATCATACATGATCCACTCATTAATGTTATCCATCTAGTTATTATACGAGATAACAATAACAAGAACACATTCATTATCACAAGTGCACGCATTAATCATAAGTTACATTCAACATACTTAAACAATTTAATGTGCTTAATCACATACGATTGTTGAGTTACATATCTTAGTCATAATTTATGTCCGAAGAGCAATTATACATGCTTAATCAACTCATAATTAATAAAAAAAACTAATCAAAGTCTAAATCCAAATAAACCATAACCTACCTCAATTGAGGAACTTGGATAAGCAAACTAGTTCACGTGATCCTTTACTTTGCTCAATGCCTTAGAATGCTCAAAGTCTAAAAACAAATAATACATGAGAATTTAGTTATCTACTCTTCAATCAATAGCCTTGGGAATTTAAACTCACCCACTTCTATCTGTTGTTAAGGTTTACATAAACACGCATGGGTTAATTAACCATCGTCTAGTTTCACAATGATCACATAACCCTAATTCATGGAGTTGCTACTCCCTTAACCCCTTTACAACAGTTTTTATGCTAAAGGTATCACTTTTATTGAACTTAAGGCCCTAAATTACTACAATTATGAAAGAGAACATTCCATTCCATACTAGGAAGTGTTAATTAACTGCTTAGAAGCCTAAGAAGCAGTAGTTATCAACGTCCATTAAATTTCCCCTAACCACTATAAATTCTAGGGTTGTAGCCTACAATCCACCATCAATGGACCCTAACCATTCTAGGAGGTTAGAGGATTGATAGGCAAAAGGATAGATTGAGTAAACTTACCTAGAAGGGGAGATCTGACCTAGCCTTGGGAAAACAGCACTAAGCTCTAAAAGTTCATGTTTTGGAATTATAAGGTGAGAACCTCGAAATAACTGAATTAAATCTACATTCTATCTTGTGTCATTTATCTGCACTAGTCACCACTTTTACTTCAGTGGACCCACTATGGCAACCAAGGCCTCATTATGGTGAGGCTTGGCATCTCGCCGATACCTATTGCAGCGACACTCCGACTGCTAAAGCAGTCCATTTTAGTTGAAAATCCACCACTGCAGTGGCCCCCCACTAGCCAGTAGCTTGGTAAAACTAAACCAAATTTCACTCTCAAATACCAATATCAACTAAACTTTACTACAAAAACTCTAGCAAGGGGAATATGGCCTTAATCATTCCATAATGACTAGACGAGTCATTACACTAACCAATAAATTACCCGATGAAGATGAAATGGTTATTGAAATTAAACATCCATAGAAGATGTACTTTCATGGTGTTGTACATCATGGTGGAGCTGGTGTTGGCATGGTATTTGTCACTTTGTAAGGAGAGGTTCTACAATACTTATTTAATTTAATGAAATGTTGCTCCAACAATATCGTTGAACATCAAACGTTAATACTTGGACTTAAAATGGTTGTTGACATGAAGCGACTGCAGTTACAAGTCTTTGGTGACTCATAGTTGGTAATCAATCAACTTTTGAGAAGTTATGAGGTTAGGAAGCCAGAACTACGCCCCTAGCATGAATATGCTTAGAAGTTGATAGGATGGCTTGGAGATGCGACCCTTCAACACATACCATGGAAGGAAAATAAGAAAGCTGATGCATTGGCTACTCTAGCTTCAACACTAACTCTGCCGGATCAAGCAAAAGTTACTATTTGCCAACAATGGATAGTACCTCCATCGAATGAGGATGAATATGCAGAAAATAAGATTGAGCATTGTAATACTCCAAAAACCCTAAGATCATACCCGGGAGTTGAAACAGAGAAAATAGAAATTTCTACACCAGGTCACATGACGATGCGTCCAGTGCCCGTCATGAACACCACGAGTCATTAAGTGACTCATGGGGAGGGGGTTTACTATGTTGTGAAATTTCAGCTTTGGGGTGACCACAGGCGTGACCACAAGTCGTGGTCAGCCCCACGATCCATTAGGTCAACCATGGTTAAAAGTGGTTGAAGGATGAAGGAAGAGAGGCAGTGTACATAACGGGTCATCACCACGAATCGTTGGGTACACCACGAGTCATAATGTCCCTCCTGGTAACCCTAAGATGAAATATGGTAGTGCAAATAATGAGAGGTGACCATGAGTCTTGGTCAATGGGCATGATCGTCCAGTCCCTCATTGGGACTGGCAGTGGGCAATTTCCTGCGTATTTATTAAGATTTTTCCGTAATTACAAAGCTCCTAAGGCCTAAACTACGTCGTTTTATGCTTAGTTAGGTTTGTTTTAAGGGGCTTTAGCTCATTCTAAATCACTCCTCTCCATGCATGCAAGACTAGAAGGTTCTTAGGGGTGATCAAGGCTAAAATCCATTAATTCTTCTTTAATTTCCTTTGGGTATTCAAGGAAGAATGTAAGATCAACTTGCCTAGGTATGTGAGGCTATGAATGAGAGTTCCTTTCACTCTCATACCCTAAACTCTTCTTAAATTCCCTGGATTTCAATTCTATAATTCAAGTTTCATGATATATGAGGTTTATGCAAATTCTTGTGAAATTCTCTATGATCTATCGATGGGTCAATCCCTTTCATGTAAATCATGTTTTATGATCTATGGGCAGAAGTTATAATTATTTTTATTATTAAATTATAGTTTCAAATCTTAATTAAATTATGCCCAGTTATGTATGTTCTTATGAAGAGTCAGGTTATGATTTCATTAGGGTCTTGATCTAAATTATCCCAATTATGATTTATGCCTTATGTTATGATTTCTCTTAATTACTTATCATGGACTTATGAAATATCAAGTATATGCTTGTTTTACAAGTATGCATGAATTTATTGCCGACTCACAGGCCTTATTTCATGACTAGTTCACGTATTTCAAGCAGGGTTATGATTATTATGATTTAACTAGCCCATGAATTCCATGTACATTTTCCCTATTATTGTATGAGCACTATATATGCTTTGAGAGTAGTATTTAACACCGAGTAGACCCGGGGTCCAAGCATACCCTGAGTCTCAGAACTACGCGCCAACATAGCCATGATGGGACCTCCCTTGAGACTGTCCCTTTTTGTGGGCCTTTTATGAGTGATATCACGCCACGTTTCATGGTTCTACTCTTGGAAAGCTATGAACACCCTCCTGACTAGGGATTTGTAGGTCGAGCTCCATGTGTGCTCATATAGGGTATATCGGTTATAAGAATCTTCCATTATTCCTCATAATTTATGCATGGTTATGTTTATGTTACTTTGGCTCAAGTTATGTTAAATAAAGCTTTTCTCTTATGATTATGATTATGATTTATTTACGAATGCTTTGAAAACCTTGATCCATTATGTTCACGTGATGATATTTACATTATGATCATGTTGTCCTACTCTTATGAACTCTTATGTATTTTAAATGTCCATTTTACTTACCTTGCATACTCAGTATATTCCAAGTACTGACCACATACTCTATGAAGTATCATTTCATGATACATGTCTGAGGGATCAGCCTCAGCAACATCCTTAGCCCCTGCTTCCCTCTCTAACCTGTCCACCTGGTGTTGGTGAGTCCTCATCCTTCGAGGACGTTCAGTTGTTATGTTCCTTTCAGTTTCATACTTTGTCGATCTTATTGGGGGTATTGTCCCATCAGCTCATCTGTTATGTAAGAGGCTTTTAGACATCATATGAAATTAGCTGGTCATGTATGAACCTATTCTAGTTTGATTTATGCGTAGATTTTCACTACGTTGATTATGTTGATCTTCTATTTTATTATGTTGAGTTAGATGTTATGTTTAGGCCATGGGTCGACTTGGAGCTTCTAGGGGTTCCTTGTCCCGTGTCTCAATTCGGGCCTATGTTCGGGTCGTGACAAACTTGGTATCGGAGCATTAGGTTTTAAAGTGTCCTAGGGTGTATGAAAGCCGCGTTAAGTAGAGTCTTTTTCATAGGTATGAAGCGCGCCACACTTATGACGAAGAGGCTATGAGACGTTTAGGAAGTGTTCCTTTCTTTCTTGATCTAAGTAATGCGATGAAATGCCTCTCTATCCTTCTAACTCATGCTATATGCGTTTGCAGAATCATGCCTTCTCGTAGAGTTAATAGAAGGAGAAACGGAAACGGATATGGCCACGAAAATGGCATGGAGATGGGCACTAGCAGGCCCCACTAGCTCAAGAGTAGAATGTACCCGAGCTGATAGCCCATGCGGAGTTCAGGGCAGCCATTCAGATGTTAGCCCAGGCCTTGCCCAGGACAATCAGCAAGCGGTAGCGCATGTCCCTCAGAATGGGAATGCGGTGGTGGAAAGAGTTAGGGATTTTCTGAGGATGAACCCTCCCAAGTTCCTTGGATCGAAGGTGGACGAGGATCCACATGAGTTTATTGATGAGATTTTGAAGATCACCCAGATCATGGGGGTGACTGGAGAGGAGTGCACTGACTTAACCTCTTATAAGATGAAAAGGGATGTGCATATCTAGTTCAAGCAGTGGAAAGATAGCAGGACAGTGGGAGCAGGTCCCATTGGTTGGGAGGAGTTTCATATCGCATTTTTGGATCAGTTCTTCCCTTGTGAGATGAGGGATCATAAAGCAGTGAAGTTTGTGAACCTGAAGCAGGGTAACATGACAGTCTAGGAGTATGCTTTGGAATTCACTCATTTGTCTAAGCATGCACCAGAGCTAGTAGCTTATAAGAGAGGTCGAGTGAGCAGGTTTGTAGATGGAGTGATGGATTACCTGGACAAGAATTGTAGGATCGCCATCCTTAATCCGGATATTGATTTTCCCTGGTTAGTTTTTTACGCCTAGTAGATGGAGGCAGTGCATCTGAGTGAGAGAGCGGCCAAGTGGGCCAGGATGGACAGTGTTGGGTTCACTTAGTAGAGATTCAGTGGCGTTCACCATCCTCAGTTCCAGAAAAGGTCATAAGCCCCAGCACCATCATCAACTAGTGTCCCATCCTGATATAGATGTGATAAGAGGGGTAGAGCGTCAGGCTCGAGGAGAAAGGTAAGCATTACAGGAGATCACAATTTTCTAGCCTATGCGAAGTGTGGCAAGAACCACCCAAGGAGGTGTTTAGTTGGCTCAGATGCTTGTTTCAGGTGTGGCAATCCTAGAAAAAGGCTCAGGGATTGCCCTTTAGCCAGACCAGGCGATAGTGGAGCCCATATACCAGCCGCTAATTAAGCAGTTCCGGTAGCACGTCCCTTCCTATAGGGTGCTTCTACTAGTTCAGCTGGTTGCTAGTATCAGAACAGGTTCTATGTCCTTGCACCTTGATAGGAGCAAGAAACATCACTAGATGTGGTCACTGGTACGTTACGAGTATTTCACCTTGATGTTTATGCATTATTAGACCTAGGAGCTACTTTGTCTTTTGTGACGCCCTATGTTGCTTATAGTTTTGGAGTGAGTCCCAAAATTCTATCAGAACCCTTCTCAGTCTCTACTCCAGTCGGTGATTCGGCTATAGCTCGATGGGTATATAGAAATTGCCGTATTATAGTCCTTCAGAAATTCACCTCAGAAGATTTAGTAGAGCTAGCCATGATGGATTTTGATGTTATCTTTGGCATGGATTGGCTACATGCATGATATGCTTTAGTAAATTGTAGAACCCGTGTGGTAGAGTTCTGATTTCTGGGTCATCCAGTCCTAGAGTTGAAGGGTAGTTCGGCTATGCCTGTAGGTCATTTCATTTCCTACCTCAATGCCAGAAAGATGATCTCTAAAGGTTGTATGTATCACCTAGTTAGGGTTAAGGATGTTACATCCGAGATCCCGGCTATCCAATTAGTTCCCATAGTGCGTGAGTATCCAGAAGTGTTTTCAGATGATTTATCGGGAATTCCTCTCGAGCGGGAGATTGATTTTGGTACGGACCTTCTTCCTGATATGCAACCTATATCTATTCCTCCTTATAGAATGGCTCCAACCGAGTTAAATGAGTTGAAGGAGCAGTTGATAGACCCTTTAGACAAGGGTTTCATCAGACCAAGAAAATCCCCATGGGGTGCACCAGTTCTCTTTGTCTGGAAGAAAAATGGTTCTCTTCGAATGTGCATTGATTATTGGAAATCGAACAAGGTCACCATCAAGAACAGGTACCCTCTCCCTAGAATTGATGATTTGTTTGACCAGCTTTAGGATGCTAAGTGCTTTTCGTAGATAGACCTCAGATCCAGATACCATCAGCTCACCGTTCGGGAGAGTGACATCCCAAAGACAGCCTTCAGGACTCAGTATAGTCATTACTAGTTTATAGTTATGTCTTTTGGACTAATGAATGCTCCTGAAGCTTTTATAGATTTGATGAACAGGGTGTTCAAGATATATATGGATATGTTCGTGATTGTATTCATAGATGATATCCTTATATACTCTTGGAGCGAGGAGGAGCATACCGCTCATTTGAGGGTGGTGCTACATACTCTTAAGGATCACCAGTTGTGTGCTAAATTCAGTAAATGTAAGTTTTGGTTGAACTCAGTGGCGTTTTTGGGCCATGTGGTGTCAAGTGAGGGTGTGCAGGTGGACTCTCAAATGATAGAAGCGGTGAAGAATTGGCCTAGACCAATGAGTCCTGTGGATCTCAGGAGTTTCTCGGGTTTAGTTGGTAATTATCAGAGATTTATTGAGGGGTTTTCATCCATTGCAGCCCCATTGACTAAGTTGACCCAGACGAAAGTGAAGTTTCAGTAGTCGGAGGATTATGAGAAGAGCTTTCAAGAGTTGAAGACTCGACTCAACTTAGCACCAGTATTGATCCTACCTGAGGGTACCGATGGGTTTGTGGTATATTGTGACGCTTCAAGGATTGGCCTTGGTTGTGTACTGAGGCATCACGATAAGGTATAACATATGCTTCCAAGCAGTTGAATGTCCATGAAAATAATTACCCGACTCATGATCTCAAATTGACGACAGTAGTATTTGCCTTGAAGATTTGGAGATACTATCTATACGGGGTGCATGTAGATGTGTTTATAGACCACAAGAGCCTACAATACGTATCTACCCAGAAGGATCTAAATCTACATCAAAGAAGGTGGTTGGAGCTACTCAAGGATTATAATATGAGTGTCCTTTATCATTTGGGCAAGCCTAATGTGGTGGCGGACGCTCTTAGCAGTCTTTCCATGGAGAGTGTGTCTCATGTAGATAAAAGGAGGAAGAAGATGGTGAAGGATGTGCATTGGCTTGAATGGTTGGGAGTTCATTTGGTTGAGCCGATCGATGGTGGTGTTATAGTTCAGAACGGGTCAGAATCATCCTTGATGACTGATGTGAAAGCTAGACAAGAAGAGGATCCTATTTTGGTAAAGTTGAAGGAAGCCATCAAAAAACAGAAGGTAGAGGTCTTCTCCAAAGGGGGATATGGTGTACTTCGATATTCGGGTCCGTTATTTGTTTTGGATATTGATGATTTGAGAGGTCAAATATTGCACGAGGCTCATGGTTCCAGATACTCCATACATCCAGGTGCCACCAAGATGTATCGTGACCTACAGAAGTCTATTGGTGGAATGGCATGAAGAAGGACATTGTAGAATTTGTGGCTAAGTGTCCGAATTGTCAGCAAGTGAAGGTTGAGCACTAGAGACCAGGAGGTGTTCTTCAAGACATTAGTATCCCTACTTCGAAGTAGGTGGAGATCAATATGGACTTCATCACAGGGCTGCATGGCACTTGTCGACAGTACAACTCCATTTGGGTGGTTGTGGACAGGTTGACCAAAGACGCTCATTTTCTACCAGTCAAAACTACTAATTTAGCGGAGGATTATGCCAAAATATACATTCAAGAGCAAGTTCGGTTGCATGGAGTGCGATTGTCCATCATACCAGACAGAGGTACTCAGTTTACCTCCCAGGTTTCAAAAGGGACTTGGTACTCAGGTCAAGCTCAGTACAACATTTCACCCACAAACGGATGGTCAAGCGGAACGGACTATTCAGATTCTCAAGGACATGTTGTGAGCATGTGTGATTGACGTCAAGGTTAGTTGGGATGATCATTTGCCTCTTATTGAGTTTGCGCATAACAACAGCTATCATTCCAGCATTCAGATGGCTCTATTTGAGGCTCTCTATCAGCGGAGATGCAGATCGCCTATTGGATGGTTTGAAGTCAGTGAAGCTGCGATGATAGGACCAGATTCAGTCCATGAGGCCATTGAAAAAGCTCATCTCATAAGGGACAGATTGAAGATAGGTCAGAGTCGCCAAAAGTCCTATGCGGATGTGAGAAGGAGGGAACTGGAGTTTGAAATTGATGAGTTGGTATTTCTAAAGGAGTCTCCCATAAAGGGAGTGATGAGGTTTGAAAAGAAGGGGAAACTCAGTCCCTGTTATGTTGGCCCATATTGAATTGTGAAACGGGCTGGCAAGGTGGCATATGAATTTGAGTTACCCTCAAAATTAGCTTCCGTTCATCCTGTTTTTCATGTATCGCTCTTAAAAAAGTGTTTAGGTGATCCAGCTCTAGTTGTTCCGGTGGAGAGTGTAGGTGTGAAGGACCACCTTAGTTATGAAGAGGTTCTAGTGGAGATACTAGATCGGCAGGTTCGCAAGCTAAGGAATAAATAAGTAGCTTCAGTTAATGTTTTAAGGAGGAATCAACAAGTTGAGGGAGCTACACGGGAAGCCGACGAAGATATGATGGCTAGATACCCACATCTATTCCCTTCCAGCTTAGTTTCAACTTGAGGTATCAGTTTTTGCCCTAAAACTCCATTCAGTTTCATGTTCAGTTCATGTGTCCCAGTTTCTTTTGTCAAAGCATGTATATATTATTTGTGAATTTAGTTCAGTCATGTAGTTCAGTTTGGAGGCAGTCATTCCATCAGTTTTCATCTTATATGATCAATATTTGAATATGTTGATTGCATTTCTCTACTTTTCTGTATGTTTTCCAACATCGAGGAGGAATGTTCCCAAGGGGGAGATATTGTAATGCCCTAGAAACCCTATGATCAGACCAGGAGTCAAAACGGAGAAAATAGGATTTTCTGCACCAGGTCACAAGACGAGTTGTCCAGTGACTCATCAGGATTACCACAAGTCGTTAAATGACTCGTGGCGAGGAGTTGGACTTAGTTGAAAATTTTAAGTTTGGGGTGACCACAGGTGTGAACACGAGTCGTGGTCATCCCCACAAATCATTAAGTTAGATGTGGTCAAGGATGGTTGAAGGAAGAGGAAGTTGGACAGTGCACTTAACGGGTCCTCACGACGACTCATTGGGTGCACCACGAGTCGTTCTGTCACCGGGGGTGACACCCTGGTGGTTTTCGGCAGTGAGGATGACGGAAGGTGACCACGAGTCGTCGTCACCAGTAACGGGTGATTAAGTGCCTCGTGGTGTCAACTTGATGCAGTTTCTAGTGAAGACAATGGATGACAGGCCACGACTCATGGCCAGGGATAATGACTCATCCAGTCCCTCGTTAGGACTGACAGTCTACTTATCCCTTCGAGTTTAGTAAGGGCTTTTTCGTAATTCCTATGATTCTAAGGCCTAAACTACATCATTTTAAGTTCTGAATATTGAGTTTTAAGAAGGGTAAGTTCATTCTAAGCCATTCCTAATTCATGCACGCAAGTTTAGAAATATTGGGGGTTGATCAAGCTCAATCTCTCAAGGTTCTTCTTCAATTATTCCTTGGGCAATCAAAAAAGTTGTAGAATCAGATTCTCTCAGGTATGTAGGGTTATAAATGGATAAAATTATTCACACCCATGCCTAATCCCTCTCTAATTCATGAAAATCTACCATGGGTATGATCTAAGCATGTTTCTATTATTGAAGTATGATTCATGGGCGAGTTGTACAATGTTTTCAATTATAAATCATGTTTTCAAGATTTATAAACAATTATTCCCATCCATGAAAGTTCATGAAAGTTGAGATCTATGATGTATGCTCAAATATGATGAGATATTTATGAGAAAAGCATGTTTTCAAGTTACTCATGTCTATGATCCTGTTTTCAAGTGAATCAAGTGTTTTCAAGCATGTTTAAGTATTGGGCAAGCCCATATGTTCAAGTATGATTTATAATTTTATGTTAATTAGCTTACCACATGGTTTTGGAGTCTAGACTCCCAATTATATTAAGCTTGTGGTATGTTTTGAGCCAAGGCTCCTCATGTATGATTTCAGATTTTATATGTACATGATTATTCATCTTTGTCACTAGACAATGGTCAGCTTCGTTGAAAAATGATGGAGAGTATATGCCTGTTTTTGGGAGTAGTGTCTAGCACCGAGTAGACTAAGGGTCGGTCAACCTTATGGCTCAGAACTACGAGTCAACGTAGGTATGTTCAGATGATTCAGGACCTCTTTTGTGAGCTTTCCCCTGCCCCAAGGGCCCTTCATCTTGATATCGATATCATGGTTGCGTCTTTAGCCTTGAAAAGGATTTAAATGTCTTTTCCCACTTGAGTGTAATAGTCGGGACCACGTAAGCTCTACCATGGTAATGTCGGTTACATGAAGAGTCTCCCATTGTTCCTCACGATTTCAGTTATGCATGTACATCAGTCATGATATTATGTTTTCAGCAGGTTTGACCCAATATACAGTTTTTACTTATGACTATCAATTTTCAGCTTTGGGTCATTCGAATCAGTTATGATATGTAGTTATGTGTAGATCACGATTTCAGAAAATAGCATGAAAGACTTACTCTCAGAATCTTATCTTCATTATGTCTTATGAATTGTGTTATTACTGATTTTACTTAAGCGGTTTTACTTACCTTGCATACTCGGTACATTCCACGTACTGACCGCATACTCTACGCTGTATCATTTCCTGATACAGGCTCCAATATTCAGACTCATCCTCGTTGTTAGCCAGCCTTCCAGAGTAGCATATCCAGTCTCAGTTGGTGAGTCCTCATCTCCCAAGGACCATTCCTTATCAGTTATCTTTGCATTTCAGTTTCAGACATAGAGAGTTAGTTGGGGTCTTGTCCTATCAACACATCAAAACGTAGAGGCTTTTCAGACATAAATTGTATTCAACTTCAGATTTATGTTGTATGTTCAGATTTTATGTTATGTTTAGATTTTCTCTATGTTTATCATGTTGATCTTCCGCTTTTGTTGATTGAGTTAGAAGTTATGTTCATACCTTGGGTCTACTTGGAGCCTCTCAGGATTCCTTGTCCCGTGTCTCGATTCGAGCCTATGTTTGGGTCGTGACACTTAGTCAAATTTCCAACAATTTCAGCTCCAAATAGAGTCGGGTACGCCGCCCCAGCCATAGCAACAGACTGAGATTCTTTTTCTAAAGTTTGGGACTTAGTGCGTGGCACCAGCCATAGCACCAACCCCGTCCGATCCAAATCTTTATTTCTTGCATCATTTTGAGCCCATTTTTCTTAGTTTCCTGCTTGAATCAACTCAAATCGCCTGTTAGGACATAAAACACACACACACACATTAATTTAAGCATAAATTAAGGATTATGAACTTAAAATATGATCAAACATAGGTGAAAACATGGCAAATGGGCATGAAAATATGCCTAATATCACCAAAAAACTTGATGTCACTCAAGCGCATGCAAGCGCACGTGGTCGTCAAGTAATATAAGATTCTTAAGTCCAAATATTGTATCCACATGGACTTGTCAATTTAATCATTATAAGGTTGTACTTTGATTTCACTAATCTATGAAACAAGTAAAATGAAGATTGGTTTGGAAATTTAAACTACTAAAACTTCAAATATAAAAATTAATTAAACCAAATGCAAGCTTGATTGTATTTCGATAATGATATCAGACTAGGGCAATGGAACTTGGTCGGTTTCTAGTTGAGTTTTTCAGACGTAATTAAACTAGCATGATTCTTCCTACGACTGTTAGTTGCAAGTTACGATCCCATTTCTAGCCACTATCCCTAGCATCCAAGAATTATTTCATGAACCCTAACGTCTATATCCCTATAGTCGCAGGAGAATAATGAAACGACGATTATGCGTACTTGTATTCAACAAACAGGGTTGAAGGGTATATCCCTGTATTTATTTTTAACCCTTTTTATTTCCTTTCCCAAGTTCAACCGAAAGCCAGCAGATTACTTACAAGATGATCAATCTCATAAATAATAAATTAACACAAATAAATACAAACAACCATAAAATAAGAATAAAAAATAAGTTTATTTAGTCTGTCAAACAATCAACCATTCACCATGGCCACAACCCTAGAATATGAGTTCAGCCACTAATACACAAGTAGAAAAACAAATACTTTGTCATCATCATGCAAAAATATGAAGTAAATAAGAGAAAACCTAGTTGTAGAACCTTGTCTTCCTTCCAAACGGCTTACAAGCTTTCATGAATGAACTACAGAATAAAAATGAGTAAAGACTGCTTCAAAGAAGTCCAAAGCTACTCCAAGAAAACTCCCTTTTGTTCATTCTCTTTATTGTGCGTTGAAATTCAATTCCAGAAAAGTTCTCTGAACTCGTGCTATGTTCCGTTTCAACTAAATCATGCTTCCACGACGTGGTAACAGAATAAGGGTCGGTAACTCTCACCGACCTACCCCACCAGCTCTAGCATCCCCTCAGGACGACCTAGCATCCTTCGTGGAGTTTAGAGCGGCTATCCAGCTTCTAGCACAGACAGTCACAAATCAGGTGAACTTGTATGTGGTTCCGATCAACAATAATGGGTCAGCAGCAGCTGCCCAAGTTTGGGACTTCATCTGGATCAACCCTCCAGCTTTCAATGGATCTAAGGTGGGAGAGGACCCACAGGAGTTCGTGGATGAGATCAAGAAGATCACCCGAATTATATGTGTTAGCTCATCAGACAATGCCGACCTGGCTGCCTACCAGTTGAAAGGGGTAGCTCAGATTTGGCACGACCAGTGGAAGGAAGGGAGACCAGCGGTAGCAGAACCGGTGGAATGGGAGGAGTTCACTACAACCTTCCTAGATAGATTCTTCCCTCGGGAGCTTAGGGAGGCTAAAATGGCTAAATTTATGAATCTGAAATAGGGAAATCAGACGGTGGAAGAGTATGCACTAGAGTTTACAAGGTTGTCTAAATATGCTCCAGAGAGGGTAGCCGAGCCCAGGGCTCGTATGCTGAAGTTTGTTAATGGAGTATCGAACTTGGTCATCGAAGAGTGCAGGACTGCAATGCTTATTAAGGATATCGATCACTCCAGCCTCATAGTTCATGCCAAACAAATTGAGGCAGAAAAACTAAAAAGCGTGGAGCGAGAGAACAAATGGGGAAGAACTGTTCAGTCCGAGTATGGCCACAGACGACCTAGTTGTAGTAGCCGCCCAAAGCAGCAACAGCAGCAAAAGGCTCCAGTACCCACTTCAGCCAGTGCCCCTACTTTTTGGTCCCGCAAGGATCGGAGGGGTGGAGCATCTGTCTCACAGTCCCAGAATCATAATGCTATCAACCACAACAGCTACCCAGCTTGCCCTAATTATGGCAAGAACCATCCAAGAGAATGCCTTCAGTGCCGAGAGGGTTGTTTTAGGTGTGGATAGCTTGGTCATCGGCTCAAGGAATGCCCGTCAGCAGGAGGGGGATATCACAATCCACCACTTTAGAAGCTCCAGCTTGCCGACCAGCTCAGCAGGCCAACACTTCAGGTATGGATGGCGACCAACACCAAAAACGTTTTATGCTTGTCCTCTCGTTAGGATCAGGAGAGCTCACCTGACGTGTTCACAGGTATGTTACGACTTTTTCATCTAGACGTGTATGCCCTACTAGATTCAGGGGCCACACTTTTGTTCGTGACTCCCTATGAAGCTGTCCTTTTTTATATCAGTCCAGATGTCCTCTCAAAACCATTCTCAGTCTCCACCTCGGTTGACGAGTCAGTTAGAGCTAGTCAGGTGTATAGAAACTACCTAGTCTCAATCTTAAATAAGCTCATTCCAGATGATCTTGTAGAGTTAGACATGGTTGACTTTTACCTCATTCTTTGAATGGATTGGTTACACTCCTGTTATGCCTTAGTTGACTGTAGAACTAGAGTCGTCAGGTTTTAGTTCCCAAATGAGCTAGTTTTAGAGTAGACGGGCAGTAGTTCAGCGCCTAAGGGTTGGTTTATTTCCTACCATAAGGGCGAAAATCTTATTTCCAAAGGGTATATTTATCATTTAGTTCAGGTTAAAGATTCCAACTTTGAGACCCCAACTATCCAGTCAGTTCCAGTTGTCAGCGAGTTCCCTGACGTGTTTCCAAGTATCTTCCTGGAGTCCCTCCTGAGCGGGAAATAGACTTCGACATGGACTTTCTTCCAGACACTCAACCCATCTCCATCCCTCCTTACAGAATGGATCCAGCTGAGCTTAAGGAGTTGAAGGAGAAGCTAAAGGACATTCTTGCTAAAGGTTTTATCAGACCCAATATCTCTCCCAAGGGTGCTCCAGTGCTATTCGTGCGGAAAAAAGATGGTACCCTCAGAATGTGCATCAGTTACCATCAGTTTCACGGTCACATTCAAGAATAGGTATCCCCTACCCAAGATTGACGCATTCGATTAGCTTCAGGGAGCCAGTAGTTTCTCCAAGAGGGATCTCAGGTCGGGGTATAATCACCTAAAAGTCAGAGAATTTGACATACTAAAAACAGCTTTCAAGACCCAGTATGGTCACTACGAGTTTGTGGTTATGTCCTTTGGGCACACTAATGCCCCTGCGGCTTTCATGGACCCGATAAAAAGAATCTACAAGAAGTAACTAGATATGTTCGTCATTGTGTCATTGATGACATTCTAGTATACTCCAGAAATTAGGAAGAACATGCTAATCACCTGAGGATAGTGCTTCAGACGCTCAAAACCGCCAATTGTTCGCAAAATTTAGCAAATGTGAATTCTGGTTTAAGCATGTGACTTTTCTTGGTCAGGTGGCCTTGGGTGAGGGGTATTCAGGTAGATCCTCAAAAGGTAGCAGTAGTGAAAGACTGTCCAAGGCCTACTTCCCCAATCAAAATTAGAAGTTTCTGGGTCTAGCTGGTTATTACCGATGTTTTGTGGAAGGTTTTTCCTCTAGTGCATCTCCTCTGACTAGGTTAACTTAGAAAAAGGTGAAATTTTAGTGGTCAAATGCGTGTGAGAAGAGTTTCCAGGAGTTGATGACTCGGCTCACTACTGCTCCAATTTTGACCTTACCAGAAGGAATAGATGGGTTCGTGGTGTATTGTGATGCTTCCAGAGTTGTACTTGGTTGAATTCTGATGCAGCAGGATAAGGTGATAGCTTACGCATCCGGATAGCTCAAGGTTCATGAGAAGAACTATCCAACTCATGACCTGGAGTTGGCAGCGGTGGAGTTTGTGTTGAAAATATGGAGGCACTGCCTATACGGGGCTCACGTGGATGTTTTCATCGATCACAAGAGCCTTCGGTATGTGTTCAGTCAGAAAGATCTAAATCTTCATCAGGGAAGATGGTTGGAGCTACTGAAGGACTATGATATGAGTGTGTTGTATCACTCGGGCAAAGCCAATATGGTGGATGATGCCCTAAGTAGAGTGTCTATGGGGAGCATGGCTCATGTTGAAAAGGGCAAAAAGGAACTGGAAAAGGATATCCGCAGGTTAGCTCAGTTGGGAGTGCAGTTGGTTTATACAGTTGAGGGCAGAGTAGTGGTAAAGAGTGGATCAGATTCCTCATTGGTAGTTGAAGTTAAGCAAGGAGGGATGAAGATTCTAGATTGCTTAAGCTGAAGAAGGCGGTTCTCAAAAAAGAAGTGGAGGTTTTCTCCCAAGGAGTAGAAGGTGTACTCTGTTAGGGTAGACTCTGTTTGCTGGATGTGGGTGACCTGAGACAACAAATACTGGCTAAAGAACACAGTTTGAGATACTCCATCCACCCAGATGTTAGAAAGATGTACCATGATTTACGGGATATTTACTAGTGGAACGACATGAAGAGAGACATTGCAAAATTTATAGCTAACTGCCCGAACTGCCAGCAGGTCAAGGTAGAACACAAGAGACCGGGAGGTATGAATCAAGGTATCAACATATCCACATGGTAGTTGGAAGAAGTAAATATGGATTTTATTACAAGTCTACCTCGAACTCATTGGTAGCACGACTCAATCTGGGTGATAGTAGACTGGATGACCAAGTCAGCATATTTCATCCCAGTTAAAACTACAGACTCAACTGAGGACTATGCTAGGCTTTATATCCAGGAGCTGGTCAGACTTCATGGGTGACCTTGTCCATTATTTTAGTTAGAGGTACCTAGTTCACTCGAATTTCTAGAATTCTTTTCAGAAGGCACTCGGTACCCAGGTCAATCTCAACATAGCTTTTCACCCGCAGATAGATGGACAAGATGAGGATACTATAAAGACTTTAGAAGATATGTTGAGAGTGTGTGTGGTCGATTTTAAGGTCATTTGGGACGATCACCTACCTCTCATTGAGTTTGCATACAACAACAACTACCACTCCAGTATTTAGATGGCTCCATTTGAGGCATTATATGGTAGGAGGTGTAGATCTCCTATAGGGTGGTTTGAGGTTGGTGAAGCTACCTTGATAGGGCTAGACTCGGTTCATGAAGCTATGTAGAAAGTACATCTCATTCGAGAAAGGTTGAAAACAGCTTAGAGCTGACATAAATCCTATGTTGATGTGAGGAGAAGAGAGTTAGAGTTCGCATTAGATGATTGGGTTTATTTGAAAATTTCACCCATGAAAGGGGTGATGAGATTTGGGAAGAAAGGAAAACTCAATCCGAGATATGTGGGACCCTACAAAATACTAAGGAGAATTAGCAATGTAGCCTATGAGCTGGAATTACCTTCAGAGTTATCATCTATGCACCCAGTGTTCCATGTGCCACTATTGAAGAAGTGCATCGGTGATCCAACTTCAATGGTGCCACTAGACAGTGTGGGAGTGAAAGATAGTCTCTCTTAAGAAGAGGTCCCAGTAAAGATCCCTAACCATCAGGTTCGTAAGCTGAGAAACAAAGAAATAGCTTCAGTCAAGGTTTTGTGGAGGAATCAGCATGTTGAGGGAGCTATGTGGGAAGTCGAAGCAGATATGATGGCTAGATACCCACATTTATTCCCTCTTGACTCAGTTTCAGTTTAAGGTATTAATTTTCTCCCTAAAACTCTGTTCAGTTTCATGTTAATTTAATGTGCCCCAGCTTCTTTCATGTCAATGTACGTAAGTGTGACTCATAAATTCAGTTTAGTCATGTAGTTCAGTTCGGAGGCAGTCATTCCGTTAGTTTTCAGCTTATATGTTCAGTATTTAAATATGGTGATTGTATTTCTATGCTTTTCTGTGTGGTTTCCAACATTCGAGGATGAATGTTTCCAATGAGGAGATATTGTAATTTCTCAAAAACCCTAAGACTAGACCCGGGAGTTAAAATAGAGAAAATAGGATTTTCTGCACTAGGTCATAAAACGAGTTGTCCTGTGACCCGTGGGGTAGGCCACAAGTCGTGGAGTGACTCATGGGGAAGGGTTCAGACTTGGTTGAAAATTTGGGGATTTGAGTGACCACGGGTGTGACCACGAGTCGTTGTCAACACCACGAGTCATCGTGTGAGTCGTGGTCAAGAGTTGGATGAAAATTGGAAAATAGGGCAATGTACCTAATGGATTGGTCTCCACGACTCATTGGGTGCACCACGAGTCATATTGTCCCATTGTGACTTATGAGGAGAAATCTTGGTTCAATGGCAATGGAAGAGAGCGTCATGGCAGGTCATTAGATTCATATGACCCATGGGGGTGGATTGTTTCAGGCTATTGTAATTGGAGGAAAATTTCCAGCACTTTGACTGAAGCAGGTCATCACGACCTCACGACTCGTGGGTGCCTCGTAAGGATTGGCAGGGTCCTTTTTTCTTGCCCAGTTTTATAGGGGATTTCTGTAATTTTCTAAACTCTAGACTCTAAACTATGTCGTTTAAGCATAATTTTGATGATGAATTTATAGGGTTGAATGGTTTCGTCCCACATTCATCACTTAGACTCTTAGAAGAATGATCATTAGAGACCAGGGTCATTCTCTCAATGAAATTAGAGGCTGAGTCAACTTCTCCTCGAGATTTTGAAGGAATTTTCTTCAGATTTCTTAATCAAGTATGTGAGAATTCAACAAACGAATAGTTTTTCCCTTGTGTCCCAAAAAAGAATATTTTTAAATTTTCTCTATCAATTCAGCCCTGTGGATTTGAAATGTAGAAAAATGGTCAGATTAATTTCGTTAAGATTTCAAGTGGTATATTTCTCATGATTTTAACTACTTATTATTCCCTATTTACGGACATTTATGATAATTGTATCTTGTGGAATAATTTAGCCCTAAGTCTCAGTTCCATAGAATTTAGGATCTTGTGTGTTGGACTAGTTTCCCTGTAGCTTGATTCTAACAGATTTGAAATTCGATATTATTAATGTATGTGGAAATTTTAGTCAAATACTTACATGACCAATCTCGGTCAGTTATTAGACTTAGTGTTGTCGAGTAATAAAGCTAATAAGTTTGACTACGATTAATTCTTGAGGTGTCAGTGATGCCTCCCAGTTACCAGTATTAGACTCAGTATCATATTTTAGTGGTTCTTTAGGTGGTCATGACACTTTCGGATAAGTAGCTTTGACCACCCTTAGGACCCGGCTTCATATTACGGTTGTTCTTTAGACGATTACAACCAGATGATGGCTCACGGCCAGGTCTACCCAAACACTAGTTATAGAATCCGATGCGATAAGACTCTCAGAGTACTTCCAGCTAGGTATTCCTAACTTAGTCTTGGACCCCAATTTCGAGCTATCTGCTTAGTAGTTAGTCTAGGACTATACGGTGGAAGTAGGACTTATAAATTAATTTGGTGTTCAGGCACCTAGGTTCCCGAAACTATGTTTCCGTAGGATTATATTTTTGTTGGCCTCTGGCCCCAGACCTGTGATCACTCAGTTCATGCCTTTATACCCTGTCAAGGTATGCTGGGTCCTTCGATGGGGTGTATACATAGGACTCACGTCTAGATCACTTGGTTATATCGGTTATAAATTTGTTCCTGGTAGTCGGTTCAATCTCCAGATTAGCTGAGTTCAGAGCAGTTTGGACTACTCAGTTCAAATCAGTTCAGTATAGTATTTTAGATTGGTATATAAGATTTGAGGGCATGTCTTGGATCATCAAACAGGGTCATTTTGTCCATCTCGGTATATCCATGATTTATTCGGTTTCGGCATTTCGGTTGGTCATTGCATGTCTTTACAATTCAGTTTTTTTATTCTCCACGTTATGGTTTCTCCTTGCTACTCAGTACATTTAAAGTATTGACGCATACCTTTTATTCTGTATCATTTAATGAACAGGTCCTAGGGTTCTAGGTCTTAGCACCATTAGCATATCTCGCCCAAAGTTTTATTTGCATAAGTGGTGAGTCCTCATCTTTCGAGGGGGCGAGGATTATTTCTTTTTAGTTATGTTTCTTTTAGTTAGACTTAGAGTTAGATGGGGGATTTTCTAGAAACTGATCAGCTACATAACAGGAAATAGGCAGATTCAGATTTTTAGTTGTATTAAAACTTTATGATTTAGTTCTTCTTGATAAATGTTTTATTTTGTTACTAGAAATGCTGCTATGTTTTTACTCAGAATGCCGGTGTTATTATAGACCATGCACTAATGGGTTAACTTGGGGTTACTTGTGAATCTGAGTACCATGTCTCGTCTAGGGTATAGACTTGGGGCGTGACAATAGTGGTGAATCCTCGTCTTTCAGAATTTGGAGTCTTTATTACCAGTTATCCATCAATTCTCATTCTGAGAATTTAGAGTTAGTGGGGGCTTGTCCCAACAACTCATCTGTTTAGTAGAGACTTTCAAATAGTGTAGTAATAGTTTCAGCTTATTATTATTAGTGTTGTTTTAAATCATCCAATATTTACCAGCTTTATCTTTTCTCATAAAGAATTGTTTATACACTTGTACTTTCTGCTCCTTTCTATTTCAATTATAGTATGTCATCAATATACTATGTCATGGATTAGCTTGGGGTAACTTGTGACTCTAAGTACGTGTCGCGTCCAAGGTGTAGACTCGATCGTGTACGATCATCTTTGCTTCCGTTAATTGTTCCACCCTAGATTTTAGTTGGAAAAACATATCAATTGGTGGTCCATCTTTTGGGAAGGCGTCGCGCATCTTTTGCTATCCCTTGATTCAACTATGTGATATTCTCTTAATAAAAAGATGGTTGAACATATGGATCGCATCTTAGAAATGTGGTCCGTCTTTTGCTCTATTTTTTTATAGACTTTAGTTACTTCTATGCCTCCTTTTGCCAACTCATTACATTCCTAAAACTTATCAAAATAGATTTAGTTTATACTTAAATTATTAATTAAAGGCATGCAAAACTTCATGAAAAGAAGTACAAATGTGTCGCAAACTCCCGACACATCTTAAACAACCCAAGAAGCAAACAAACAGAATGTTGTAGACTTCATCGAAGTCAATATTATCTGCCATTTTGGCATTCCTCATTACATAATAATGGACATTGGTAATCCATTTGGTAGTAAGTCGGCTTGAACAATATTTGCAATCTCTTTGGTTTCAAGCAATGTAAATCTTCTGTGTATCATGCTACCGCCAGCAATTTCTAGTTGAAGCATTCAGAAAAGACTTTGTGAAACTTATTGAAGGTCGTCTCCATATCAATGGTGGAAACGAGATGGAAGACATTTTGTTGGCATATAGGAAGAGTCACCGCACACCGATATAAGTACCTCCATACACACCTGCTTCTGAGTTAGAGTTGTCCTACCACTTGAGTAAAAAATTCCTTCTTTAAGACTTGCTATCCAAGACGGGCTCACGGTAGAAGAAAATGCTTGAATGCATTTTGTAGAGTTAGAAGCACTTGATGAGAGGAGGTTGGAAGCTCAACAAAATTTGAAATGTTATTAAACCCGTTTATCTCGTGCTTTCAATAATAGGTTCACTTGAGATGCTTCCAAGTTGGAGATCAAGTCCTTGCAGTAAGAAGGCTATTGTCACTTCCTATAAGTTTGAGGAAAAATTCACCTCAAAGTGGCATGGACCATATTTCATACAAGAAATTTATTCAAGTGGCGCTTACAAGCTTGTTAATGCGGAATGGTATGTGATCGGTCCTATTATCTGAAAATTGTTGAAAAGATACTATCTTTCAAGCAAGATGACGCTCTTTAACTCATAAGCATAAATGCATGTTACTCCTGGCCCATGAAAGTATAAACTATGCACGACTCAAAAAATAATATCTGCTAGATTGAAAACCTTATAACAGGTGGCCTAGGAAAAACTTAGGACACAAAAGGCCTACTAGATTGAAAATCTTGCAAGAGTCAACCTAGGCAATAGTTAGGACATAAAAAAAGAGGGAAAAGTAATAA
Source organism: Datura stramonium (assembly GCA_018107945.1). Taxonomy (NCBI): domain Eukaryota; kingdom Viridiplantae; phylum Streptophyta; class Magnoliopsida; order Solanales; family Solanaceae; genus Datura; species Datura stramonium. The sequence continues at coordinate 294,428 of JACEIK010000029.1, read as the reverse complement.
AAAGAAAATGCAAAAAATATCGTTATTGATGCTTGGAAGTCGAGATTCCGAATTTTGTAGTACTCACAAAATAGGGAGTAGACCCCTACTTCTAGGGTTGAAGAGGCAGTGAATAAGTTCAGCCATGTCCAAGTAATACTAGGAAATCTGATTCCTAGTTAAATTTAAGATGGTTGCATATTGTCAAGGAAAGTAAAAAAAAAAAGAGAAAATTATGCTTTGATACGGTTAGCTGGAAAGATGGAACTTCAAGAAAAATTCAAGCAAATTTTCCTTTATCTCATGTGGATATATACTCCAAATTCTCTTATCACCTTATTATTTTTTTATAAAATGAATGACAATAATAAAAAAAGTGGTAATGTGGTTTCTCCTATATATCAAAATAAATAAATAGGAGAATATTATTTCTATCAATACTTCAAGCAATCTCTCTCAATGTTTAACAAATCTATACCTCAACAAGTCTTGAAGCGGAGGGAAATTTTTGAATAACAAAATTTTAATTATATTAATCCGTAAGAATTTGAATTATATTAAAAATTCAAAATATATTAATTCAATTAAATATTTTGGATGATTATTTAAGTTCAATGAATATGGATTTAGTTAAGGAGTCCAATTTCATTGGGCTAGTCCATTAAATTGGGCTACAAATGACGAGCTTCCAACTTTACTGAGCCCAAGATGTCATCTTATCCTAGAAGCCTAAATTAGTGCCACATGTCAAATCATGTGTCTGTGCCAAGTCAAATAAAAGAGCTAATAGGATTATGCCACATGTCAAAATGACACAACATGCCTAGTCAAATTAAAGGTCAATTAAAAATGTGCTCGTGTACAAGTGATAAATTCTAAGTAATCAAATATCTCCATGCCAACTTAAATCCGATTGGTTGAATGAAGTTCATCCGTATCGCTCTACCATCCTAAAAACTATAAATACGGGTCTCGTAATTCGGAAAGGGGACTGAATTCCAACAAAGGCTAGAGAGAGCTCGTGGATCAAATATAACAGTTACTCTACAAGTTACAAGAATCAAGTATTTGTCTATAAGTTTCAAAGATCAAGATCAATGTTCAAGATTAAGCTCAAAAGCACTTAGATTCAAATATAAATTGAGATTAAGATAAATATTCAAGAATAAACTTCAAGCTCTTGAATTAAACACAAATCAAGATCAAGCTCAAAAACCCTTGAATTCATGTAGAAATCAAAGATCAAATCCATCAAGTTCAAGATCAAGCTCAAAAGCCTTGAATTTATATTTAAAAAAAAAAAAGAATAAGAGTATTCACAGAGAATGTAACACTCCTCATGCCCGAAATTAAATATTACATTTTTTGCAATATTTTCCGTCACGATTATTATTTTCTTATGCAAATTTTATTATCCCATGCATATTCTTTAGATGCGAGACTGTCAATTTTTTTGAACTGTGTTTGTCGACTAAGTTTAGTTTTCATCTAACTTATGCCTTTAGATTTAATTTATTTTGTCAATAAAATCATAATTTATGCCTTGAAGCATAATTTGAGTAATTAGAAAATAATTTCTTAGCCTTTCAGGCTATATCATGTGTAAACTTAAGAACTATAATTTCGGGTGCAATTTTAGAAACTTATGCCTGTTTCTATAACTTTTGTCGTTAATGGCAAGAGCTCCAAGGAAAGCAACATGAGGAATAACTTAAAGACCTGGCTTTGTCATAATTTAATTTTTTGTAAAAAAGAAAATAAAATGCAATTATAAAATATTTACCCAACTTATACCTCAAATAGAAATATTTGGAAACAAACACAAATTTACAAAAATAAAATGTGAACACTTACACCTAAAGGGGAAATAATTGACTACAGAGCATAATTCCAAATATTATAAATGTTTCATACTTGCATGAAGGACAAATTTATTGTAGGCATAATTTTGAAATTTTAAATTTACACGAACATGGTGAAGGATCAAAATTTGACCATATGAACGATTTCAAAAATTGAACTAATGACTAAAAATACATTGGTCAGTGGGGCATAATATTTTTTGAGATTTTAGGGGGCATAAGATAAACATGGTGCACTATTATGTTATGAGTTCTTGTTGACTTGTGGCATAGCTTTGGATTTAAGGCATATCTTGGTTGACTAAAACTTATGCCTTTTACATTTTAACATACTTTCTTTATCCGTTGACATAATTTGTGTGAAATTATGTAATGACTCTCTTGGTTATTTCATTATTTTGGTGTATTTTAGTTCTAGGCCTCACTTTATAGCTCCTACCTTTGCTTTTGTGAATTGTGGGGAATGGGCAGCATGGTTTCTAAGGTGTTTGGGTTAGTTTTAGAAAGGTTTTCTAGTTTGGAGCTTTTAAGTTGAAATGATTGATTTCGGTTAACATTACTTAGCAAATGGGCTTGGATGAGAATTTTGTCAGCGCCATTAGCTACGAAACACGAATTTAGCTAGTGGGACCTTTGGTTCCGGGTCTAGGCTTTCAAACTTATTTCCGCGTAATTGGACAGTTTTTTGTATGTGGTTAAAGTGTTGGTTTTAGTAGTCAACTTTTCAATACAACCTCCAAAGACCATTGAGTTTGGAATGCCATTTCCACTTAAAAAACATATAAGGTTTTGTGTTCCGACACCAAATAAATTACACGTTTGAAGTTTGAGTTGTGGCTGATGCTAGGTAGTTCGCTATAGCGAGCCACAGTGGGTTCGTTTGAAGTTTGAGCTATGGCTGGTGCTAGGCATCTCGATATAGCAAGCCGAGAGACTAATGTGATTAAGCTGCCATGGCAAACGAGTCCAGCCCAACGAGCAATTACTTGACTTTATAGGAAAATTGCTTCCCTTTCGGCTCATTCATGCAAAAACTAAACTCACCATTGTTGAGAGCTCAGTAGCTGGCAATTTTCACCATTTCTTGACGGATTCTTGAGAAAATAGGTAAATTATCTTTCCCTCTTCATTCATTAAAATATTTGTAAACTGTTTTATGTTTAATTTGCGTATTTAAGCTCCCAATTCCTAGAATTTTACGGTAGGATCACGATGTTTTTGAGGCGGTTTGAGTCCCAAAACGAGTTATGTTTTTTTCCTAAATTTTGGGTATGAGTTGTTGAACCTACGAGACATATAATGCTGTAATTTGTTTCAGTTTTTGTTAGCGGATGCCAAATATTAATTTTCAACCCAATTTTTGGATAAGGAAATTAAATATGTCAATATAGGTATCGTTAGTGTCATTTTGTTGATGCGACCTAATATTTGTGATAACGTGAGAGTGATTCGAGGCATTGCGGAAGGGAAAACTTTCGAGTGATGGTTCGTGATTTACCATTCGACCATAAAAAGCGGAGTTGGTTTTCCTTCTTTAGACATGGATTGATTTGGTAGTATATTTTATAAGTTTCATGTATTTTAGTTTGTATTTGCTTGTTATAATAGGTGGTGATGATTTTCTGGATTATTGGCCATTTCAAGGACTTTAGAATAGTTTTCCTTTATAAGCCATCGTTTAGGTTGTTAGTTGTTATGTTGAGGATTGGCTTGGAATCCTTAGGTTATGCTTAGGAGCAATTTTAGTGGTAGAATGGATAGAGGTATTTTTGGATTATTGATAGTCATCAATTTAATTTGTTGGAGTTGTCATCGTTTTACTTTCTCATTTTCCTTCTGTTATGAGATTGCGAACCCAGGCCTTACTCCATGTTGGTATGATTGAGGTATAGAGGTGATTTGGCCTATCGTATGGAATTATATGCTTAAATATATTTGTGAGCACGCATACATCCATATATACATGCACATAAATTGAGGGTATGATTTAAAGGAAACATACTGATTTAAGGCTTTTATACTAAAATACCTCATCAATTACTAATTTGAACTTTGGGGGAGTGTACCTCTTGCTTTGCGATTTTGATTTTATAAAGGTGTTGCACTACTATAGAATTCGATCTGAGGTAAGATGCCTATCTAGTTATACTTTACTTTTACTATTACTACATCCGAGATGAGATGGGGGGCAGCCTGTAGTCATTGCTGAGTTTCACTATTACTACATCTGAGGTAAGATGCCGAGCGGTCTGAGGTCATTATCGGGTTTCAACATACTACGTCAGAGGTGAGATGCTCGGTAGCACGGGTCATTGTCGAGTTTCACTATTACTACATCCTGGGTTAAATGTCCAAATGGCCCAATGTCTTGCGTCGGGTTTGCTGCTTCTACATTGGCCACATATTGCATTGCATCATCCCATACTGCACTACATTACTCTTCCAACTTGTTAATTTGTATATTCACGTATTACTACTATTTTTCGCTTTACCTTTGATCTGTTTTGATTTCTTAGTTTTCAATATATAGTTCCTTAATTGTCTTTTATATTATATATTATCTTTTTAAGCTCGGTCGGCCTATGATGCCTAGTACCACTGTGTTTTGGTATATATTTCCACATTTTTTTTGATGAGGCGTCTAGTACGGGTCACCCTCATTGATCCTTTGCTCATTCATGGATTCTTTGCTGATTCAGGTCGTGGTGAGCTCTTGGCGCCCAAGATTTACTACTTTCCATCTTGTATCTCCCATCTATATTTTTTATTTGCCAGATAGTTGTATTTCTTTTGTACAACATTATTCTTGTACTTTTAGAAGCTCTTTTATGAGTAAGACCGGAGTCCGAGGTTGGTATCTTGTATATATAATCTTTCCTTATTTTCTTAGGGCATGTGCCGTAAATTTTGTACCTATTATTGTGTGTGTGTGTGTATATATATATATATGCGCACACTTGGTGGCCCATTTAATTTAGTTTTAGCTTCATTGTTATTATGTTTGTCTTTAATTTCAGCATTAATTTTGGGATTTGGCTACCTACTGCGGGACTTTGTTTTATGTGCCATCATGGCCGATTTTGCGTCGCGACAGTATGGTATCAGAGCTTTAGGTTCCTGCGGTCTTACCGATTAGAAGAGCAGAGTGCTCGTAGAGTCTCGCGAATTGGTACAATGATGTCTATATCCTATCTTCGGGAGGCTATAAGGTATTCCTAAGGAAAATTCACCTTTTTGATTCCATATCATGATTTTCCTTGAATCTATCAACTTCTGGCCTCATTTGTTCATTTTGTACTAGATGGTTCGAGGAAGAGGTTGTCGGCGGGCAGAGACGAGGCTCCTACACCTTTGATTAGGGCCTCATCTGGGGTTCGAGGCATAGGTATACCTAGAGATCGAGGCTAGGCACGGCTGATGCAAGCTCGGGGTAAAGCTAGGGCACCGTCATATGAGCTAGTAAGGTTGAAGTTTACAATATTAGCCAAAGTATGTGGGACTAGCCTAACCTCTAGTAGGATTCATAGCCATGCCGGTTCTTTAGGATACCATGGTTACGATCTTAGCATTTATAGGGCTGTCTTAGGCAAGGACTTTTCCTGGCACTTTAAGTGGTTCAAATGTTAGAGGCGAGGCACAAACTTTAGCTCAGGCAGTGACATATGGTATTGAAGGTTCAAGAGCCTTGACCTGCGTGGCTCCCAATCTAGAGATATGGCAGTCTTGGGTCGTTAATGGACCTATTATAGCTAGGCTAGTTATGTCTTACGAAGCGACATATGCTTTGTTGATTTATTAGGTTGCGTACTCCAAGGTTTTCAGGTGCCCCAGGAGAGGATGCACATGAGTTTCTAGTGAGTTTCAAGGAGAGGATACATATCCTCGGCTTAGTGGAGTTTGCATGGGGTAGATTACATATATTTGGAGATTCGGTTAAGCGGAGTGATGGAGGCTTACCTTGAGTGTAGACCATCTGGGTCACCTCCATGACTTGAGCTCAGTTCTGCAATGCCTTCTTGAAGTATGTACCTTGCAACATTAGTGAGAGGTTGAGGATGAGTTCCACCGAACCTTCGGTAAGTTCTATGTATGTTACAAAAGTATGAGGTGGTTCCATGAGGCGCTGGGCATGCTTTGCCATGATTATGCCAACAAACACGAATGGGTTCACAGGTTTGTTAAGGGATTGACTTTACCACTCTATATGGAGGCAAAGGCAACTAGTGGCATTAGGTATACTTTCTTTCAAGTTGTGAATCATGGAGCAGGCTGGCCAAGGGGATGCGTCGCGAGGTCTATGGAGATGAGCAAAGGCCCCACCATTAGGGTGGTTTCGGTGGTTCTCGGTCCGAGGTAGGGGTTTCCTAATAGGGTCAATCTCGCCAACTTTCGGCCTTGCGAGACCTTTTAGGTAGCAGCAAGATTACGAGAGGATGGTTATTCGGGCTAGGTGGTTATGGCGGCCGAGTTCCAAGTCATTCCTTCGGGGGTCACATTTTGGATATTTGAAATTTGTGGTGGCTAGTTTGGTTAGCAAGATCTTCTTGTCAACCATTTCGGATAAGTGCTCCCGTATTGGCTCGTGAGTTGGGGCACTTTGCTAGAGAATATTTTGAGTTTAGGCGCAAAAGCGTTAGGGTCAACTGGTTTGGTCCCTACGGCTTCGGCGCCACCAGCTAGAGCGTTGTGCGGGGTATGAGGGGTGGTCCCGGGCGTAGAGGTGCTTCTCTGGCAGCGGGTTACAGTGCCATGGAGAACTTAATCGAAATGTATGTGTCACGCCCTTGGGAGACATAGGCGACACTGGTTCCCTACTAGGACTTGGATGGCGGACTGCGAGCCTAAGCACTTACGGTGCCGGGCGCTCTAGTATGGATTTATGAAAACAATGGGCTATATAGCATTTTGTCAATGTAGCCTCTCCGGCCGAAACTAAGCACATATGCACAACAGGAATATAATAGCTAACGCAGAACAAAGCTGAGAGCATAAGGGGAACATGGGCCGACAAGGCCACCATGCGACTAGTTATCACTTTGAAGAGTATAAGGAAATAAGCCTTTAGGTTTGTCAAGCTCGGATAAGACGGGCTACGTACGTTGGGCGGAACTACGGGATCTTCTCCTCGTCATGAGTACACAACGGGGAAGAAAGTACGGCGCCCCAAAACGAGGGCGTCGTACCACTGGTGCGAGTATGCAAGCAATGGCGAAATGGCAAGAGCAATATGCGATGAATGGTAATAGGAGACGGGCTGAGACTAGATGAAAAGAGCATAACTTTCTTGAAGAGTAAGAGTCATGCACGATAACATGGCGGTCTACTTTCTATCTATTAATAACTAATAAAACATAGCATACAAGAACCTTACCCGCCCCATGGCGTGAGTACCAACCAACACACAATCTATATACCCTACCCAACTCATACCATCCACCTAGTAACTATGAGCATCCGGCCGGCCGTGATGTAATACGCTTGGGCTCATTTGGGCCTGACTATAGTTGTATACAGTCAGACTCTAAAATCGGAAATACGAAATACGAAATGCAGCTATGTATGAAAACGGTAATCCACACCTGGCGCAAGCACTCAATAGGGGTTGTGCTATAATGTCGATCAGCCTGCTATGGGAATCTACGTCCCATCTTCATCACATTGGGCGGACGACATGCCACTTTCCAGGTAGAGCGACATATCCTCACCCTCACGGCGGGTGAGTCGACATAGCTATTAGCCACAGGGCGGTCAAGGAAGCTCCTAAGGGGTGCCTGACCTGAGACAATAATGTCTCCCTGAATAGCAATAACCGCATGTAATATATATATACTGAATGTGATAATAATATTTATATTAAAACATTTTGTTTTTAATTTCATGCTGATATATTGAATCAAATCTTGAAATATCTTTGAATACGATGCGAAATATGCGAATCGATGCTAAGATATGCGGCGAAATAATATTTGCAGGAATTTACTGTGGGAATTATCTTTGTTTTTCTGAGTATAATGCTGAACACTATATAATAATTCTATCATGTTTACTAAACTCATGCGGGAATATACTATACGGCTTTTGAAACATTCTACCGAATTTGTACTATTTTTAAATGCTTGGAACTACTAACTTCTTGAAAGAAGCGGCTTTACATACAAGCGCCGACTTTCTAATTAGCGGCATAGCTTCATTTAGTATTCAGCTATTTCTCCCAAGCGTATTCATATTTATGAAAGAATAAATTAATTCCTACTATTATTTTGGAAAGAAACCATACTTATGGATATACCTCACGCTATTCTTCGACTTATCAAGAAGCGACCGAAAACTCATAATTTTTCGGAAGTCTAGAAAGGAGAAATACTCACTTTAATGTTGGGAGTATATTAACATAGTTTGGAGAAACTCTACTTACCTTGGCTCGGTGAGGCCGACGATTCGTCAATGGAATTTCACGAAACTAACCTCAGTAGGAATGCTCCCTGAAGCTTTATACTTCGCTACCCGAAGTTAATTTGAGTTTTGACTATGTTTGACGGCGTAAACGGAAGGAAATTTATGTTGAACCTTGTATTTACATTCGTTCTCGGGAAATGAAGAATGAAAATGACAAAAAATAAAATGAAGTGGAGCATACTTGGACACGAACCCCCTTTAAGTCGCATTTGGCAGAATGCGATTTATAAGCGCATTTGCCTTGCGACGCTCCGACTTTAGACACTTGGCCGGTCTCTCCCGGGCCACTTTCTCGCACGTATGGCATTCTAAAACTCTTAGCTTAACTTGTCTGCCAGGCTAGGCCAATAAAGTGTCAAGAAAACTTACGGGGGTGTAACATCCTTACCCCTTAAGAGCACTCTTCCTCGAATGTTAACCATTGTACGAGAAATTTTAACTTGTTCTACTTATTCTAGAAAATTTGTGAGTTTCCGCTTGTAATATGGTGTAACATTTCAAAAATTAGAAACACGAAAAGTCAATACGGGTACTCCATATAATACTATACCATTCATTTCCTAATAAAGAAATGAAGTCAACATCTCACTTATACACATGAATATAAAGCAACTCATAAAAAGCAATATCAACATACCTGTTTGGATAGTAAGTTTGAAATAGCGAGGGTATCTTGTCTTTCCTATCTTCTTCTATTTCCCAAGTCATTTCCTCTCGGTTCTGTTGCGCAACACTTTGAAACGAAGCAACATCTTTAGTTCTTAATATGCGGATCTGCCGGTCTAGTATGGCTACTGGAACTTCTTCATAGGCCAACTCCTTGTAACTTTGAACATGTTTGGGCGGGACAGTGCGGAGGGATCTCTATGCACTCTCTACATTGATATCAGCTGGGTGCATAGATGCTAACTATGGAGGTAAGTCTAGCTCTATGCCACTTGGCCTATTCTTCAGCGAATTTGATAAGGACCAGCAAACCTCGGGCTGAGCTTGCCTTTCTTGCCAAATCTCATTACACCCTTCTTTGGCGAAAACTTTCGAAACAACCCGATCACCCACATTAAATTCCAAGTTTTACGCGCCGCATGTTGTCATACGATTTAAAGGGCTTCCCGAGCAGTCAGTAAACGTTCTCTAATAAGCTTTACTTTCCTCTGACTGATGAATGATATCTGGCCCAATCAATGCTGATTATCACCTCAAACCAACCAAGTGGAGATGCGCACTTTCGCCCATATAATGACTCATAAGGCGCCATCGAGATAGTTGAATGGTAGCGTTATTATAGGCAAACTCAATGAGGGTTAAATGTTCATCCCATCTACCTCCGAAATCTAACACACATGCTCGCGCTTATATCTTGACGTTTGAATGGTGCGTTACACTTTGCCAATGCAATGCAGAGGATGAAAAGTTGTGCTCGGGTTAACTGCGTCCCCAAGCCTCTCTAAGATGATTGCCAGAATTTAGTTGTAAACTGCCTCTGTCGGAGATAATGGACACTAGAACACCATACCTTTGACTATTTCTCGATATCTGTTTCTGACATAATCCCGGCGAGAAAAAGGTAGCCTGCGCGAAAAATGGTGATTTTGTGGTCTGTCAACAATCACCCAGATCGAATCATATCTCATGGTGCGGGGTAATCCTGCTACAAAATCCATATTCACTTTGCTTCCTATTTCCATAGAGGAACAACCTAATATTCTGAAGTCGATCCACGGTTTACGATGTTCGGTTTTTACTATTTGTGAGTTGGAACCGAATACGAATTCTGCTATCCCCTTCTTCATTCCTGGCCACCGGTAGATTTCTTTTATATCGTGGTACATTTTCGTCGAACCTGGGTGGAGAGAATAATGGGCATAATGTACCTCGCCCATAATGCGGCGAAGCCTACCCAGCGTCTGGAACACAAAGACAATCTTTATATCGCAATACCCCATCACCGGTTATACGAAAATCTGTCACCTCTCCTTGCTGAACTCTATTTATAAGTTGAACCAGGCTAGGATCTTCACACTGTCGTTCCTTTACTTCCACGACCAAAGGCGGCACCAGCCAATTATTTACGGATTACCTTCTGTTGTCTACATTTACGCTACATGAGCGACTAGCGGCTAGCGATGCGGTTCGAGCTAATTCCCGGTGCACAGGCTATAAGTATTCTTAACTCCCCATAGACTTACGGCTAAGGGCGTCTGCCACCACATTGGCCTTTCTGGGTGATATCGAATATTCACATCATAGTGCTCCACGCGGCTCGGCAGCGACGTTGCCGCAGGATTCCGGTTCTTTACGGGTTAAAGATATAATGTAGGCTCTTATGATAGGTGAAAATATCACGTATGGATGCCATACAAGTAATGTCTCCATATCTTCAAGGCGTGAATCACTACGGCCATTTCCGAGGTCATGGGTAGGATAGTTATTTTCATGTTTCCTCGGTACATGCGGAAGTATAAGCAATTACTTTACCATCTTTGCATCAACACACACATCCTAACCCAACTTCCGAAGCGTCACAATAAACTTCATAACCTTCTGTACCTTCTGGCGGTGCCAACAACTGGGTGATGTTGCTTTGTCTTTCAATTCTGGGCTTCTTTGCTCACATGCCTCATTACTTTGAAATTTTCTTTTGCGTCAATTTAGTCGGAGGTGTTGCTAGTGGAAAATCCTTTAACAAACCTCCTGTAGTAACCTTCTAAACCCAGAAAACTGCGGACATCGGTCGGAGTGGTAGGTCTAGGCCATGCTTTTACTCTTTCTATTTTCTAGGTATCTACACGTATACCGGCTATCAGACATGATATGACCCAAAAAAGGCCTGCGGAATTCGGCCAAAATTCACATTTCGAGTACTTGGCATATAGCGGACGATTCGCGAGAATCTGGAGCACTGTCCGCAAATGATCCTAATTGGTTTGCCTGTGAGCGAGAATACACAAGAATATCGTCAATAAACATATGACGAACAAGTCCGGGTATGATATGAAAATACTATTCATCGGGTCCTTAAACACGAAATTTGGGCATTCATTAGCCCAAAGGACATGACTAAAATTCAAAATGGCCGTATCTATTCCTGAAGGCAGTCTTTGGAATGTCCCTTTCCACGAACAGAACACGATATCGGGCTTAAGTCAATTTTGGAGAAATATTTATCTCCCTGTAAGCGTCGAACAAATCATCTATCACGGGAAAGCGGAATGCTTATTCTTAGCCGGTAACTTTATTCAGTTGTCGATAGTCTATACAAAAGCCCGGAGCGAGCAATCCTTCTTTCTTAAAAACGGGCGAAGCGCACCCCGAGGTGAAGTACTCGGCACGATAAAGCCCTTGTCTAACAAATCTTTCACCTGCTCCTTTAGTTCTCGAGTTGTTGAGGCCATGTGATAAGGGGAATTGATATGGGCTGAGTGCTTGGTAATAAATCAATTGCAAAGTCTATTTCCCTTTCTGGGGGAATACCCAGGTAGCTCATCCGGGAATACATCGGGGAATTCATTAGCCAGCTTGGAACAAACTAGAGAGTCGCCAAAACCTACCCAAATATCTTTGAACTCGACAATGTGGTAAATGCACCCCTTATCTATCAACTTTCCTCTCCCGAAGATAGGAAATAAACCTACCTTTTGGCATAGCTGGCCTTACCCTTCCACTCTGTCTGCCTCCCCTTTGGAAAATTGGAATCGACCGTCTTGGTCCAGCATTCTACATTGGCATAGCATGGAGCTAACCAATCCATACCCATAATGGTGTCAAAATCAACCATTTCTAACTCTACCAAATCTACCTGTGGTCTGACGGTTTAGCAACACTCTACTGTACACCCTCGATAAACCCTTCGCTGTAATAGAGTCACCGGCGGTGTAGATACTAAAGGGTTGCCAGCAATTCGATTATATCTTGAACTTTCGAGCCACTAATGGGGTAACATAGCACAAGGTAGATCCCGGATCGATTAATATAGGGTGAGAGCAAATAGTCAACATACCGGTCACAACATGCGAGGCGCTGTGAATCCTGTCTCCCTAGTAATGCATAGGTACGGCTTGGGCCGCACACGAACTAGAGGCCCCGTCACTTACATTACTCCCCTTTTCTGGAAGGTGAGGAGCCTGCGCCCTGCCGAGGCTGCTGGGACTTGCGACCTGATGATGCCTGTCTGTCTATCGATTACCACGACCCTTGGCTGGACAATATCTCATCACATGACCTCGTCATATATAACACCTGTGGAGCCATATGCGCAAGCTCCAGTGGTGTCGGTACATAAATAGGGTAAGTGGTGGTGTATACACCTTTCTGTTACGCCTCCTCTGTGGGGGTGAATCTACGTTCGAGAACTTCCATGTCGGACTCGGCTGTCCTCTGTAATTGAATCTACCCCTCTGTAGCGTGATGGAGGTGGGGTCTAGGTGGCCTATGCGACAAGCGTTGCCTAGGCCCTCTCAGAATCCCCGTAACCTATCCTACTGACGTTGTTCTGACTTGTTCGTCTGCTGTCACATTTGCCGATAAAGGCCCTCGTTGGCCACGAGCAAAAGCATGTACTCGAGCAATATCCATATCTTCCCACAAAGTAGCAGTCACTCTGAGGCCTCAATATACTCGGTTCAGCCCCATAATAAACAAGTGGACTCTGAATGGCATGGTTTCTACAAGGTTGGAGCATATTGGGCCAAAGAATCGAGGCGGAAATTCTCGAACACTTATTGCCCCTACTCAGTGTAAGCTGGTCCATCAGGGCCTAGCGGATCTCTCATGGTAGATCTGCGGTCGGAAGGCCATAAAAATTGGACAGAGTCGGAGGAAACATCTCTCCTCGAGACCTTTCCCCAACTCTCATACCCTGGCTGTAACCAATATCCAGAAGTCGGAATACGCCAGTGAAGAGCTACGCGTAGATGTAACATGCATTACTGAAGAATCCTGCGCATTTGATCCCAGAAGTCACGGGGTGCTACGGTTCGATGCGTCTCAGTAAGCTGTGGGGGATCTAGTGCCGGGGAATTCTCCGAACCCTCCAGCCTCTTAGGAGCCCTTTGATGATTAAGCATTGTAGGTGGCATTGGCGCGAGTAGCCATCATTTCCGCTAACATAACTCTTGCACTCCTAGGCCTCTAGTCGGATGGTGTAGGTATTGGGGCTTGTCGGAGGGTGGTGTCGTCCCGAAGTGGCTCTACGATGGGGTGGAACTAAAGGAAGATTCGGTAAAAGATGCCTGCGCCATCGCCTCGGATCGGGCGATTCTAAACGAGCGAAGGCATCTGTTGGTGCCCTCTCCTGTTTCTATGTCCAATCTTCTTCGTGATAGAATGTCGTGATCTTACATTTTATCTATAAACAAAGAGTATAATAAGCTTTAGGGACTCAACCCTATATTGTCTTTGCTCTATGGTACGGCGAATATGAAGAAAAAGTAACCACCCTATCATGCCTTGCGGCCTTACGCCTATTGTATGTGGTGCACGACACATCCATAGATAGACTCTACTTAGAAGCGCTTAGATTCCCGGGGATACGACACACTCGATACCAAGTTTGTCACGCTCCCACCACGGGAGGCATGAGCGGCACTGGTGCCCTACTAGGACTGGGCTGGACTGCGAGCCTAAGCACTTCTGGTGCCGGGTTGGCTCTAATTACGGATTTAAGAAAACAACGGGCTATATAACGGCTATAAATACAGCCTCAGGATGACTAGGTCTATAGCCACCTATAGGAATATAATAACTAGCGACAACAGGCGAGCATAAGGGAACCTATGGGACGACAGGCACCACCTGTCTTTGACTAGTTATCAACGAAAAGTATAATCAAGTCTTTGACCCGATGCGCTGGCCCGACAAGGTCACCAAGCCCGACAGCAAGGCCCCACACGACCAGCATATGCAAAAATGAAACATACATACGACCCCACACGGCCGGTACAACTAACCACGGGGAATATACAATCAACCGATCCTCTAAGAATAATAAGACAGTCGGGATAGAGATTTTGCCTACCCATCTTGTACAAACAAAAAAGGGAAGTAAGCCTTTATGTTTGTCCAAGCTCTGGATGACGGAGGCGAAGACTCTATACGGCCAAAATTTGGAACTACGAGATCTGCTCCTCATTTATGTACCTACGGGGAAAGTAATGCGGCACCCCAAACGGGCGTCGATTACCACTAGTGCGAGTATGCGGGCAATAGCGAAAATAGCAGCGAAAACGAACAATATCTTGATAGATCTTTTGAAGTAATAGGAGGCTAGTGAGGCCCATTGAAAAGGCGTAACTGCTGAGAGTAAGAGTCATACTGATAACATGGCGGTCTACTTTCTATCTATTAATAACTAACACAACATAGCATACCAGAACCTTACCATCCCCGTAAGCCGTAAGGTACCAGTAGCCACAATCCATATCTGCCATTCTACCTAGGTCATACAATCCACCTAGTAACTATGGCTAATCCGGTCGGCCCACTGGGTGCAACTTGGACTCACGGGCTTTGACTATAGTTGTGTCACAGTGGAGGACTCTTGAAATTTAATCTGGTGAAAAATACGAAATTTGAAATCATGTCGAAAGCATGTCACTGCAGGCGTAAGCGCTCGACGAGGGGTTGTGGTATAGTGTTGATCGGCACATATGGAGAATCGCATCCGTCTTCGTCCCATTGGAGGACGGCATGCCCACTCCCAGGTAGGCGACGTATCCTCCCTCTGGCGGCGAGTCGACACGGCTATTGGCAGGGCGGTCAAGGCTCTGGGGGCCCGACACAGAGTGATCATGTCTCCACGGATACTTGATAGCCGCATGTAATATATATATATATATATATATATGCGAATACGATAATAATATTTATATTATGGTTTCTGTTAATTTCATCTTGAAATATACTGAATGCGATATTGAAATATCTTGAGATCGATCTTGAAATATACGAATACGATACTAAGATATCTTTTGAGTGCGAAATAATATTTCTAGAATATTTTCTTTGGGAATTATACTCTTTGCGGGTTTCATCTTTGAACCTTTGTATAATAATTCTAACATGCTTATTAAACTCTATGCGAATATAATACAACTTCTAAAACATTCTCTGAAATTTGTGCCTATTTTGTTGTGCGGAACTACTAGCTTTAGAAATGGCTTTACATACCTCAGCTAGATTTTCGATTCTTGGCATAGCTCGGCTAGTATTCATTTATTTCCTTTCCCATTGTATTCATATTCACCAAAGAATAGAATTAATTCTACTATTATTTTGGAAAGAAACCATACTTATGGATATACGTACTGCTTATTCTTTGACTTATCGAAGAATGGCCAAAAACTCATAATTTCTCCAGGTAGAAGGAGAAATACTCACTTCAATCTTTGAATATATTAACACTAGTTTGGAGCAATTCTACTTAACTTGGCTTGGTGAAGACGGTGCGTCGGCCGAATTTCACGAAACTAACCGTGAGAATGCTCCCTACGGCTTTATACTTCTCTGCCCGAAGTTAATTTGGCAGTTTGGACTACGTTTGACGAGCGTAAACGGAAGAAATTTATGTTGACCTTGACCCTCCTGTTTCGGTTCGTTCTTCTGTTCGTTCTCTGGAAATGAAGAATGAAAATGACCAAAAATAAACCGAAGTGGGGCTTTATATACTTGGACCTGAACCCCCTTTAAGTCGCATTTGTTGAATGCGATTTATAAGTCACATTTGCCTTGCGACGCTCCGACTAGGCGCTTGTTTGGTCTCTCCCTGGGCCCTTTTCTCGCACGTATGACATTCTAAAACTCTTAACCAACATGCGAATAGGCCAACTAAGTGTCAAGAACTTACAGGGTGTAACAGTATGCTTTTTTGGGTACGCCATACGCTAAGACTTAAGGTGTTGTCATCATAAGTGTGTAACACCCCAAAAATTCCCCGA
This sequence comes from Datura stramonium, assembly GCA_018107945.1. Classification (NCBI taxonomy): domain Eukaryota; kingdom Viridiplantae; phylum Streptophyta; class Magnoliopsida; order Solanales; family Solanaceae; genus Datura; species Datura stramonium. The sequence goes on along the minus strand of JACEIK010000029.1, from coordinate 278,197 downwards.
GGTTTAAACCAAGAATTTAAAATGAACTCAACAGAAAGATCAGCAAAAGTATCTCAGGATGACTCACCTAACGATTTATTATAGGTACCAAGGAGTCGTGGAGGCTGTCATGGGATGTTCTTTGGGAAACAATTCTGAGGTCTGGTCATGTCCGGTGGTAACGGATGACCTGACGAGTCATCTTGCCTTGCAAGACTCATTAGGTTGGTCGTTGTGTGATGGGTTAAGTCTCAGGCAGTGTGGTTAATGGAAGGAGGTGACGAGTTGTTAGGTGTCGCAACGACTCATCATGTCAGTCGTTAGATGGGAGAATCTGTGGTCTTGAGGTAGATCCAGTGTACCTAAAGAGTGGGTCCAATGAGTCATTGGAGCAGGTAAGGACTCGATACGTTGGTCGTGGGTTGAAGGAGCTGAAGCTGTGAAATTTTTCCATTGTACCTAACGGGCATGGTGACGAACCGTTTTAGGAGACAATGACTCGTCACGTGAGTCGTGGTTCCAAATTGGGCTATTTTTCTAGTTTTTCCCAGGGGTATTTTGGTAATGTACGATGCTTCCAGAATTAAAGTGGCATCATATTGATCTTCTAAGGGATGTTTTTAAGGGTTTTTCCATGCCTAAACCATCATTTTTTCTCAACTCTCCTTCCTCTCCTCTCAATATCAAAGTTTCCCAGGATTTTTCCTCCAAGATTCAAGGTGCAATTTCGAGTGGGATTTCTTCTACTAGGTATGCCGGTCTTCAACTAGGATATTCTTCCATCCTTGTTCCCCAAAATGTTTGATTAAAAACACACTTTCGATTAATCTATAAAAGCATGATCTAGGGTTTGTGTGATGGGTAATTTCTTCTACATTTTCTTATATGCCCAAAATCTACTGCGATTATGAATTTAATTGGGATATAAATTAATGGGTTGTCTTGAATTGTGGATTATATGATGGAAATGCATGGGTATGGAAGGTTCTTCATAAATTGGCTTGAGCATTGAATGGGATTTGGTTATTGTTCAATTAATTATCATAGTAATTTATACCCATGTTTAAATTATGTTAATATCGTATGATCATTCCTAATAACCCGATTATGCCATTGATAAATTATGTTGAGATGAGTTGGGAGTTTGTGGGCTTGATCAATTGAAAGTAAATTATGTGTTATCACTATGTTTTCAATTAAATTGATTGGGTATGAGGTGAATCTATGAAAATGACCTAATTACCACATCTTTCTCTGGAATTGGAGTAAATTATGAAATGGGTCTTATGAAATGAAAATGAATGCTCCTCTCACAGTGTTGTTGTAAATGATGAGGTATGAGTTAAATGTACGGGTTGTCCGTAAATCTAAATAAATGAAGCCATGTATCTTCGATAGAGTATGAATTGAACCTATAGGTCATGCATGACCCTATGCTACATGATGAATGAGATGAATTAGGAATTTTGAAATGTTGTGATAGTATAGTGCATCATGTGAGTCTAGAGAACGCTTGTTAGTGTAAGATTCTTGAAGCGAATGTTGAACTGGTTCCATGAAGATGTGAGTTATGATGATAAAGCACGAGGATGATATTTTAGACTATTGAGCTTGTGCATATTAGAAGGTATTCCTAATCCTTTAGAACCGAATGTTGTATGATGAAATCAGTAAATGTTCTTGTCTCTGATTAGCTGTTGTAAATTATATTAGCTTAGTCAGTCTGGATACTCTTTAGTTGAGAATGTTTCCCTTAGTCAGTCGGGATTCTCTTTAGCTGAGAATGTTTCCCTTAGTCTCAGTCGGGATTTTCCTTAGCTGAGAATGTTTCCCTTAGTCTCAGTCGGGATTCTATTTAGATGAGAATGCTTCCCTTAGTCAGTCGGGACTCTCCTTAGCTGAGAATGTTTCCCTTGGTCAGCCAGTTACTCTCTATATCAGAGCATACTCTCCCTTCGACAGTCAGGGATCCTCTCTAGCCGAAAACATTTCCCTTTGACATTTAGGGACGCTCCCTTAGATAGTCACAGACTCTCCCTTAGACAATCAAGGACCCTCTATGATATCAGTCACAACTTCGGCCCTCTATATTGGTTCAGGTTATAACCCTTGTGTATCAGTTGATCATGTTTTAGTAAATGCCTTTATAAAGTTGTTACATTACTGGATATATATATATCTCATATAAGGTTGTTGTATCTCCTTTCAGTTATATTACTATTAATGCATGTTCAATTTACTTCCTTCTTGTACATTGTGTGTTTTAGTTTATTTACGCTTCCCGCATACTTAGTACATTCCAAGTACTGACCGCACACCTTTATGTTCTATATCGTTTCATGATATAGATTCAGGTCTCTAGACTCAGCCTCGTGGTTAGATACTTTTCATCCTCTCTCAGCTACCAGTCCTCATCTTCCGAGGATGTGATTTATGTTCATATTTTTCTTATGTTTCAGTTTTAAGACTTTAGGAGTTAGCTCGGGGCATGTCCTAGTAACTCATCAGTTTAGTAGAAGACTCTCAGACTTGTCTAGATAGATTTAGCATTGTATCTATGTGTTGTTAAATTTCTCTTATTCATGTTGTTAGTCGTTTCTATTCTTAAGTGTTATGCTATGATAATTCCATGGGTCGACTTAGAGCCTTTCAGGGTTCCTTGTCCCGTGTTATGGCTAGGGTATAAACTCGGGTCGTGACAAAGTATAATATCCATTTGTCATCAGTCAGCTTCTGAATTTTTTTACTTGGGGTCTACATATTCTTATGTGTCAGCTTAATTTTCTACTCGTCTAGAGTTAATATGTGAGACATTGCATATGCCTATGTGTGTGGCTACTCTAGTAAGTGATTCTTTAGTTGTGGTTCTTGTGTACCAGTCCTGTGTGGTTACTATCTTGGGGTATGACACCTGAATAGACTTTGTTATCCTAGATATGGTAGATTTTGATGTGATTCTAGCCATGGATTTGGTATCCTCTTATCATGCAGTCTTCGATTGTTTTTCCAAGACTTTTACCTTGTGTATGCCTAGTATCCCTCCTAAGTGTGGAAGGGTACTAATTGCTATGTGCCAAGAGGAGTTATATCATTTCTAAGGATGTGGCGGTTGATAGGGAAGGGATGTTTGTCTTGTCTTGCTCACATTTATGATACTAATGCTGACACGCCTTCACTTGAGTTAGTTTCTATTATTTTTGAGTATTCCACCTGATCAGGATATTTACTTTGATATTGATGTTAAGTCGGGCACTCATCCTATTTCTATTTTTCCATATCGGATGGCACCAACTGAGTTAATGGAGCTAAAGGAGTAGCTTTAAAATTTTTTGGGTAAGGGGTTTATCAGGCCTAACGTATCTCTATGGGGTGCTCCTGTTCTGTTTGTGAAGAAGAAAGATGGCTCCTTGCATATGTGTAATAAGGTGACCATTAAGAACATGCATCCGATATCGCGTACGGGTTACTTATTTTATCATCTACAGGGGGAAGCAGTGTTTTCAAAAATAAATTTGAGATCAAGCTACCACCAATTGAGGATCAAGACTGCGAACATATCACACCCCACACCCGAAGGGGCATGGCTAGCAGCATATGCCGCACCTGAATGTGCACACCCTACAATAAAACTAATCTACAACAATCCAGAATCATAGACATTCTACAATAACAACTATAACAGAATAAGAGAAAATGACAGCAGAGTAGAAACTGACTTATAACCCAACCAAAATATAATAATAGGCTATCAAGGCCATAGAAATAGGAATAATTTATACAATTAGGCCCATAATGTATGAGTCTTTACTAATACAACCATAATCAACTATTTAGGATAGTCCATGAACTACACACAATAAAAACATCTGGGAACTCCAGAAGACTTGGAGCTTAACTGACTCAACTGAAACTCCACTCAGCGACTAGGAACTCAATCTACCTGTCGATCAGCACATGCAGGCTTGAATGCAGCCCAACTAGGGCGTTAGTATGGAAATATACCGAGTATGTAAGACGAAAACGATAATAGTATATAAATTGAAAACCAACAGATGTACAGGATAGCAACAAAAGATTCAAAAGGCATCAACAGTAATAAATCGAAAAAATCAAATGAGACAAACAAAACCTACCTGGCCTCCATAAGCCTGGAAAGTCCAAAATAATAAGCAAATAAACAATTAGAAGATGTCAGCACCTAGCTGGTATGACTCACCTGCACCACACAGGGTTTGTCTAACTCATCTCTAGGTCCTCCAGTGCTCCCGGCCATCAAGAAAATCACCTCTAGCTTCTATAGCTAACCAAATTAGTAGCAAACATAACATACCATAATATGTATATCAATTCACGACCAAAGCTTGGCTGGAACAACTCTCAGATTGCAGGCTATTCACAATCACAAGTCTAAACACAACGAAACAACTCTTGAGCTATGGTCGCAGCTCGTCCCTAGTTGATGAAACACTCGAACTCCAGAGGTCGGCCTCAACCCTGGGCTTAACCCATAGAAGAAACAACTCTCATACTTTTGGTAGACCATCCTCCAAGCGCCACACAAGTCACACAATTAACAACCAACAATTATGCAATAATAATAAATCCAAGCATCCCATATCTAGTTTCCTAATACAACCATTCAACTACCTTAATGCGGCACCAACTTAATGTATCTAGCTGTTCCCCAGCACTTCACATAGCAGCCAAGGAACCACCATCCAATCCAGTCTATCCTCCTAGTCTTACAAGTTTCCTAAAAGACACTGTATACAAACCATCAAACAAGGGGCACAACCAAACCACCCCCAACTATAGCTACTACCAACGACACCCACCAACAAGGCAAACAACGGCCTACCAACTCAAGTATGGCAAAAGATCGTCACAACCATTGATGAATTGGTAATTCACCAACTCATAAGGCTCTTAATCATTAGCTTTAGCTTAGTTTTCAAGTCTTTTAATTGGATTTTATACCCTTTTTTTCAATTTTATGTGCTGGTATCTAATTTGAAGAGAAGGAGAATGAATTGAAGTAAAAAGGATATAATTCTGGTAAAAACTGGTGCTCCGCTGGATGACACCAGTGAAATTCCAGTTAACTGCAGGCAATCACTGGCCTGATGAGAAACTACAACAGACGATCTGACAGTTCCATCGTCGACAGGTGATGGACGTTTCTGGACAAATGATGAAATTAATCGGTGGTTCGCGGATGAAAACCAGAGAACCGCCAAAGGAATCCCCAAAAGGCCCTGGAATTTCACCGGACCATAGAGGAAAGCCACCAGCAGCTTGCGAATAGCAACCAGCGAATTGCCGGTTCCATCGCAAGTGAGGAGACGCCTGAAAAAGGCAAAAACATTGAAGCCTAAAAAAGAGGACAATGTTTGCCCTATTTTTGTATATATTCTAGAAGAGAGTAGTCTTGACATATCATTGAATATTCTCTTTACTTTTTGAGAGAGAAGAACTCCATTGGAGAAGAAAGAAATATTTGAATATTATTTTTTATCTTCATCATCTTCTTCGGCAAGGTATAACTATTATTGTAGAAATATTGTGAGTTTGATTTTGCTTACTGTTAATGATGAAATTATTGAGTTTATTAATGAATATGCTCCTGTGTTTCTCAATTATGAGTAGCTAAATATACAGCTAGAGGTGTGTGATGATGGATGTTTAATTGGATTGGGTGTTGATAGATTTTTCTTATTATTACTTGAGTAGTGTAAATCTATAGAATTCTCCTCAAATTATAGTTGATTACTCATAGTTTCAAATATGAATATTATTTTCTTACTTGATTTTAGCTTGAAAAAGAAGAATTAAGTAATGGAAGATAATTTAATAGTGGATTCGGATTTGATTATGTGGGGTTGGGCTAGAAATAGCCAAAGCCCATG
>JACEIK010000029.1:248870-272305 GCA_018107945.1 Datura stramonium | reverse complement strand
CTTTAGAGGTTGATGGCTAGAAATAGCTCAGCCCCTAATCCAAACCATATTGGAATAGTTGAATTGTGCCTTGAGATTCAAGAGGACTCGAGGATAAGGAGCCCAATTGGTTGAAGAACATTGGGCTCCATCATTTTCCAAGTTTATTTAGACATATTAGTAATAATTTGACTATCTAGTAAATTCCGATTTAATTGACATCCCATCTACACCACACCTCTAGCCATTGCTCATTATTTTTGTTCAATTTTTGTTATCTTGCTCTCTTTGTAGCTGATTTTAGAATCCACAATAGTTTTTCCTTCACTTCCCCCAAAATTTATATTTACGTTTTCATTGCTTTGATGCGAATCAATTCAATTCACTAAAAGACTCTTGTGCACATCATTCTCTAGTCCTTGTGGGATTCGACCCAAACACTCATCGAGTTATTTGTTTTTATACAATGATCTCTTACATTCTCACTAAATGAGGAGTGTAGATTGAGAGTTATCAAAAATGGCACCGTTATCAGGGACAAACGCTTGATATCCTCGAGTTTTTTGTTAATTTGAATTGATCTTGCATCTTAAGGAGTTTAACATTGTTATTGTTGTTGGTCATCTAGGGTGAATTCATATGAGTCAACATTCAAAAGCAAGAGATTGTTCATTGGAAGAAATTATGGAACATAAAGAGGATAATCCTGTCATGCCTGAGACTGCAGGTGCCATTCTCCTACCAGCTACGGCTGGGAATGCGGTGTTCCATGTCACTAGTACGATGTTGAACCCATTGCAAATGAAAGGGATCTTCGGGGGTAAACCGAGTGAGGATGCAAATCGCCATTTGAGGAACTTCCTAGAGATTTGCCAACCTTTCAACATAACGAATATAATCCAAGAGTCTATCAGGTTAAGGCTATTTGCATTTTACCTAATGGGAGAAGCAACTATGTGGTTGGAGGAGTTGCCTCTGGGATGCATCACCTCATGGCAGAGTTGACAAAATCATTTTTGGATCGCTTTTTTCCTCCCTCAAAGATGTTGCAGCTGAGGGATGATATTACATAATTTAGGAAAGAGTTTGGTGAGCCTTTGCATAAAGCATGGCTGAGATTCAAGAAAAAAGTGTCTCTTTGCCCTAACCATGGTCTTCCCAATGGAGTGCTACATCAAAGTTTTTATTGATCTTGGGCATATTTATACACTCAAGTACTATTTTATACCCATTTATATCCATGTTTGTACCTTAATTTAAGAATAATCTCATGTATTTTGTGGGCATGGACTAACAAATATGATTAGCTCTCTTTGTAGGTTGAAAGTGACAATGTATGGAGCTCAATGTGAAGATAATGATCCTAATCTTGAAGATAAATATTAAGGGACAGATTATGGATGGTGAGACAACCTAAAAAGGACATTTTGAGTCAACTCCATGCCACAGAGAAGCGGGGGCATTCAAAAACGTGCCACGGAGCAAAGAATTAATTTATATGAGCAGAGGCTGCAAAATAGTGAGAGTCCATGACAGCAGAGTGTCATGGATGAAAATCTCCGCGATAGCCAGGGTGTCACAAAGGAAAATCTCTGTGATGGGCAACATGGCACGGAGTTGTTTCACCACAGGCAAAATTTTGAATTTTTCCAACTTATTATAAATTAAACCTTAGCTTCTAAAATGATTATCACGGAAATATTTTGTGAAAGCAGAGAGGAGCGAAGGGAGAAGCGAAGAAGTTCACCTAGGGTTCAAAAATTGTCATTCTCTTTTAATCATTCTTGTAAGTATGTTATTTTAATTATGTTTTTGAGTAATTGTACGAACATTAGTGGCTAAAACCCTTCCTCTAGGGTTGAGGACACATGATACGAATGTAAATGCTTTAATTCATCTTTGGTTTGAGTTTCATTGTTGTTTTGTTTTGCATTCTCAATTATCATTGTTTTTTTGCTTGATCACCACGAAAAAAAACTCGTTAAGCTTAGGTAAAATCTTGAAAGAGTAACCCTAGTTAAGAACACAAGAATGCAGGGAGCAAGTTCTTGTCCTTACGATAAGATTTGCGGTTAGGATAGAAACTATACCTAATTTGCCTTGCCCGATTAATTAAACGGGATGATAGCTAGATATCGACTTAAAATTGTCACATCACCACTCGTAGAAGTAGTTGTGAAGCTAAGTCAGGTTAAATGATTAGAGGTACAAAAGTCGATAATCAAGGGAATAAACCCTGCAAACCACATCCATAGTGTTACAGTGCTCACGAATTAGGACGTCACATCCTCCCTCAACGATGTAGGTGTAAGACTTGGTTGTTGTGTTTAGAGGCTCGAAAGACCATGAGCACTACATTTTAATTCTGTGAGGCAACAACTGATGTTTTCATACTTTAACCGTAGTGAACTGTAGCATTGCATGATTGTCAGGCCTTAACTCTAGTTGCTTCTTGTATTGTTTCCCGATTATTTTGTGATCACCCCTAGATTTAGTTTAAACAACTGAAATCTTTTAAATCAACACTTGTGGAGGTTAACTTAGCACTTGAAATTAATTCGCCGAAATAGTCCAGTCCCTGTGAGTTTGACATCCGGCTCTTGTATATTACTTGTACAACTGCGTATGCTTGCGCGTGCGCCGGGGCGCAATAAATTTTTGGTGTCGTTTCCGGAGACTGGGGAATAGGTGAATTTCTTGTTTTATGTTAGTGTCTAATTTTTTATGTGTTGAAAAAAATATTTATTAGTTTTAGAGTTCTTTTATATTTTTATTTTTAGTTTGATAATCTTCTTGACATGACATCATGGAGCATAAATGGGTTGAATGGTGGATACTCATATTTCGGTGAGTGCTATTTGAATTATGGAGAATCCCACTTATGGAAACATTGTCCTACTTGCAGTATATGTGGTGGTCAGGATGACCATTGGAATGGTTGTCCAAATTCGTATTCCCCTTTCCCAAGCCTCTACTATGATCCTTCTGTATTTTTGATGAGTACAAGAATGATGAAGAGGAGGACTTAGAACACCAAGCTCAGATATCAAACATGTTAAAATAGGTCCTTGAACAGAAATGTCACGACCCAAGTTCACACCCTAGACGGAACACGGTACTTGAAGCCACAAGTGACCCAAAGTCAACCCCTGATCTATCATACACTGGCATTATGAGTAACATAAAAATACATGCAGCGGAAATTTAAAACAAAAATAATAATACTTGGGAAAAGTTACATATTTAATAAAATCAATCTGAGTCTGAAAACAAGTTTACGTCTTAAAGCCACTAGGTCTGATGAGCTACTGGGAAAACCCCCCAGCTAACTTCAAAGATAAATAAAAGAAATGAAAGAATAATTAAAGTAAATAAGCTCCGTCCTCGAAGGATGAGGACTCACCGACTAGATAGCTGAGCTCTTCGGGAAATAGTCGACTAACGGGGCTGACTGTGATCCTGCAGCTGTATCATAAAAAGATACAACAAAAAAGTATGTATCAGTACTTTGAATGTACCTAGTAAGTGAGAGGAACATAATAAAATGGAGTAAATAATAACAAAAATGTCGAACTAAAAGACATGTAATAACCAACTAAAACTGCTTAGCTGAATAACTGAAATACTCGGGTGGTCTAGAAGACCCTGTCTGATGGCCGAAGCACGTTCTAAGTCTGGATTATTGATTTGAACTAAACTGGACTGAGACTAGACTGAACTGACTAGTGGGAGAGTCTATAACTGACATGTAACCATGTGAGCTAAACGTGGAGTACGATATATACACCCCAGCGGTAGGACCCAATATACTTTCCAGGGTATAAAGGCATGAACTGAGTGATCACAAATGTTTGGGGCCAGTTAGGCCAATAAATGCTGAAACCTACGCTGGCAACATCGTTTTTGGAACCTGGGTGCGCTGGAACCCCAGTCTGCTCGATGCTAAGTCCTACTTCCACTGGATAACCTCAACTGAATACTAAGTTGATAGCTCAAAACTGGGGCCCAATACTACTAACGGATGCATATCTGAAAGTACCCTGAGAGTCTTAACGAACCAGATTCTAAAATAGGGTTGAGACTTGCCAGAGCTGCTTATCTAGAAGTGTCATAAGTATTTAAGAATAAGCTGAAATTTGAATTGGGGTCCTAAGGCTTGTTAGAGCTATATGTCTAACGTGTCATGACCGCCCAATAAACCAATAAACTGGATTATGAATCTAATTTGATAACTAGGAGGTGATATTGACACGTCAGGAAGTTTTGTAGTCGAACTGATCCGCTGACATTTCTGACTGACACTAAGAAATTTCATATTATGACTAAGGATATACAATCATGTAGCTGACTGAGAATCTAGCATGTAAAATAGTAAGGGAATTCATTGTTCTGGTACAGTCAAGAGATATCATGATTTATCATCTCAGTAAAATTTCTAGTCTGTTCTACCCTTAAGAACAAGGGTTAAAGTCAATGCATATGAATAGGCATCAATATTAATATAAGCTTGCGGGAAAATACCTGCAACTAACATACATGATGATTCCACAAGGATTAAAAAAGGCATTATCAGAGATTTCTCAACATTCGAAAATCTGCAAGGCTGGAATTTCACTTTCATAGGTATAACATCAATAAAGTCATGAACCATTGGAAATCATGTCTAAAATAATCGTAGATATCATGCTTTGTGAATTCAAAGAAAACTTACATTATCCCCTTCACATTCGAAAATTTAGGGATAGGATTTATAGAGAAATTAGGAAGGATTTTTTGGGGACACAAGGGAAGAACTATTCCCTTGTTGAATTCCCACATACTTGACTAAAATTCTTTAGAACAGTGAGCTTAAACTGCTGCAATGGATGAGGAACCCTAGACCTGGCTTGAGAGCTTCTGAGTGAGAATTTGCATAGTTTTTTTTAGAATCGTAGTGGGAATGAGGGGAAAGCCGTTTAACCCCATAAATTCCTTTTAAAATACCCCAAAACGACTTAGTTTAGGATATAGGGGGTTAAGCATTTATTGAAGTACCCTTAGGAAAATCGCAGGGAAACTGACTGTCAGTCCCCACGGGTGACCCAACAGGTCGTGGTTAATGACCACGACTCATGGTCACACTCGTGAGGTGCACTGCCTGGTACCCACTGCTGGCACCACGAGGGACCTAACTATTCATTACTAATGACCACGATTCGTGGTCACCATCTGTTAACCTCACTGCCTCGACCTTGAAAAATAGATTTCCAACTGATCACGACTCTCCTAATGAGTCGTGATGTCCACCACAATTTGTGAGTTCATCCGTTAGGTACACTGTCTCAACTTCAACAACATTCCATTTTTCCTAGTAACAACTCATCCCACGACTCTTGGTGAAGGAACATGAATCGTGGGGTCCTTTCATTGAGTACACTGTCTCCTCTCATCTCATGAATTTTCACTTCCCACGACTGACCTAACGAGTCGTGGGGACTGACCACGACTCGTGGGAACCTCCAACGGGTCACTTAACGACCCATTCTATGACCGGTGCCATATTTTCCAGTTTTCTGCAAATTCTCTATTTTTATGTCCCGGGTCTAATCTTTGAGTTTCCGGGGCATTACAATATCTCCCCCTTAGGAGAATTCGTCCACGAATTTTGAAAAACACATAGGAAAGCAGAGAATAACAATCATAATATTCAAATACTGCTCATTTAAATCAAAACTGATAGAATGACTACCTCCGTTTCAAAATACATAGCTGAACTGAATTCACTTTTCATACATACATCCAAAAACATAAAGGAAACTTAAACACATGAATGGAACATAACAACTGTATTGGTTTCTAGGGAAAGACTTATATCTCAAGCTATAACAGAGCCGATAGAGAATAAATGTGGCTATCTGACCTTCATATCTGCTTCAGACTCCCACGTAGCTCCCTCAACCTGTTGATTTCTCCATATGATCTTGACTGAAGCTACCTCCTTGTTCCTTAGCGTACGAACCTGGCAATCAAGGATCTGGACTAGGACCTCCTTATATGAGAGACTATCCCTTATTTCTACACTGTCCAATGGTACAACTGAAGTTGGATCTCCGATGGACTTATTCAATAGTGACACATGGAATACAGGGTGCACAAATGCCAACTTTGAAGGTAACTCCAGCTCATAATAGGAGAATTCTATAAGGTCCCACATACCTTGGACTATGCTTTATGCTTTCCCTTCTTCCCAAACCTTATCACCCCTTTCATGGGTGAAATTTTCAGATAGACCCATTCATCCATAGCAAACTCTAATTCTCTTCTCCTCACATCATCGTAAGATTTCTGATGGCTCTGAGCTGTTTTCAATCTTTCTCTGATGAGATGTACCTTTTGCATAGCTTCCTGAATCGAGTCTAGCTTGATTATAGCAGCTTCACCCACTTCAAACCACCAAATAGGAGATCTGCACCTCCTACCACACAATGCCTCAATCGGGGCCATCTAGATACTAGAGTGGTAGTTGTTGTACGAAAACTCGATAAGAGGCAAATGGTCACCCCAACTGCCCTTAAAATCAATTGCGCATGCTCTCAATATATCTTATAGGGTCTGAATAGTCCACTCAGCTTCCCATCTGTCAGCGAGTGAAAAGTTGTGCTGAGCTTGACCTAGGTGCCCAGTCCCTTCTGAAAAGACTTCTAGAAATATGAGGTGAACTGAGTACCTCTGTCTAAAATGATGGATAATGGCACCCCATGTAGCCTGACCAACTCTTGGATATAAAGTATAGCATAGTCCTCAGCTGAATCCGTCGTTTTAACTGGGAGGAAATGTGCTGACTTAGTCATCCGATCTACTACTACCCATATGGAATCATGTTGCCGGCGAGTTCGAGGTAGACCCGTAATAAAGTCCATAATTATTTCTTCCCACTTCCCCATGGGTATGCTGATATCTTGGGTCATACCACCCGGTCTTTGATGCTCTACCTTGACTTGCTGGTAGTTCGGTCACTTGGATACAAATTCGGCAATGTCTTTCTTCATATGTCGTTCCACTAGTAAATATCCCGCAGATCGCTGTACATTTTAGTAGCTCCAAGTTAGATAGAGTATCTCGAGCTATGTGCTTCAGCCAATATCTACTGTCTTAGGTCACCGACGTCTGGTATGCACAACGTTCCCTGATAATGGAGCACACCATCTCCCCCTTTGGAGAAAGCATCAACCTCCTTTCTGAGAACCGCTTCCTTGAGTTTAAGAAGGATGGGATCTTCATCCTGTTTGGACTTAAGTTCCACAACAAAGGAAGATTCAGACCTGCTTTGCATCACCACACCACCCTCAGTTGAGTCAACCAACTGCACCCCTAATCGAGCTAGCTTGTGAATATCCTTCACCAACTCCTTTTTGCCTTCCTCAATATGAGTCACGCTACCCATGGATACTCTGCATAGGGCATCAACCACCACATTGGCTTTTCTTGGATGATATAGCACGCTCATGTCATAATCCTTCAGGAGTTCCAACCACCTTCTCTGGCAAAGATTTAGGTCCTTCTGAGTGAATATGTACTAAAGGCTTTTGTGATCGGTGAAAACATCAACGCTAGCCCCGTATAGGTAATGTCTCCATATTTTCAATGCAAAAACTATCGCTGCCAACTCCAAGTCATGGGTTGGATAGTTCTTATCATGAACCTTGAGCTGCCTGGAGGCGTAGGCTATCACTTTGCCCCGCTGCATCAGGACAGAACTGAGTCCAGCTCTAGAAGTGTCGCAATAGACCAAAAATCCATCTGATCTTTCCGGTAGAGTCAACATTGGAGCAGTAGTGAGTCGAGTTTTTAACTCCTGGAAACTCTTCTCACACGCATCTAAACATTGGAAATTCACCTTCTTCTGAGTCAATCTAGTCAGAGGAGATGCTATAGAAGAAAATCCCTCTACAAAGCATCGATAGTAATAGGCCAAACCCAAGAAGCTTGTAATTTTCGTTGGGGAGGTGGGTTTGGGCCAGTCTTTCACTGCCACTATCTTTTGAGGATCAACCTGAATACCTTCACCTAAGACCACGTGACCCAGGAAAGTCACAGACCTCAACCAGAATTCACACTTGCTAAATTTGGCAAACAACTGGTGGTCTTTGAGTGTCTGAAGCACTATCCTCAGGTGATTAGCATTCTCTTCCTCATTTCTGGAGTACACCAGAATGTCGTTAATAAATACAATGATGAACATATCTAGATACTGCTTGAAGACTCTGTTCATCAGGTCCATAGAGGTTGCAGGGGCATTTGTTAGTCTGAAGGACATAATCACGAACTCGAAGTGACCATACCAAGTCCTGAAAGCTGTTTTTGATATGTCACACTTTCTAATCCTTAGATGATGATACCCCGACCTGAGATCTATTTTGGAGAAACAGCCAGCTCCCTGAAGTTTGTCAAACTGGTCATCAATCCTGGGTAGGGGATATCTGTTCTTGACTGTGAACTTGTTCAACTGACGGTAATCGATGCACATTCTAAGGAACTGTCTTTCTTTCGCACGAATAGCACTGGAGCACCCTAGGGAGAGATGTTGGGTATGATAAAACCCTTATCAAGAAGATCTTTTAACTGCTCCTTCAACTCCTTAAGTTCAGCTGGATCCATTAAATAAGAAGAGATGGAGATGTATTGAGTACCTGGAATAAGGTCTATGTCGAAGTTAATTTCCCATTCAGGAGGAACTTTGGGAAGATCTTTGGGGAACACATCTGGAAACTCTCTAACAAAAGGGACTGGTTGGATAGTTGGGGTCTCATAATTGGAATCCCTTACCCGAACTAGATGATAAATGCATCCCTTAGAAATAAGCTTCCTGGCCTTAAGGTAGGAAATAAACCTACCCTTAGGCGCTAAACTATTGCCCGGCCATTCTAGAGCTGGTTCATTAGGGAACTGAAACCTGACAACCCTAGTTCTACAGTCAACAGAAGCATATACCGAGTGTAACAAATCCATACCAAGAATAAGGTCGAAGTCGACCATGTCTAACTCTACAAGGTCTGCTGGAATGACTTCATAGAGACTGAGATTGGACAGTTTCTATACACTCGGTTGGCTCTAATTGACTCGCCAACTGGAGTGGAGACTAAGAAGGATTCCGATAGTACTTCTGGACTGATATCGAACTCAACTTCTACGTAGGGATTCACGAATGATAGTGTGGCCCCCGGATCAAGCAGGGCATATACATTTAGGTGGAAAAGACGTAACATACCCGTGACTATATCTGGTGAGTTCTCTTGATCCTGATGAGATGATAATGCATAAAAACGGTTTTGGTGTTGACCTCCCTCCCTACCAGATGTTTTGTCTGCTGAGTTGGTTGGCCTTCTTGAGTTGTTGAGGTGGTGGATTATGATTTCCATCGTCCTGCTGATAGGCATTCCTTAAGCCGATGCTCGAGCTGTCCGCAATCGAAACAACCCTCTCGACCCTGAAGACACTCTCCCGGGTGGTTCTTTCTGCAGTTGGGGAAGCCGGATATCTACTCCTGGCACTGTAGCTTTATAACTAAGAGCCAGATGCTCCACCCCTCCGGTCCTGGCGGGATCGAAAAGTAGGGGCGCTGGCTGAGCTGGGTGTTGGAGCCCTCTGCTGCTGCTACTGCTATGGGCGGTTGCTATCACCTGACCTCTGGTGGTCATGATCCAACTGGCCAGTCCTTGCCCATTTATTATTTCTTTCCATGTCGCTCAGTTTTTCAATCTCAATCTGTTGGGTGTAGATAATTAGACTGGAGAGGTCGATATCCTTGATCAGCATCACGGTCCTGCACTCTTTGAGGACCAGGTTGGACACCGCATTAACAAATTTAAGCATGCGAGCCCTTGGCTCGACCACCATCTATTTGGACAACGTGGTAAACTCCAGAGCATACACTTCCATGGTTCTGTTTCCCTGTCTCAGGTTCATGAACTCCACTACCTTGGCCTCCCTGAGCTCTCTAGGGAATAATCTGTCCAGAAAGGCGGTGTTGAACTCCTCCTACTCCACCAGTCCTGCTCCCATTGGTCGCCCCTCCTTCCACTATTCATACCAGACCTGGGCTACCCCTTTTAGCTGGTAGGTAGCCAGGTTACACTCTCGGAGGAGCTGACACCCATTATACAGGTAATCTTTCTGATATCATCTACTGACTCTTGGGGGTCCTCCCCCACCTTGGATCCCTAAAATGATGGAGGGTTCATTCAAGTGAAGTCCCGCACCCTAGCAGCTGCTGCGGACCCATTGTCATTAACCGGAAACCTTCTGGTTCACCTGGTTGGTCAGATTTTTGGTGAGCAGTTGAATGGCCATCCTGAATTCTGTGGTTGATACCAAATCATCCTGTGGGGCTGCCGGGGCTGGTGGAGCAGTCTGCTAGGCATTTCCGGCCCTCCTTCCATTGCCGCATCGTGGAGGCATAGTTCACTGTTGTGAAGCAGAGCATGAGTTAGAAGAATGATTTTTTTGGAACTGAATTTCACCTCACGATAAGGAGTATTAAATGAAGGAAAGTTTCCTAATGACATCTCATAGCCTCCCCGTCATAAGTGTGTTGCGCTTCACACCCATGATGAGGATTTTACTTGATGTGGCTTTCAGACATCTGCGGATACTCTGAACCTAGTGCTCTGATACCAAGTTTATCACACCCCGAGTTTACACCTTGGAGGGAACATGGTACTAGAAGCCACAGGTGACCCCAAGTCAACCCCTAGTCTATCATACACTAGAATTCTTAGTAACATAAAAATACATGCAGCGAAAATTTAAAACAAAAATAATAATACTATAGCAAAGTTACATATTCAATTAAATCAATCCGAGTCTGAAAAAAACTTTACATTTGAAAGCCACTAGGTCTGTTGAGTTGCTAGGACAATCCCTTAGATAACTCCATATCTAAACAAAAGAAATGAAAGCATAACTAAATTAAATAAGCTCCGTCCTCGAAGGATGAGGACTAATCGACTGGATAGTTGAGTTCTTCGGGAAACGGTCACTAACGGGGTTGAGACTGTGATCCTACAGCTATATCATAGAATGATACAACATAAAAGTATGTACCAATACTTTGAATGTACCGAGTAAGTGAGAGGAACATACTACAATACAGTAAACAATAACATAAATGCAAACTGAAAGACATGCAATGACCAACTAAAGATGCTTAGCTGAATAACCAAAATACTAGGGTGGTCTAGAAGACCCTGTCAGATGGTCGAAGCACGTTGTAAGTCTAGATTACTAATTTGAACTAAACTGGACTGAGACTAGACTGAAGTGACTAGTGGGAGAGTCTATAACCGATATGTAACCACGTGAGCTAAACGTGGAGTCCAATGTATACACCCCACTGGTAGGACCCAATATACCGTGCCAGGGTATAAAGGCATGAACTGAGTGATCACAAAATTTTGGGGCCAGTAAGGCCAATAAATGCTGAAACCTACGCCGACAATGTAGTTCTAGGAACCTGGGTGCGCTGGAACCCCGATCAACCGGTGCTAAGTCCTACTCCCACTTGAAAACCTAAACTGAATACTAAGGTGATAGCTCGAAACTGGGGCTTAAGAGTATTAAGGTATGCATATATGAAAGTACCCTGAGACTCTTAATGGACTAGATTCTAAAACTGGGTTCTAGACTGGCGAGAGCTGCTTATCTAGAAGTGTCATAACCGTCTAAGAACAAACTGATATCTGAATTAGGGTCCTAAGGCTAGTCAGAGCTATATGTCTAAAGTGTCATGACCGGCCAATAAAGTGGATTTTGAATCTAATTCTGATAACTGGGAGGTGATACTGATCCTCAAAAAGTTCTGTAGTTAAACTGATCAGCTGACATTTCTGACTGACACTAAGAAATTTCATATTTTAACTAAGGATAGATAATCATGTAGTTGACTGAGAATCTAGTATGTAAAATAGTAAGGGAATTCACAGTTCTGGTATAATCAAGAGATATCAAGATTTATCATCTCAATAAAATTTCTAGTCTGTTCTACCCTCAAGAACTAAGGTTAAAGTCAATGCATATAAATAGGCATCAATAATACTATATGATGGTGAGAAAATACCCATCACTAACATACATGATGATTCCACAAGGATTAAACAAGGCATTATAAGATTTCTCATCATTCGAAAATCTGTAGGGCTAAAATTTCACTTTCATGGGGATAACATCAATAAATTCATGAACCACTAGAAATCATGTCTAAAATAAATGTAGATATCATGTTGTGTGAATTCTAAGAAAACTTACATTATCCCCTTCACGTTCGAAAATTCAGGGCTAGGATTTATAGAGAAATTCCCATATACCTTACTAAACTTCCTTAGAATAGTGAGCTTGAACTGCTGCAATGGAAGAGGAACCCTAGACCTGGCTTGAGAGCTTCTGAGTGAGAACTTGCGTAGTTTTTCTGAGAATCGTAGTGGGAATGAGCAGGAAGTTGTTTAACCCCTCTAAATTCATTTTAAAATACCCCAAAATGACTTAGTTTAGGATCTATGGGGTTAGGAATTTACCGAAGTACCCTTAGGAAAATCGCAGGGAAACTGACTGTCAGTCCCTATAGGTGACCCAATGGGTCGTGGTCACACTCGTGAGGTTCACTACCTGGAATCCATTGCTTGCACCACGAGGGACCTAACGAGTCTTTACTGGTGACCATGACTCGTGGTCACCATCCGTTAATCTCATTGCCTCGACTTTGAAAAATAAATTTCCAACTAATCGTGACTCTCCTAATGAGTCGTGATGTCCAACCACGATTCGTGAGTTCATCCGTTAGGTACACTCCCTCAACTTCGACAACATTCCATTTTTCCTGGTAACGACTCATCCCACGACTAGTGGTGACGGACCACGAATCATTGGGTCCTTCCGTTGAGTACATTATCTCCTCTTCTCATCTCATTAATTTCCACTTCCCATGACTGACCTAACGAGTCGTGGGGACTAACCACGACTCGTGATCTCGTCCATGGGGTACCTATCTCCTAACTTTCAAACTTCATCTCCTAGCCTCCCCACGAGTCACATCACAACTCATGGGAACCTCCAACGGATCACTTAATGACCCGTTCTGTGACTGGTGCAAGATTTTCCAGTTTTCTGCAAATTCTCTATTTTTAAGTCTTGAGTCTAATCTTTGAGTTTCTGGGGAATTACAAGACAGAAGGAATGAGGGAGAAGATGAAAGTAATGATAATTCAGACTAAGGAAAATGGAGAGGTCCTAGAAATGATGAAATCTAAGTTCATGGAGATAAAGGCTGAGGATGAAGCTTGCACTGATTTGCAAGTCATGGTCTTAGCCAATACTCAAGAAGGATCTCAAGGAGAAAAAAGAGTGAGTTCTTGGAACAAGCTCAATAATTGGAAGCTCTTGCGAATCTCTGTGATGGTCTCATATATATGGCCAATCCCATCATAAAAGGGGGGATCGAGTTCCAACCATTTGACATTCATGTGGAGTCAGATGTTGATGTGGAGAAGGTGTACAAAAGTAAGGAGATCAAGCACAATGCAGTTTCAGAGTTTAGGAGTATTGTACCCCACTCAAAGCATTTCTCGACATTAAGTTTACTTGACAACCTAGAAATATCATCTTCCAAGCTTATAGAGAAAGGTCTAGGTGAGGAACATGCCCCGTATATTCTGCAATTTGTTGAGTCAAAGAGACAGAACGACTTCACGTACTTAAGGTCCAATAAGTGTAAGAGGATACATCTATTATTTGGTCCCTTAAATTTTTCACCATCACCCCTAGATCATAATAGGAAATTGGGAAATAAATAAGAGGTGAGATTCATATCCTCAAAATAGAAGGAAAAGTGGTGGAACTTGATGCGTCGTACCGCGATGTAAAATCAGGCGCTGCTTGGGAGGCAACCCAAGGGTACCACATGTAAAATTTTCTTTTTCTATTGTTTTGATTTTGGGTTAGTTTCACTTTTTGTTTTGTTTTTATGAAGTAAGCACAGGAAAAAGGGGAAGTCTTAGTACCCTTAGAAGCAGAAGCTAAGGAGCATGTTAAAGCACCAGTGTGGGGCTGAGGATCCCCTAGAGGCCTCAAGAAGTATCTCTCATATTTAGTCTTGCTTTTAAATGATTCTTTGGGGACATAGAATAAATTAAGTGTGGGGTGAGGGGTAATTTCAAATTTTGTGCTAAGTGATTTCGGGTAAATTTGGTGCTTGGTATAATATTGTTTGATGAAAAGTTGGAGTTGAGCACATTTCACCCAACCTTTAGTTTTTCTTTTTGATTCTTTTCCAAAGGGGGCCACTTTGGACAGAGAAATAAATTTTTTCTGTGTCTGTACATAACTATTTTAGTCATAGTTAGGGACTTGTCCCCATGATGGATGGATGATGATCATCTTGAGGGAAAATTATTCAGTAGGTTTTTGTTTTTTAATGCTTAGCTGATTGACAGCTTGATGTTCTTGTTGAGTGCTATACTTGATTGTAAGATGCAATTGTTTTTAATTTTGAAGCATGTGTAAAAGTTGTATAACTTTGTTTGAGACACATAGGCTCTCGAATATGACTCTGTATGCTTGAAAGCTTAATTTAGAATTCATGTGATTAGGTGTATTGAGAGTCTATATGGGTTTGTCTAGAATTGAACATGTGTAGTGAATGTAAGGTTCTTCGTGTATTTCATGTTATCATTAGTGTCTAGAACTTGCTTGGTGTGTTTGCAAAGTGAAATGAGGAATGTTGATTGTAGGAGATGATGTAGGCATTTCTTTGAATAAGCCTATTTTCATCATATGCTTTACCTACCCTCAATGCATAATCCTAGTCAGCCCCATTGAACGCTAAGCCTATTCTTTGATTAGCCACATCAAAAGCTTAATCCTTTTCTTTCAATTGAACTAAAGTTGATCCAAAACTGTTAAGTGCTTAAGTGAAAAATTCAAAAAAGTTAAGGAGTAAGAATCTTGAAAAAGAAGGGAAATAGTAGTTGTGGAATTTGAGGGAAAGATTAGAGGTGCACTTGTTTAAAATGCCTAAGTGTTGGCAGGGAGTAAAAGAACAAAAGAATGAAAAAGTTTCTTAAGTACTCCTTACTAATAATATAAGTGTGCTTAAAGAAATGGGGAAGCAAAAAGGAAATTGATAGTGAAAAGTACAAGAGGCGAAGTGAAAGAAGAGAATGTGCTTAATGAGCAAGTGTGATGTATTAAAAGCGCATAGGGAAGATAGTCACCATTACTGGCCAGATTAGTACCTACTTGTACTTTAGCTTACTTTACAACTCGATAAGTCCTGCTTGATCTTACTTTCAAACATTCCTAAATTAGTGGAGTAAAACATTAAGGGAAGGCTTATGGGTCAATACATGTTGCATGAGAATCATTGTGAGAGTAAGCATAATTGTGTTCATATACCCATACATGTTATAATTTGAAAATTTGTGAGTAAAAATGGGTATCTCTCTATCACGACCCAAGAGTACACCCGGATCGTAAACACGGGACATGGAGCCCGGAGAGACTCCAAGTCGACCCATGACAAGAGCATATATCTAAACCGTCCACACGAAGCGGAAGACTTAACATAATAACATGAAATAGGTGGAAATCATGACACGGAATAGAAAAGACAATGGTACATGATTCATACATCAACGCTGACTACTACATACAGTCTAAAGAGCCTCTAATAATAATAGATGGGTTGAAGGGAAAACACCACAATTAACCCTAACATACTGAATCTGAAAGAAACATAAAGTCGAATATAAGGCCCTCGAAACATGAGGACTCACCAAAGAGAACTGAGAGTAAGATGTCGGGAGTAAGCTAGGGGCAAGTTTGAACCTGAGAACTGGGTTCAGTATCATAAAACGATACATCATATAAAGTATGCGATCAGTATGTGGAATGTACTGAGTAAGCAAGTTAAGTAAAACGGACAGTTAAAGCATGTATGCAACTCATAAATGGTCATAAGAGTAGGACAACATGTTGTATCATAAATCATTATAACATACTATACGTCTAAAGGGTTTAAAAATATTCGTAACATATAACATAGTCATAATCATAATAGAAGAACTTCACTTAACATAACTTTAGCCAACATACATAATCATAACATGCGTAAATCATGAGGAACAGTAGGAGATTCTCTTAACCGACATACCCCATATGAGCACACATGAAGCTCGACTTGTAGCCCTAGTCGGGAGGGTGTTCGTACCTTGCCAAGGGTAGGAACGAGGAAGGGCATGATCATATATGAAAAAGGGCCATTTTGGCCAGGGACAAACATGATAAGGGTCCCAACATACCTACGGTAGCATGTAGTTCATGAGATCTGGGGCTTAACTTGAGGCCCGAACCTACTCGGTGTTCGATACTACTGCTAAAACATGTATAGTGCTTATAATAATATATACATGAGTTCATGGGCTAGTTAAATCATGATAATTGTAAACGTGCTTGTACATATAAGAACTAGCCATGACTTGAGGCCCGTGGGTCAGCCATAAACATAATTCATGATTGATAAAATTCATACATACTTGTAGATCATGAATATAGTTTGAAATTCATATGTTCATAATAAATAACATAATAAATTCATAAACAAATTCATAATTCATGCTAGGCTTATGAAAAACACCAATGGATCAATGGATCATAAATTGATTCATCATGGGGGATGCATAATCAATCTTAATTATTTAGAAATTCAAGATCAACAATATTATAATCTATTTGAATCTCTAAAGATGATCAAAATCAGTAGATTATGATATGATTGCAAAATCACAAGACCCATAACTAAATCATTAAATTTTATACAAATCAAATACAAAACCCCATGAGTTTTTAAATAAATTTTGAATACTTAATAGAGAAGGTGCATGGGTGTGGAAGATCCACCCATTGAAGACCCTATATACCTGGGATTATTAACTCTTAACCCTCCTTAAAAGCCCAAGGATGAAATTGATGGAATTGAGGTGAAAAACTTTAAATCTCCCCTTAGATCACTTGTCAAAACCTTGCATGCATGAATGAGACTTAGAATGAATTAATCCCCTTTAAAAGACCCTATTCAGACCTTAAGGCAATGTAGTTTAGGCCTTATGAACTTAGGAATTACGAAAACACCCTTATTAAAACGCAGAAAATTTCTGGTCGCTAGTCCCCATGAGGGACCTCACGGGTCGTTGCCACAAGGCACAACTCGTGGCCATGGTCCGTTAAGTCCACTGGTCAAAACATCCAAGGGACCCCACGGGTGACTTCAGAGTCATGAGGTCAGACCACAACTCGTGGTCACCTTTCGTGGCCTACACTGCCCATCCCAACTTGCCAACCATCAAAGGTAGACCCGGGTGACCTCATGAGTCGTGAGGTCTGACCACGACTCGTGGTCAGGACCGTGGTCTCCTCACTTAGGCCTTGCCAAACCATGCTGACCACGAGTCACCTCGTGACTTGTGGTCACTCCTCATGACCCACCTCACGGGTCGTTCTGTGACCTGGTGCGAATTTTCAGTTTTTCTCTGTTTTTACTTCCGGGTCTGATCCTTGGGTTTCCGGGGTATAAAAATATCTCCCCCTTGGGGACATTCGTCCTCGAATGTTAGAAACATGCAGAAAACTCAAAAACAAGCTATCACCATATACAATTACCGGTCATTTAAGTCGAAAACTGTCAGAATGACTACCTCTGAAAAGAACTACATAACTGAAGTGAATTCAAACATCACATACATACACCATATCATAAAACAAACTTGTACATATGAACTGAACATGAAAAGCTTATTAGAGGTTTAGGGAAAAACTGATATCTCAAACTGAAACTTAGCCGGTAGGGAACAAATAAGGGTATTTAGCTATCATATCTTCTTCGGCTTCCCAATAGCTCCCTCAACATGCTGATTCCTCCATAACACCTTTACTGAAGCTACTTCTTTGTTCCTTAGCCTCCGAACCTGACGATCCAAGATTGCAAACATAATTTCTTCATAACTGAGGCTATCTCTCACACCAACGCTTTCTATCGGAATGACTAAGGCTGGATCTCCCAAGTACTTTTTCAAGAGCGATACATGAAAGATGGGATGAACTACAGCTAACTCTGAAGGTAACTCTAATTCATAAGCCACTTTACCCACACGTCTCACAATCCGGTATGGGCCAACATAGCAGGGACTAAGGTTCCCTTTCTTGCCAAATCTCATTACTCCTTTCATGGGAGATACCTTTAGAAATACCTATTCGTCCACGCCAAACTCCAAATCTCTTCGCCTCATATTAGCATATGATTTCTGACGACTCTGAGCGATTTTCAATCGGTCCCTTATCAACTGCACCTTCACCATCGCCTCGTGAACCGAATCTGGCCCTTTCATGACTACCTCACTAACCTCAAACCATCCAATGGGAGATCTACACCTCCACCCGTAAAGATCCTCGAACAGTGCAATTTGGGAACTTGAGTGATAACTGTTATTATAAGCAAACTCGATTAAGGGAAAATGATCATTCAAACTACCTTTAAAATCCATAACATATTCTCTCAACATATCCTCAAGAGTCTGGATTGTTCGTTCGGCTTGGCCATCCATTTGCAGATGAAAGGCTGTGCTGAGCTTGACTTGAGTCCCAAGTCCCTTTTGAAAAGACCTCCAAAACTGGGAGGTAAACTGATTACCTCGATATGAAATAATATACAAGGGCAATCCATGAAGTCGAACCAACTCCCGAATATATAATTTGGTATAATCATCTGTGGTCTTGGCCGGTAAAAGTGTGCAGCCTTAGTTAACCTATCTACGACCACTGAAATGGAATAATAGTGTCAACGAGTACGAGGTAGGCCTATAATAAAATCCATATTAAGCTCTTCCCATTTTCAAGTGGGAATGCTAATATCCTGAAGTACGCCTCCCGGCCTTTGGTGCTCGACCTTCACTTGCTGGCAGTTTGGATACTTGGCTATGACTCTGTGATATCCTTCTTCATACCATCCCACCAATATATTTCCTGCAAGTATCGATACATCTTCAAGGATCCCACATTGATGGAATATCTGGTACCATGTGCCTCATGCAATATTTGGACTCTCAAATTGTCAATGTCCGACACACATAGATGACCCTAGTATCGAAGGACACCATCTCCACTTTGGGAGAAAACCTCCACCTTTTGACTCCGCACCGCTTCCTTCATCCTTCTCAAAAACAAATTCTCATCTTGTTTAAATTTGACATCGACCACCAAGGACAATTCTGATCTATTATGCACAACAACGCTGCCATCGGTCGAGTAGATCAATCTAACCCCCAACCATGCATGTCGGTGAAAATCTCTCACCAACTCTTTCCTTCCCTCATCCACGTGGGACACACCCTCCATAGAGAGCCTACTAAGTGCATCCGCAACCACATTAGCCTTGCCCGGGTGGTAAAGGACACTCATATCGTAGTCCTTTAGCAACCCCAACAACCTCGTTTGCCGAAAATTGAGATATTTATTCGTGAACACATATTGCAAGCTCTTATGATCCATGAACACGTCCATATGAACTCCATACAAGTAATGCCATCATATCTTCAGTTCAAACACCACCGCGACCAACTCAAGATTGTAGGTCGGGTAATTCTTTTCGTGAACCTTTAACTGTCGAGAGGCATATGCTATCACCTTCCCACGCTGCATCAACACACATCCCAATCTAAATCTAGAAGAATCACAATATACAACAAAACCATCAGTACCCTCAGGTAAAGTCAACACTGGTGCTGAAGTGAGTCGGGTCTTTAATTCCTGGAAGTTTTTCTCACAATCCTCTGACAATTGGAACTTCACCTTTTTCTGAGTCAACCTGGTCAAAGGTGCCGCAATAGATAAGAAACCCTCAACAAATCTCCGGTAGTACCCTGTTAGGCCAAAGAAACTCTGAATTTCTAAAGTATTCATCGGTTTGGGCAAGTTCTTCACCGCCTTGATCTTCTGGGAATCTACCCTTATGCCTTCTCTTGATACCACATGACCCAGAAATGCCACCGAGTCTAGAAAAAATTCACACTTGCTAAACATTGAATATAGCTGACGATCCTTGATGGTCTGTAGCACTAGTCTCAAATGAGCGGTGTGCTCCTCCTTACTCCGGCAGTATATAACAATATCATCGATGAACACGATCACGAACATGTCTAGATATTTCTTGAACACCGTGTTCATCAGGTCTGTAAAAGCTGCAGGAGCATTGGTTAGTACAAATGACATAACTACAAACTCATAATGGCCATACTGAGTTCTGAAGGCTGTCTTCGGGATATCACACTCCCAAACTCTAAGCTGATGATACCCAGACCTGAGATCTATCTTCGAGAAACACCTAGCACCCTGGAGTTGGTCAAATAAATCATCAATCTTGAGCAAGGGGTGCCTATTCTTGATGGTGACTTTATTAAGTTGCCGATAATTAATATACATTCATAGGGATCCATCCTTCTTCCGAACAAATAGAACCGAGGCACCCATGGAGACTTGCTCGGTCTAATGAAACCCTTATCCACAAGTCATTCAATTGTTCCTTTAACTCTTTTAACTCAGCTGGAGCCATCCTGTAAGGAGGACTAGAGGTAGGCTGCGTATCGGGTAGTAAATCAATTTCGAAATCAATTTCCCTTTCTGGAGGAACACTTGGTAAATCATCTGGAAAAAACTTTGGATACTCGCACACCACTTGAACTGACCGAATAGCCGGAGTCTCGGACTCTACATCCTTAACCCTAACTAAGTGGTACATGAAACCCTTAGAGATCATTTTCCTAGCCTTAAGATATGAAATAAAATGACCGGCTGGTACAACTGACTTACTCTTCCATTCCAAAATTGACTCACCTGGAAATCAGAATTCCACTGCACGGGTCCTACAATTAATTGAAGCAAAATATGCAAACAACCAATCCATACTAAAATGATGTCAAAATCACTCATGACCAATTCTATTAAGTCCGCGGAGGTAACCTTACGCAACATCCTAATAGGGCAACCTCTATATACTCGCCTAGCTACAATTGATTCACCGATTGGAGTAGATACGGAGAATGGTTCTGATAGAATTTTAGGACTAACTCCAAAAGTACTAGAAATGTAAGGGGACACGAAAGACAAGTTAGCTCCTGGATCTAACAAAGCACAAGCATCAATATGGAAGACTTACAACATACCCGTGACCACATCTGGCGAAGCTACTCCTGGCGAGGCACTAGGGCATAAAACCTATTTCAGTGCTAACCACCTGCCAACCTAGTAGAGGCACCCTGCTAAGGGGGTCGTGCTGCTGGAGCGGTAGAACTGGTTGCAGGGAAATTTCTGATCCTGTGCCCAGGTTTGCCACTCACGAAACAAGCATCCACACTGACCAGGAACCTCCCCGGATGGTTTCTGCCACCTCTCACACAAGCTGGGAAGGTGCGCTCTACCTACATGCTACCATGATCCCTTGAATCTATAGCCCTACTACTCTGGTCTCCCATGAACTTGTACGACGTTCTAGCCGATGATGGAGCTGGAGCAGTGGACCTGTGTTGGGACTACTGATGTGATCCACCTCCTGACTTGGCCTGAGAAACCCCATAGTTGTCGGTCTTGGCCCTTTTGGTCTCTCTTTTCCCCCTATAGACCGACTCCATCTGTTGGGCATATAATACAATACCGGGAAAGTCGATCTCCTAGTGTAGCATGGCAATCCGACAATCCTTGTCCAAGTAATCAGCTACTCCATGCACAAAGCAGCTCAACTGAGCCCACTGATCCTCTACCAACTCCGAAGCATATTTAGATAGCCGAGTGAACTCCTAGGAAAACTCCCGGACTGACATGTTGCCCTGCTTCAAATTCACAAACTCAGCCGCCTTGAGCTTCCTCATCTCCCGAGGGAAGAACCGATCCATAAATGCGGTGTGGAACTCATCCCTACCTATCGGGCCTACACCCGCTGTCCTAGCACCTCTCCATTGCTTGAACCATATATGTGCTACCCCCTTGAGCTGATAGGAGGTCAAATCAACACATTCCTCATTATTCACCCCCATAACTTGGGTGATCTTCAGAATTTCCTCAATAAAGTCATGTGGGTCCTCATCTACCTTAAACCCTGTGAACTCCGTAGGGCTCATCCTCAAAAAGTCCCTCACCCTAGCAGCTGCCGCATTCCCATTTTGCGGATAATGGGCCACAGTCCTATTCTGGATCTAAGCTGTCATGGCCTGTGCCAACATCCGAATCACCACCCTAAACTTAGCGTGGTCTTCTAGCTCTAGTACGTGCTCCTCCTGAATGGGTGGATCTGGCTGATGCTCTCCATTATGGGCACCCTCATGATCATTACCGTTACCGTTCCTCATGGCATTTACTCTACATGGAGGCACGATTCTGCAAATGTGAATAACATGAATTAGAGGAGTAAAGGACATTCATCACACAACATAGATCATGAAGGAAGGAAACATTTCCTAAATGTCCAGTAGCCTCTTCGTCATAAGTGTGGCACGCTTCACACCCATAAAAAAGACTCTACTTAACGAGGTTTCAGACTCCCTAGGACACTTCAAACCCTCTGATACCATGTTTGGCACGACCCGAGAGTACACCTAGATCGTAAACACGGGACAAGGAGTCCTGAGAGACTCCAAGTCGACCCATGGCAGGAGCATACATCTAAGCCATTCACACGAAGTAGAAGACTTAACATAATAACATGAAATAGGTGGAAATCATGACATGGAATAGAAAAGACAATGATACATGATTCATACAACAATGTTTACTACTACATACAGTCTAAAAAGCCTCTAATCATAATATACGGGTTGAAGGGACAAGTGTTACACCCCGTAAGTTCTTTACACTTAGTTGGCCTATTCGCATGTTGGTTAAGAGTTTTAGAATGCCATACGTGCGAGAACAGGGCCCGGGGAGAGACCGTACAAGCACCAAGTCAGGGCGTCGCAAGGCAAATGAGACTTATATATCGCATTCGACAAATGCGACTTCTAAATCGCATTCGACAAATGCGACTTAAAGGCCCCAAGTATATAAAGGCCTCCCATTTCGTTTTTAAGTCACTTTTCATTTTATTTGCAGCAGAAACAACCAGAAAACAACGGAGAATGAGGGTTCAACATAAATATTCATCTGATTACGCCGTCAAACTTGAATTAACTTCGGGTAGCAAAGTATAAAGCTGCCGGGAGCATTCCTGCAGAGTTAGTTTCGCCGAATCATCGTCACGCTGAGCTAAGGTAAGTCGAATTGCTCCAATCTAGTGTTAATATACTCCTAACATTAAAGTGAGTATTTCTCCCTTCTAGACCCCCGAGAAATAGCGAGTTTTTGGCCGTTCTTCGATAAGTCGAAGAATAGGCAGTAGGTATAGCCATAAT
>JACEIK010000029.1:196482-213444 GCA_018107945.1 Datura stramonium | reverse complement strand
GCCGTTATATAGCCCGTTGATTCCATGAATCTGAGATAGAGCCAGCCAGGCACCAGATGTGCTTAGGCTCAGGAGTCTAGCAGTTCAGGTCCTAATAGGGAACCAGGTGCCAGTCATATCCCCCAAGGCGGGGCGTGACAACAACTTCCAGGGTGCTCATATCTGACACTTCTGTTGAAGTCCGATTCTTCCACTCTTGCACCTTAGTTCGGAGGGAGGTGACAACCCCTTCAACAACATCCACCCTCTTGCATAGGATAGTGAAACTTTCATATAAAAACTTGAGCTCCTTTTTGATTGTTTGCATAATGAGTGCGGGGAGGCTCTTAGCCAATCTCTAGAGTTGGCTCTCGTGAGAGTTGGTCCTTTCCACAAATCTTGAAGACCACTTGGTTCAGGGATTGCGGAGGGAGAGATCCTCCCCGCTGAGGAATGTCACCTGAAGCTTGGCCTGACATTTCGAGCTGGGGCACATTAAACTCTGGGGCATGTGGTGATTGGTCCGACCCATGGGAAAGGGATCCCTCAGTGACTCCAAAGGCTTGCAATCTTTTTCTTTTCATTGCCGGTGCCTCAACATCTCTCTTTCGATCAATGGCTATCACTCCTAAAGCAGCGGAAGGGGTTTCATCTAGGAACAAAGGCACTCCAACTTGTGAGAAAAGCTAGGAAATGAGGACGGCATAGGGCATTAAAGTGCTAGACTGTCGTGCCTTTCTCTTCATTTGTTGGGCGATCTCCTCGAAGTTGATGGGGACTCCAGTTATGTTGCAGGCAATGATAATGGCAGTTTCTAAACTGACCCTTTGCTCATTTTTGGAAGGGATGATATAGCCACAAATAAAATCAAGCCAAAGCTTAACCTCGAACTTCAAATCATGGAGAGAGATGTCACCACCCATGGAGGCCCAAAGAGGAGTGTCAACATCAACAATTGGGGCTACCCAATAAAATTGGTCTTTAAATATCAGCTACCCGGGCCATGTACTCCGTACCGAATTCAATTTCATCTTCCCAAAATGGGGAGTTAATGGCCACCGGGGTGATGTCGACTTTCATACCCCTTAGCGTAACTGATGGTAGGCATGGAAAGTCATCAACATTTCCCCTATGCTGCAAACTATCTTGTCGGGCTTGATAGGAGGCATAGACTTCGGATACCAAGGTGGGATAGTAAGGTGGGAGAGGATTGGCAAATGCATGCCATTATCCTGCTGTGAATTGAGCGGTGATGTTGGGAAGATCACCCCTCAATCCCACTAAATCAAACCGCTTCTCCATTGTGATGGATCAGTCTTGACAGATGACATAATGCTCTTGCATGTTTGGGACGCAAAAGATGATTGCTTCCTTAGTGTTGGCACAGGTGGGGCTGCCTTTGCTTTGCCCTTGCTCTTGCTAGAACATGAGGCGGGGGCCTTTTCCTTTCCTGTATTTCTGGATGAAGACATGGTATTTATGCAAGGATGATGTTAGTGACAGCTATTCTAGAAATAAACTAAAATAACAAGAACTATTCTAAGGGTGAACTAAGAAAAAAATATAATAAAACATCATATAAAGAACCACCAGCATTGGCGAGTCGCAGGAGGAAACCACGGACCGCCGCTGGCTTGCCGATGTGGAACAGAAAACTGGGCAAACTAAGAGTATACCTGCGATTGGGCGGTGAGTCACCGGTCCTGATTCGTGAACCGCCGATGTAGCGCGGGATCCACTCAGTGGCCTAAAGCCATTTTTAAAAGGGGACTAGTGCTCCATCAGTGATTCGCCGAACCCGACCGGTGAAATGCCAAACCTCATCGTCCCTAAATCAAATTTAAACAACTCAAAGGCACCCATTAACAAACACCCACAGATAGCTTGATGGAAATAAAACCACTACACGTTAAACAAAATCACATGACGATTTTCCCTTAAGAATGGCATCACCTAGTTTATCATCGGGCAAAACATTGCATTTCATTTGGATGGGTTACTCGGACTTCACCCATTTAGAATTTACACAAATAGAACACATATTCCCCATTCATTTTATCAAACAGAGCATATTCATGAATCCAATAGGAAAGGAAAGCAAAGTATTAATACTAAGAGAATTAAGAAACATTGATAAAATCATAATAGGGGCAAGAATGCTTTACCACAATATCAGAATGCTTGCACACTTGTAAAAACTTGAAAACTTTCAACAATGGAACTTCAGGGGATGTGTATTAGAGAAAGGAAATGTGAGTGTAGTGAGCGTGTTAGTGAAAGGAGGGAGAGGTTTTTATAGGGGAGAAGTGGAAGATTTATAGGTTGAGGGGAAGGTGGAGAGTTAATGTGTTGGTGGGAAGTGGGAAGGTGTAAAGGTGGGAAAGTGGAAAGGTGGGAAAGAGGGAAATATAGGGAAGTGGAAATATTGGGTAGTGGAGAGACAAAAAGGGTATGAAACAATGGTGAAAAGGGGGAACTAAGGGAATATTGTGCAGAATAGCGCGGCTCAGCTGGTATTTGGGATTAGGTGGGTCCACTCTTACTTTCCATTTTGAGACATATTCATACCTTGACCGACAATGCATCGGCGGTTCGCCGAAACAAACCGGCGTTCCGCTGCTCCACCTTTTTTTTCCAGAGTATTTGTGCCCAGTTCTTTGTTTCTCCATTAGTGATTGATCGGCGCTTCACGAATTGGATCGGCGATCTGCCGGTGACCCACCGCTTAGGCGCCAAAGCTTCAGGTATTCTGTGTTGCATCGGCGACCCACCAACGCTCCATGCTTACGCATTAGCATTTCGCCGATGGGTCTACCGGTCTAGTGCTCCAAGTACCAGCCTTCTGTTTGCACTTGTCTTGAAATGGCATTTTGTGTTTCTGGATCAGCGAATCGCCGGTTCAGCGTAGTTCCGCTCTTATATGGGTTTTTTCTTTCTTTGTTCCTCACTTTATAGCTCCTACAAAAACAAAAACAACAATGACATAAAAACAATCCACTAAACACTTGGGTTGCCTCCGAAGAAGCGCCTTAGTTAATGTCGTGGCACGACGTAGCTCTCATTCAACATCTCTTTTTCGATGAATCATCCTTCGACTCTGCCTCCTCCATTTCCAGTCCTTTATCCTCATCCTCATTTTGCAACACCCCTATTACCTTGCATTTGGGGGGAGTTTACACTGATGGGCACACCTTGAAGGTGACTTTCTCACTTCCAACTCTGAATTTTAGCTCCCCAAGTTCCACGTCAACTACAACTCTCCCCGTAGCTAGCAACGGTCTTCCCAAAATAATGGATACCTCTACATCCATTTCGAAATCAAGGACAACAAAATCAGCAGGTTAGGATGATCTTATCTACCCTTACCAACACATCTTCTAACCACCCCACCGATTTTTTAAAGGACCTATCTTCCATGAGCAACCTCATCGACGTAGGCTTTGTTCTTCCAATTCCTAACTTCTTAAAAATGAGTAGGGGAATTAAATTTATGTTGGCACCAAGATTGCATAGAGAATTTTTAAACACACATATCCCAATTGTACAGGGGATTGTGAAAGCTCCTGGGTCTTCCTACAGCTCCCGGGTCTTCCTACTTGGCGACAAGGTTACTCATCATCATTGCACTACAATGGTGTGTTTTCTCCCCACTAACTGTTTCAACCACCTTTTTCTTCAGCAATTCTTTCATGAACTTCGCATACCTTGGCATTTGGAGAAGAGCATCCACTAATGATATATCGATGGACAACTTGCTAAACATGTCAACAAATTTGCTGAACTGGTAATCCTTCTTTTTCTTGGCCAACCGTTGTGGATAAGGAGGTAAGGCTCTTGCTTCAAACTTGTCATCAATTGGTGCCTTCATGCCTGCATCATTGTTAGCAGCCTATGAGAGGATTTCATCATCCTTCCCCTCACCTTTCTCTTTAATTTTTCCCTCACTCATGGGAGTCTTTGGCATCTCGTCGAGTCCATTTTTCTTATCTGACTTTGGGTCATTAATGTCTTTGGGCTTCACTGGTTCATCTCCGATCACTTTGCCACTCCTAGTGACAATAGCCATGCATTGACCATCTTTCTTTGGATTCGACATTGTGTCACTAGGAAGCGTTCATTTCATTCAGAGGTTCATTTGAGACGACAAGTGATTCATTTGGACTTCCAAATGCTTGATGGAGGCTGAATGTGAGCTTATTGTTTGGGAAAGGTTAGACACCTCCCCTCTTAACTCTTTGACCCCGCTCTCGGTTGACTCTACTTTCTTTAGGACTCTTGATAGCATTTCCTCAATTTTTGAAGTACCCGCGTCACTCGCACCTGGCTGATTGTGGGAGTTTTCTACTTTTGGAGGGGGAACATATGGGTTTGAAATCCGATGATAACGATCGCTCTCTTGATTCTGCTCCCTATTTCCCCATCTTTCATTTCTTTCGGGCCACCCCTGTGGATCATGATTTCTCTAGCCTTGATTGGTTCCTTGGAGTCCAGGACCTCCCATTTGGTTTCCTATGTATTGACATTCTTCCTCATATCTTGGCGGTGACGATTCCCCATCTTATTGCAAAGGACCTTGAATACCTACAACATTTACCACCTTGGGCCCAACCCCCATTATGTGCTTTGTCATTAATTCCAGTTGTGTCATCATCTTGGCAAGATTCTCATCCTGCTCTTCATCTCTTTTTCACAATTCAACCGTCAATGCACTTGAGCTGATCTCATGTGTAGATATATTTGTCTCTCGCATGTGCCAAGCCCTATTGGTGTCACGCCCCGAGTCTATACCTTGGACGAGACATGATACTTGTAGTCACAAGTAACCCCAAGTCAACCCATGGTCTATCATAACACTGACATTCTGAGTAAATACATAGCAGAAGCTTTAGAATAATAAAATAAAACATTTTATGGAAAAGAACCAGATCATAAGTTTTATACAACTGGAAGCAAAACTGAAAATATGAAAACTCTGTCTTTGTCTGAAAGCCATCTATGTGATGAGTTGCTGGGACAAGCCCCCAGCTAACTCCAAATCTAACTGGAAAAAAAAAACTGAAAGGAAATAATCCTCGCCCCAAAAAATGAGGACTCACCAAAAATGCAGCTGAGAACTCCTGAAGGCGATCTGCTAACGGGGTTGATGCTGAGATCCTGCAGCTGTATCATAAAATGATACAACATAAAAGGTATGCATCAGTACTTGAATGTACTCAGTAAGCGACAGAAATCGTACACAAGGAATAATAACTGAACTGGAAAGACATGCAATGACCAACTGAAAATACTGAAACTGAATAACTGTGATATAGTGAGATGGTCAAAATGACCCTATCTGATGGTCAAAGACATGCCCTAAATCTGATATACTAATCTGAAATACTGTAATGAACTAACTAATCTGAGACTGAACTGAGCTGACTAGTGGGAGAGTCTATAACCGACATATGACCACATGAGCTAGATGTGGAGTCCGATGTATACACTCTATCGGTAGGATCCAATATACCTTTCCAGGGTATAAAGGCATGAACTGAGTGATCATAGGTCTGGGGCCATGAGTCCAATAAAATATATCCTACAGTGGCAACATAGTTCTGTGAACCTGGGTGCGCTGGAACCCTAGTCCGCTCGGTGCTAAGTCCTACTCCTGCTGGAGTTTTATACTGACTGCTAAGCTGATAGCTCAAAACTAGGGCACAAGACTAAGTCAGGAGTACCTATCTGGAAGCACCCTAAGAGTCTTATCGGACCGAATTCTATGACTGGGTTCTACGACTGGTCAGAGCTGCTTATCTAGAAGCATCGTAACCGTCTAAAGAACAAACTGTAATATAAAGATGGGGTCCTAAGGCTGGTCATAGCTGCTTATTTGAAAGTTTCATGACCGCCTAATGAACCACTAAAATCTGATACTGAGTTTAATACTGTTATCTGGGAGGTATCACGGACACTCAAGGATTAACTATAGTCAAACTGATCAGCTGACATTTCTAAATAACATTGAGTATTCTAATATTCTGATAGAAACTGAACTAACATGCATCTGATTGGGATTTATATACATACTAAAAGTATGGGAATCCCCAATACTGATAGAATCAAGCATTTTGGATAATTAATCAATTATGCAAGACTAGTTTTTCTGCAATCAAAAGCTAGGGCTAGAATTCACTTTACAAGGAAAAACATCAATATAGTCACAAACTGGTGGAAACATATCTATATTTAACATGAATAATATTCCACATGAATTATATGATATCTAGCTGACAACTAAATTCATATTCGATAACTCAAAGACTAGAACTGATAGAGAAAATAGAAAATATTTTGGGGACACAAGGGAAGAACTGTTCCCTTGTTAAATTCCACATACCTAATAAAGATTTTTTTAAAGGAACTCCGTTGAGAATCTAAGAAGAAGTTGAATGCCTTAGCTCTGCTCTTGCTGCTTCTTGACTGTTTTCTACGCTTTAGACATTTAGGGGAGGAGTGGAATGAAGGGGAAAAATGCTGTTCTACCCCTTTAAATCCCTCTTAAATGAGTACAAAATGATGGGGTTTTAAGATAAAGAGTCTAGGAAGTTACAAAAATAACCCTGGAATAGGATCTGGAAATCTGCCTGACAGGATCCAACGGGCCACAGAACGGGTCGTTGGTCGAAACCACAGCCCGTTGAAACCAACTGTTGGTCCTGAGTTAAAATGTCATTCTCACTAGAATGGGACCACGGGAGGATAGAACGACTCATTGGGACAACTAGTGAGTAGTTTGAACCTTTCGTTGTCACTGGTGGGGAATACTGGCCCCTAAGACAACAGGCAACACAATGACTCATTGGTAGGACCAACAAGTTATTGCATAGACTCATTGTCAACATTGTTGGGGCCTAGGACTTTGTTACGGGTGGTAGCAATGGTGTAATACCCCAGAAAGGCCAAAGAATAGATCCGGGAGTTGAAGTTGAAAACTGTAGAAAACCTAAAATTTTGCACCAGTATGACTCGAGGTACGAATCATGGTGAGGACCTACGACTCGTGACTCGCATCTTGATGAATTTTGGGAGCCTTAGGTCATATCACAGATGGTCCTACAAATCGTGACTCATAGGTACAACTCGTGGTTAGGAGTCATGGTGAAATTCTCAGTGGTGCCAGAGTGAGTCATCACGGGTCATGGTACGACTCGTAGGATGTAACAACGAGTCGTGATGAGGAGTCGTGGTTCAGTCGTATTTGGCATGGGTGGATAGTACCACGACTGACAGTATGACCCATAGGATGGTACTACGAGTTGTGGTATGCGAGTCATGGCCAGATTCAGAAGATTGAAAAGTGGTGAGGTGACCATGAGTCGTGATTTCGTGGTACGACTCGTGGTACAAGTCGTGGTCGGGGCCAGATCTGTTTTTCAAGGAAATTTCATTAAGGGAAAATTAGACTTTTCTATGATTTTGGACCCTAAACCACATCGTTTTGAGGTAGGGACATGGTCTTTTAAGGAGGAAAAACTTATTCTAAGTCTCATTTGGGCATTTGCAAGAACTAGAGAAGGGAGTAGGAGGAGATTCAAGGGCTCTTCTTCAATTATTCAAGTTTCCACCTAGGGTTTTTCAAGGGAGTTAAGCAGCAAGTAATTCTAGGTACGTGGGGTTTTGAATGGGTAGTTTAGTCCCTACCCATGCCCAATTTCTCCCTAATTCTATGTTTGAAGTTACCAAAACTTTATGGGTCTCTATCAAATTGCATGATTCTTAAAAAATTGGAATGAGCTTGTTGTAGTATGCCTAACTTGTGAATTTCGAATT
Organism: Datura stramonium; assembly: GCA_018107945.1. Lineage (NCBI taxonomy): Eukaryota > Viridiplantae > Streptophyta > Magnoliopsida > Solanales > Solanaceae > Datura > Datura stramonium. The sequence continues at coordinate 205,653 of JACEIK010000029.1, read as the reverse complement.
ATTTGGGCTGATTTCACTTGTTTATTCAATATTTCATTGTCTAACCTCTAAAAGTATAGATGCCCAATTATGAGGAATTTTTAGTAAAGTCCATGGCCATGATGATTCCGACAACATAATATGAATTTTCTCTTAAATTTTAAGCATGTCTTCAAGTCTTCAACTACTCATGTTATTATGATCATGTTTCCTATAAATTTAAGCATTTCATGTATGATTGAAACCATGGGAAATTCCCACATGTCGCTTATGATTTATCAACTATGATTTTTGGCCGATTCATGTGCCAAATTCCATGGCTAGTATTAAGAATTCCCAAGCATGTTATGATTCTTATGATTTAACTAGCCATGCATGTCATGTATGATTTTTTATCAACACATTGCATGTTTTGGGAGTAGTACTTAACACCGAGTAGGTTCGAGTCCTAGATTACGCCTCGAATCTTAGAACTATGTGCCACCGTAGCTTATGTTTGGGACCTCCTCAGTGACTGTCCCCTATGCCCTACAGGGCGTTCATGANATGGTTCATACCCTTGGCAAGGTATGAACGACCTCTCGACTAGGTTTACAGGTCAGGCTCCATATGTGCTCATATGGGGTATGTCGGTTATAGAAACCTCCCATTGTTCCTCATGGTTTTAATGCATGTATGATTATGTTCTTTTGGATCAAGTTATGTTTTATGAAATGTTTTCTCACATGTTACGACTATGACAAGTTTATGAATATTTTAGAAATCTTGAGCCTTACGTTATACTTACGATTTCAGTCTTATGATCATGATATCCCCACTCCTATAACTTTTATGTTTTTAAGTATTGTTTTGCATACTACATACTCAGTACCTTCCAAGTACTGACCCACAAATTTTCAGGATCTGGTTTGCAGATTCAGCATCGTTCCTAGCTTGCTCTCAGTTCTGCTCTCAACTCTCAGTGGTGAGTCCTTATGATTTGAGGGCTTCATGTTCGGACCTTGTTTATCTTTGTTTCCATAATGTTTGGGTTAGTTGGAGTCTTGTCCCTTCAACCTCGTCTATTATGATTAGAGGATTTCAGACTTAATTGTAGTATAACGCTATTTATGCTTGGATTATGAATTACCGTATCTTATATTTCATGTCATGTTTCATTTAAATTCATGATTTTTGAGTTAAGCCTTCCGCGTTATGTGTATGAATTAGATATATGCTCACGCCATGGGTTGAATTGGAGTCTTTTGGGGCTGCTTGTCCCGTGTATACGATCTGGGTGTACTCTCGGGTTGTGACAAACTTGGTATCAGAGCCAGGTTCAGATGAGTCCTAGGAGTCTAAAAGCCTCGTTAGGTAGAGTTTTTTTCATAGGTGTGAAGTGCACCACACCTATGACAAAGAGGCTACTAAACGTTTGAGGAAATGTTCCCTTCTTTCATGATCGATGTCGTGTGGTGAAAATCTCTCCATCCTTCTAATTCATTCTATTCGCGATTGAAGAAAATTATGGCTCCCAAAAGGATAAACAAAAGGAGGAACAAAAATGATGAAGGCCATGATAATGGGCGTCAGCAAGCCCCACCTGTTCAGGAGCCCCAGGCACCAGAGCCAACTGCCAACGCAGAGTTTCGGGCGGCTATTCAAATGTTGGTGCAGGCTTTGACCACTCAGGTCAACCAGCAGCCTGTTGCACATGTTCCACAGAACAGCAATGCAGCGGCAACCCGAATCAGGGACTTTATAAGGATGAACCCTCTCGAGTTCACAAGGGCAAATGTGGATGAGGATCCACACAAGTTCATTGAAGAGATCTTGAAGGTCACTCAAGTGATGGGGGTGACGAATGAGGAGTGCGTTGACTTGGCCTCTTATCAGCTGAAGGAGGTCACTTATATTTTGTTCAAGCAATGGAAGGACAGTAGGAAAACGGGAGCAGGCCCTATCAGCTGGGGTGAGTTGCACATGGCCTTTCTCAATAGGTTCTTCCCTTAGGAGATGAGGGAATTGAAAGCAACCGAGTTTGTTAACCTCAAACAGGGAAAGATGATGGTGCTAGAATATTCACTTGAGTTCACTCGCCTGTCAAAGTATACCCCGGAGTTAGTGATGGACCAGAGGGCACGGGTGAGCAGATTCGTGTAGTCGAGTATCTGGACAAGGACTGTAGAATAGCCATGCTTCATCAGGATATGGACTACCTATGGATAGTCCTCTATGCCCAACAGATGGAGGCAGCTCATATGAGGTAGAGGGAGGCCAAGAGGGCCAGAATTGATAGCCATAGGTTCTCCCAACCGAGGCCAGGGGGTGGGCCTCACCAGTAGTCCTAGCACATGTCTATTACATTAGCACCATCTTTAGCCAGTACCCCATCTAGGACTCGAGATGATCAGAGGAGCAGGGCCTCAGGTTCGAGGGGTCAGAATAGCATGCGCATAGAGCACGCTTTTCCATCTTGTACTAACTGTGGCAGAATCACCCAGGGAAATGTTTGGTGGGCTTAGATGCTTGTTTCAGGTGTGGCAAACCCAGAAACAGAGGAATTGCCCCGCAGCTAGGTCAGGGGGTGGTGGAGCCCGCACTTCAGCAGTTCCAGTGGCACATCAGACTCAGCAAGGTGCTTCGACTGGTTCAGCCGGCGGCTAGCGCCAGAACCGGTTATATGCACTTGGCTCTCGCAGGAGCAAGAGACTTCTCCCGATGTGGTTACCGGTATGTTGCGAGTTTTTCATATTGATGCTGATGGTTTGTTAGATCCGGGAGCCGCACTTTCTTTTGTGTAACCTTACATTGCTAGTTACTTTGGAGTCAGTCCTGAAATTTTTCCAGAACCATTTTATATATCTACTCCGGTTGGTGATTCAGTCATAGAGAGGCGGATATATAGAGGTTTCCCCATTACAGTATTGCATAAGGGTACCTCCACAGACTTAGTAGAATTGGGTATGACTGATATTGACATCATCTTGGGCATGGATTGGTTGTTTGTATGTTATGCTTCTGTTAACTGTAGAACTCGAGCGGTGGAGTTTCGATTTCCAAGTAAACTGGTTTTAGAATGGAGGGGTGGTTCAGAGGTACTTGTAGGTCTCTTTATCTCTTATGTCAAGGCCAGGAAAATGATTTCCAAGGGTTGTATTTACCATTTGGTTATGGTTAGGGTTAAGGATGTCACATCCAAGACCTCGACCATTCAGTCAGTCCCTGTGGTATGTGAATATCTCGAGGTATTTCCAGATGACCTACCCAGTGTTCCTTCCAAGAGGGAGATTGATTTTGAGATTGATCTTTTACCCGACACGTAGCCTATATCAATTCCTCCCTACCGAATGGCCCTAGTCGAGCTAAAAGAGATAAAGGAGAAGTTGAAGGATTTGCCGGATAAGGGTTTCATTAGACCGAGTAAGTCACCATGGGGTGCGCCGGTGTTGTTCGTCCGAAAAAAAGACAATTCTCTTCGAATGTGTATTGACTATAGGCAGTTGAATAAGGTCACCATCAAGAATAGATACCCTTTACCCAGGATTGATGACCTATTCGATCAGCTTCAGGGTGCCAAATATTTCTCCAAGATAGATCTCAGGTCTGGATATCACCAGCTCAGGGTTCGGGAGAGCGACATCCCAAAGACCGCTTTCAGAACTCTGTATGGCCATTATGAATTCATTGTTATGTCTTTTGGACTAACCAATTCCCCTGTAGCTTTTATGGATCTAATGAACAGTGTATTCGAGGCATATTTGGATATGTTCGTGATCGTGTTCATTGACGACATATTAATATACTCCAGGAGCAAGGAGGAGCATGCCGCGCACCTGAGGGTAGCACTTCACACCATCAAGGATAACCAGCTATACACCAAGTTGAGAAAATGTGAGTTTTGGATGAAATCATTTGCATTCTTGGGACATGTAGTGCAAAGCGAAGGTATAAGGGTGGACTCCCAGAAAATAGAGGCAGTAAAGAACTGGCCTAGACCGGTAAACCCTTCGGAGATCAAGAGCTTTTTGGGCTTAACGGGTTACTATCGGAGGTTCGTGGAAGGTTTCTCATCCATTGCAGCCCCATTAACTAGATTGACTCAGAAAAAGGTGAAGTTCCAATGGTCGGAGGCTTGTTAGAAGAGCTTCCAGGAATTGAAGGCCAGACTCACTTGAGCACCGGTGTTGACTTTATCGGAGGGTACCGATGGCTTTGTGGTATATTGCAATACTTTTAGAGATGGACTGGGGTGTGTATTGATGCAACATGGGAAAGTCACAACATATGCTTCTAGACAGCTAAAAATTCATGAGAAAAATTACCCAACCCATGATCTTGAGCTGGCCACAGTGGTATTTTCTTTGAAGGTATGGCCACATTACTTGTATGGGTTCATGTAGATGTATTCACGGACCACAAGAGCTTACAATATGTGTTCACATAGAAGGAACTAAATCTTCGGCAAGGAGGTGGTTAGAGCTACTTAAGGACTACAACATGAGTGTCCTTTACCACCCGGGTAAGGCCAACGTGGTACCAGATGCCCTTAGTAGACTTTCTATGAGAAGTGTGTCATATGTGAGTGAAGACTAGAAGGAGCTGGTAAAGGAGGTACATCGACTTGCACGGTTGGGAGTTAGATTAGTTGGTTTGGCCGATGGTGGGGTAGTATTTCAGAACGGGTCAGAGTCGTCCTTGGTAACAGAGGTGAAGGCTAAACAAGATGAAGATCAAATATTGGTAAAGTTGAAAGAAGCTGCCCAAAATCAAAAAGTAGAAGTCTTCTCCAAAGGGGGAGATGTGTGCTTCGGTACCAGGGTCGCTTATGTGTTCCGAATGTGGGGGATTTAAGGAGTTGGATATTGCATGAGGCTCACAGATCCATATATTCTATCCATATAGGTTCCACCAAAATGTATCATGCCTTGCGGGAGATCTACTGGTTGAATGACATGAAGAGGGATATTGCAGAATTCGTAGCCAAGTGCCCGAATTTCCAACAAGTGAAAGTCGAACATTAGAGACCGGGGGGTGTACTCCAAGATATCATCATTCCTACTTGGAAGTGGGAAGAAGTCAATATGGACTTTGTAACAGGTTTACCCTGCACTCGTAGACAGTATGACTCCATTTAGGTTGTGGTTGACAGGTTGACCAAGACTGCTCATTTCCTACCGGTCAAAACCACCGATTCAGCAGAAGATTATGCTAAGTTATACATCCGAGAGTTGGTCAGATTGCATGGAGTGCCCTTGTCCATTATATCAGATAGAGGTACTCAGTTCACCTCTCAGTTCTAGAGATCTTTTCAAAAGGGACTTGGCACCCAGGTCAAGCTTAGCACGACATTTAATTCGCAAACAGAAGGTCAGGCGGAGCGGACTATCCAGACTCTTGAGGACATGTTGAGAGCTTGTGTTATTGACTTCAGGGGTAGTTGGGATGAGCATTTGCCTCTTATTGAGTTTGCCTACAACAACATCTATCACTCCAACATTAAGATGGCACCGTTCGAGGCTCTTTACTAGCGAAGGTGTAGATCGCCCATTGGGTGGTTTAAATTCGGTGAGGATTCGTTAGTGGGTCCAGATTCAGTCCATGAGGCTACGGAGAGAGTTCAGTTAATAAGAGAAAGGCTGAAAATGACTCAAAGTCGCCAAAAGTCTTATACAGATGTGAAGATAAGGGAGCTTGAGTTCGAGGTCGACGATTGGGTATTTCTGAAGGTATCTCCCATGAAGGGAGTAATGAGATTTGGGAAGAAAGGGAAACTCAACCCCTGCTATATTGGCCCATATCGTATTGTGAGACGAGTGGGTAAGGTAGCTTATTAGTTAGAGTTACCTTCAGAGTTGGCTTTAGTTCATCCCATATTTCATGTATCGCTCTTAAAAAAGTGCATGGGAGATTCGGGCTTGGTGGTTCTGGTGGAAAGTGTTGGCGCGAAGGGTAGCCTCAGTTATGAAAAAAATTCCCGTTGCAATCTTAGATCGTTAGGTTCGAAGGCTGAGGAACAAGGAAGTAGCTTCAATAAAGGTGTTATGGAGAAATCAACATGTTGAGGGAGCTACGTGGAAAGCTGAAGCGGATATGATGGCTAAATACCCCCACTTGTTCCCTATCGGCACAGTTTCAGTTTGAGGTATAAGTTTTTGCCCTAAACCTCTAATCAGTTTTTCATTTTCCGCTCATGCGTGAAAGTTTGTTTTATGATATGATATATGTATGTGATGTCTGAATTCAGTCCAGCTATGTAGTTCTTTTCGGGGGTAGTTATTCCGTCAGTTTTCAAATTAAATGATTAGTATTTGCATATGGTAATTGTATGTTTCTATCTTCTGCTTGTTTCCTACATTCGAGGATGAATGTTTTCAAGGGGGAGATATTGTAATACCACGAAAAGACCTAAGAATAGAGCCGGGTGTTGAAGTTGAAAACTGTAGATTACTTGGAATTTTGCACCAGTACGACTCGAGGTACGAATCATGGTGAGGACCTATGACTCGTGACTCGAGTCTTGATGAATTTCGGGAGCTTGAGGTCATATCATGGGTGGTCCTATGAATCTTGATGCATAGGTATGACTCGTGGTTAGGAGTTGTGGTGAAATTCTCAGTGGTGCCAAAGTGAGTCGTCACGGGTCTGGTACGACTCGTAGGATGTAGCAACGAGTCATGATGGGGAGTCGTGGTTCAGCCATATTTGGTATGGGTGGATGGTATCACGACTGGAAGTACGACCCGTAGGATGGTACTACGAGTCGTGGCCAGATTCAGAAGATTGAAAAGTGGTGAGGTGACCGCGAGAGGTGACCTTGAGTCGTGACTTCGTGGTAGAACTCGTAGTACACGTCGTGGTCGGGACATGGTCTTTTAAGGAGGAAAAACTCATGCTAAGTCTCATTTGGGAATTTGCAAGAACTAGAGAAGGGAGTAGGAGGAGATTCAAGGGTTCTTCTTCAATTATTCAAATTTGCACCTAGGGTTTTTCAAGGGAGTTAAGAAGCAAGTAATTCCATGTATGTGGGGTTTTGAATGGGTAGTTTAGTCCCTACCCATGCCCAATTTATCCCTAATTCTATGTTTGAAGTTACCAAAACTTTATGGGTCTCTATCAAATTGCATGATTCTTTAAAAATTGGAATGAGCTTGTTGTAGTATGCCTAACTTGTGAATTTTGAATTATTTGGGCTGATTTCACTTGTTTATTCAATATTTCATGATCTAACCTCTAATAGTATAGATGCCCAATTATTATGAATTTTTAGTAAAGTTCATGGCCATGATGATTCCACAAGCATAATATGAATTTTTTCTTAAATTTTAATCATGTCTTCAAGTCTTCAACTACTCATGTTATTATGATCATGTTTCCTATAAATTTAAGCATTTCATGTATTATTGAAACTATGGGCAATGCCCACATGTCTCTTATGATTTATCAACTATGATTTTTGTCCGATTCACGTGCCAAATTCCATGGCTAGTATTACAAATTCTCAAGCATGTTATGATTCTCATGATTTAACTAGCCATGCATGTCATGTATGAATTTCTATCAGCACGTTGCATGTTTTGGGAGTAGTACTTAACACCGAGTAGGTTCGAGACCTAGGTTACGCCCCGAATCTCAAAATTATGTGCCACCGTAGGCTATGTTTGGGACCTCCTCAGTGACTGTCCCCTATGCCCTACGGGGCCTTCATGAGTGATATCACACCTTTCATGATTCATACCTTTGGCAAGGTATGAACGACCTCCCGACTAGGTTTACAGGTCGGACTCCATGTGTGCTCATATGGGGTATGTCGGTTGTAGAAATCTCCCATTATTCCTCATGGTTTTAATGCATGTATGATTATGTTATTTTGGCTAAAGTTATGTTTTATGAAATTTTTTCTCACATGTTATGACTATGACAGGTTTACGAATATTTTGGAAATCTTGAGCCTTACGATATACCTACAATTTCAGTCTTATGATCATGATGTCCCCACTCCTATAAATTTTATGTTTTTAAGTATTGTTTTGCATACCTTACATACTCAGTACCTTCCAAGTACCGACCCACATATTTTTAGGATTCGGTTCGTAGGTTCAACATCGTTCCTAGCTTGCTCTCAGTTCTGCTCTCAACTCTAAGTGGTGAGTCCTCATGATTCGAGGGCTTCATGTTCGGACCTTTTTTATCTTTGTTTCTAGAATGTTGGGGTTAGTTGGGGTCTTGTCCCTTCAACCCATCTATTATGATTAGAGGCTTTCAGACTTAATTGTAGTATCCCACTATTTATGCTTGGATTATGAATTACCGTATCTTATATTTCATGTCATGTTTCATTTAAATTCATGATTTTTAAGTTAAGCCTTCTGCCTTATGTGTATGAATTAGATATATGCTCACGCCATGGGTTGACTTGGAGTCTTTCGGGGCTCCTTGTCCCGTGTCTATGATCCGGGTGTACTCTCAGGTCGTGACAAATAGCTCGTTGGAAGGAACCACGAGCCATTAGTTCCACTTGTTGCCTCTGGGAAAAATCCGGTAGATCTCTGAATTGGGATCCAATGGACGACAGGATGGCTCGTTGTTTCTTCCAACGAGTCATCCTATGCCTCATTGTTTCCCTGAAGAAAATTTGCTGAGCTGACAGTGACTCAGACAATGGCCCATTGGATCTGACCATGATCCATTGTCTGGGTCATTCCGCAATAAAATTTTCTGGTTTCCCCTGGTTTTCTGCAAGGTCTGGGTTTGGTCTAGGAAAGATTCGGGGTGTTACAATTGGTTTTTGTCATTCTGCCTAAAAGGGCTTTGGACAACCCATATGTTTGATCCATAATAGACCTTCTAGCTAAATTGTTGACCACATACTTGTTAATGGAACCAAAGGCTTTGTAGAAGCTTTGGAGAATCACTCCATCCAGAAGTCCATGATTTGGACAAAGAGAAACCTTCTTTTTGAACCTTAGCCATGCCTCATGCAAAGGCTCTCACGGTTCTTGCCTGAAATTTGTGATGTCGTCCCTCAGCTTCAGCATCTTCAATGAAGGGAAAATATGATCCAAGAAAGCCTCGGTTAACTCTTTCCAAGATGTAATACAACTCGGAGGGAGTTCCTCCAACTACATTATTTCCTCCCCCGTCAGTGAGAAAGGAAAGAGTCTCACCTTGATTGACTCTTGACTAATATTTGTAATGTTGAAGGGCTGGCAT
>JACEIK010000029.1:177330-195885 GCA_018107945.1 Datura stramonium | reverse complement strand
TGTCAACAAGAATGTGAAAGACTAGAGGTGTAGCGTAGATGATATACTAACTACATAGGGACATGCTAGTTCATATTATAAGTTCAATTAGTGTAAATAATCTCGGGAAGTGGGTAATTACAACTTTTCAGCCTTATAATTACCTCTTACTAGAGTTTTGTCAAACCTCTAGCCACTACTTAGCTCAACCCAATCAGATTTGGATTAGTAGCTGCACTAATTTCTAGCTATTAGCTACTAATGAGGAGTGAGACTGCAATTTTAGCTATTTCTAGCCCAGCTTCACAATCTCTCATCCATACCCACTATTAAATTCTCTTCCAATACTTAATTATTCTCTTACAAGCAACAATCAAGCAAGATTAAATAGACTCATATCATAATCAATGGATCTTCCTTTATAGATTGAAGAGAATCTAGCAGATTTACACTTATTTAAATAATATAAAGATGACTCTAGCAACACCCACTTTAATTATGTATTCATCATCACACACCTCTAGTTAATGTTTATCTACTCATGATTAAGAAATTCAAAGTACATTCATCAATAAACTCATTGAATTTAATAGCAAGAGTAGTAAAATCAAATCCACAAATAGTCTCCAACAATTGCTGTACCTTACTATAGAGAAGAAGAAGTAGAGAATAGTACATTTCAAAGTCTACCAATGAAAATCTCCTTTTCTCTGCTAAGAGAATGTTCTACATCTAAGAAAGGAAAAGATGATGTGATATGCTCTGCTCTCTATATGCTCTAGTACACAGTACTTTCTCTAGTATTTATATCCAGGAAAATAGGGCATCTTCTATCTCTTTTTCTGTGTTGGATAATTTTACCCCTGAGCATCATTCTGGAATCGGCGGAGGCACCGACGATTCGCCGATTCAAATCCGTGAACCACTGGATTTCTTATCTGAGCCATCACTAAACTCCAGTGAGCATCGGTGGTTCATTCGACGTTTAGCCGATCTCAATCCGTGAATTGTCGGGGCTTTGTTCTTCATTCTAGAAAATCGGGTGTCCTTTAGTGACTGGACCGGAGAGTCACCGTTGGAAACTCACATTTCTCCGGTGGCATTTTTCCTCAGAGGTTGTGATAATTGGCCTTTGATAGGCGTTTCGCCGGTTTTCATCAGTGGACCGTCAATTTGCTCTCACTTCCTTCTTTTTGCTCCATTTTTGTTTTTTTCTACACATTTAGGCAATTTACACAAAACAAAGGTAAAAAGGGCATAAAATCCATATAATCAACTCAATAACAAGGCAAAAACTCAAGCTTAAGAGCCTAATGAGTTGGTAAATTACCAACTTATCAAAGGCTATTTTCAGAATATCACTCTCCCGAACCCTGAGCTGATGGTATTAGGATCTGAGGTCTATCTTTGAAAAACACTTGGCACCCTGAAGATGGTCAAACAAATCATCAATCCTGAGAAGAGGATACCTGTTCTTGAAACTTTGTTCAATTGCCAATAGTCAATGGACATACGAAGGGAACCATCCTTCTTGCGGACAAAGAGAACTGGTGCACCCCATGGGGATTTGCTTGGTCTGATGAAACCCTTGTCTAAGAGGTCTTTCAACTGCTCCTTCAACTCCTTTAGCTCAATGGGAGCCATTCTGTAAGGAGGAATAAATATTGGCTGCATATCGGAAAGAAGGTCAATACCAAAATCGATCTCCAACTCGGGAGGAATTCTTAGTAAATCATTTGGAAATACCTCTGGATACTCACATACTATGGGAACTAACTGGATAGTCGGCATTTTGGACATATCATCCTTAACCCTAACTAGATGGTACACACAACCCTTAGAACTCATCTTTCTGGCCTTAAGGTAGGAAATGAAGCGACCTATAGGCACAACTGAACCACCCTTCCACTCTAGGACTGGCTCACCCAAAAATCTGAACTCTACTGCACAGGTTCTACAATTGACTGAGGCATAACATACATATAACCAATCCATGCCGAGGATAACATCAAATTTGGTCATGGCTAACTCTTCTAAATCTGCTGATGTGACTTTCTGAAGGACTATGACAGGGCAATTTCTATATACCTGTCTAGCTATAACTGAATCACCGACTGGAGTGGAGACTGAAAAAGGTTCTGATAAGATTTCGGGACTGACTTCGAAACTACTAGCAACATAGGGCATCAAAAAAGACAAAGTAGCCCCTGGATCTAACAATGCATACACAATAAGGTAGAATAATCATAACATACCAGTGACTACATCTGGGGAGACCTCCTCCTCTTGGCGAGATGCTAAGACATAGAATCTGTTTTGACGCTGACCACCACCCATACTAGTAGATACCCCCTGCTGAGCTGGGCGTGCTGGTGGAGCTACTGAATTGGAGGCTGCGCCTTGGCCCCTATCATGACCCTGACTGGCTATTGGGCAATCCCTAAGCATATGTACAGGCTTCCCACACCCAAAACAAGCACCTGAACTTGCTAAGCACTTACCCGCGTGTCTCCGGCCACACCTACTACACTCTGGAGTGCTGGTCTACGGGTCTGCTACCCTGACCCCTAGAGCCTGATACTCATCCCCTGTGATCGCGCCTGGATCTGGATGGCACACTCATAGTCGAAGGCACTGGGGCTGAAGACCTCTGGTGGGACTACTGATGGTGCCCACTAAGTCTTTGTTGGGAGAATTCAAAGCTATCAGTCCTGGCCCTCTTGGCCTCTCTCTCCCGCTCACTCATCTGCATCGCCTCCATCTGCTGAGTGTGTAGGACTATTCGAGCAAAGTCAATTTCCTAAAGAAGCATCACGGTTTGGAAATCCCTAACCAAGTAGTCTGCTATCCCATGCATGAACCGGCTCACTTGGGTTCTCTAATTTGCCACCATCTCAGGTGCATACTTGGATATATGAGTGAACTCCAAGGGATACTCCTGAACTGTCATTTTTCCTTGCTTTAGATTCACAAACTCGGCTGCTTTAATCTCCCTCATCTCACGGGAGAAGAATCAATCCAGAAATACGACATGAAACTCATCCCAACTAATAGGGCCTGCTCCAACTTCCCTACTATCCTTCCATTACTTGAACCAGATGTGCGCAACCCCTTTCAACTGATACGAGGCTAGATCGGCGCACTCTTCTCCAGTCACCCATGATATGGGTGATCTTCAGCACTTCATCAATAAACTCATGTGGATCCTTGTCCACCTTCGATCCACGAAACTCCGGAAGGTTCACCCTAAAAAAATCTATGACTCTTGACACCGCCGCATCCCCATTCTGAGGGACATGTGCTACCGCCTGTTGGTTTACCTACGCGGTCAAGGCTTGAGCTAGCATCTGAATGGAATCCCTAAACTCTGCGTGGGCAAAGTCTCGGGTACATAATCCTCATGGACTGGTGGGGCCTGCTAGTGCCTATCCCCATTGCCTTTCTCGTGGCCGTTTCCGTTCTCATTTTTTCTTCCATCATCTCGGCGAGGAGGCATGATTCTACAACGCGTATAGCATGAGTTAGAAGGATAGAGAGATATTTCCTCACACGACTTAGATCATGAAAGAAGGGAATATTTCCTAAATGTCTTGTAGCCTCTTCATCATAAGTGTGGTGCACCTCACACCCATGAAAAAGACTCTACTTAACGCGACTTTCAAACACCCTAGGACACTTCAAAACCTAATGCTCTGATGCCAAGTTTGTCACGACCCGAACATAGGCCCGGATCGAAACACGGGACAAGGAACCATAAGAGGCTCCAAGTCGAACCATTGCATGAACATAACATCTAACGCAATCATAATAAAGTGGAAGATCAACATAAATAATATAGCAGAAGTCTGAATAATCTCATAATATCAGAATACATAACTCAAGACCGAAGCTGATTACATGCCATGTCTGAAAAGCCTCTACTACTGATGAGTTGATAAGACAAGACCCCAACTAACTCACTAAAGTTTGAAACTGAAAGTACTAGATACAACTGAAAAGAAGGCCCTCGAAAGATGAGGTCTCACCAACTCTGGCTGATAAGTGCAAAAGCTGCAGGTCCGGCTAATGACAAAATTGAGCATAAATATCCGAGCTTGTATCATGAAATGATAAAACATAGAGTATGCAGTCAGTATATGGAATGTATGGAGTATGCAAGGTAAGTAAAACCGCCAAGTAAGTAAAATAAGAAATCATGCGTATTATAAAACATAATCAAGATAAGTTTTTGAGAGTAGGGCTTGCATGCTATTTTCTGAAATCATGATCTGAACATAACTGAATATCATAATTAGATCGAATGACCCAAAAAAAAACTGATAATCATAAGTAAAACTAAATATTGGGTCAAACTTGCTGAAAACATAATATCATGACTGATGAACATACATGACTTAAATCATGAGGAACAATGGAAGACTCGTCATATAACCGACATTACCATGATAGAGCTTACATGGTCCTTACTATCTCACTCAGGTGGGCAAATCTATCCAAAGCTTTTCCAAGTAAAAGGACGCTACCATGATATCGATATCAAGCTGAATTCCCCTTGGGGGCAGGGGAAGCTCACAAGGGAGGTCCTAAATAATCTGAACATACCTACATTGACACGTAGTTCTAAGGCATAGGGTTGACTGATCCTTAGCCTACTCAGTGCTAGACACTACTCCAAAAAATATGCATATTCTCTCCATCATTTTTCAATGAAGCTGAACCATCATCTAGTGACAAAGCCGACTCATAACATACATGCATAAATCTAAAATCATAACACGAGGACCCTTGGGATCAAGCCATACCACAAGCTGAAAATAGTGGGAGTCTAGACTCCAAAATCCATGTGGTAAGCTAATACATGAAGTTTAGATAAATTCATGAAATATACTTGATCATATGGGCTTGCCCAGTACTTAAACATGCTTGGCATAGACTTGATCATTCGAAAACATGAACATAGACATGGATAATTTGAAATTGTACTTTCTTCATATACATCTCATCATGCTTGAATACATGATTCATAGATCTCAAATTTCATGAACTTTTATGAATAAGCATCATAATTTATAAAACTTGAAAACATAATTTATAATTGGAAACATTGTAAAATATGTCAATTAATCATAATTCAACATTTGAGACATGCTTAGATCATACCCATGATTGATATTTAGGAAATTCATATGTTGGGTTAAAACCCCATAGATTCATCAACTATAATTTCATGAGTTGAAGAGGGATTGAGCATGGGTGTGGATGGATACACCCATTCGTAGCCTTACATACTTGTAGAAATCTGATTTCACAACTTTCTTAATTGTCCAATAGAAAATTGGGGAAGAACTTGAGGAATTTAGGCAGCATAGAAGTGAATAAGACTAGAATGAACTTACCCCTCTTAAAACATTCTAATCTGAGCTTAAAATGATGTAGTTTAGGCCTTAGGAACTTAGGAATTATGGAAAAGCCCTTAATAAATTTGCAGGGAAAAACACACTGCCAGTCCCAATGAGGGACTGGACGATCTATTACCTGAGAGGATGACTCATGGCCTACACTCATTACCAACACTAGAAAGCTTACCCCTGCTGGTCACAACGACTTGTGGTGTACCCGATGACTCATTGTGACTGGTCGTGGGGACACACTGACAATTGTCTCAACATCCACTTTAGCTCCTGACCACGACCATCCCAACGACTCATGGTCCTGACCATGAATCGTGCCTTCTCTCGTGGTCAACCCCTAGGCCACCATCTGTATCCATCTTATCCTCCACACCACGAGTCACTTAATGACTCGTGGTGCATCCAACGGATCACTAGACGACTCATCGTGTGACCTGGTGCAGAAAATCCTATTTTCTCTATCTCAACTCCCGGGTCTGATCTTAGGATTTTTGGGATATTACAGCTGAGAAACAAGGAGGTCACTTTAGCAAAAGTCTTGTGGAGGAACCAACTAGTTGAGGGGGCCACATGAGAAGAAAAAGCAGACATGATGGCTAAATATCCCCATTTATTCCCTTCCAGTTCAGTTTCAGCATCAGGTATTAAATCCATCCTTAGTAATCTATTCAGTTTCATACTCATTAGCTCTATTCATGTTTTCAGTATGCACACTAGTTGCATCAACTCAGTTAGTATGCATGTTCTAGTTTGGAGTCAGTCACTCCTTCAGAAAAATTAGTTTATAGTTCAGCTTGGGAATTACAACTCTTTTCACAATTTTCCAGTAGTTTTAGCCTTCATTTGAGGATGAAAGATCCCAAGGGGAAGATATTGTAATAACCCAAAACTTTTCTAGATCAAACTCAGACTTTGCATGAAAAACCAAAAAGAACCATAAATAAATTTGTCTCGGGACGACTCAGACAACGAGCCATTGTTAGCACCAACGAACCGTTGTATGAGTCATTGTTTGATATGCAAGTTTTTCATTTGGGAACCAACGAGTCATGAAAAAACTCGTTACAAAGAGCTATGAGTCATTTTGTCACTTGTTGTTTCTCAATACAGAAACCTGCTAGACCTTTCCTAGAACCAACGAGTGTGACTAACGACTCGTGGTTCATACCAATGAGTCATTGGTGCTACCCCTTGCCCAAGCCAACAACCCTTCTTGATTAAGTCAGTGATGACCGCGAGCAAATACAATGACCCGTTGGTTTTACCAACGAGTCATTGTGTCATTCGTTAGTAGGGGGACCAAGCTTTGTTTAAAACCTTACCAGTGACCATGAGAGGTACCAACGACCCGTTGCTTAGTCCAATGAGCCGTTGTCCCCTCCTGTGGTCCGTTTCCAATGAGCTTAGATATTTGGGCCCAGGACCAACAACTGGTCTCAACGAGTTATGCTATCAACCAATGAATCGTTGCGTGACCCATTGGATTCCGACGGGATGTTTTCCAAATATTCTTCCAGGGATATTTTTGTAACTTCCAACCTTTTTAACCCCTAAACTATGTCATTTTGGACACATTTTGGAGACAATTAAAAGGGTGATCGACTTAATCCCTCTCATTTCTCACAATTCACGACTTTTAGAATGTAGAAGTTCCAGATAGATACTGTAGAGCTAAGCTAGGGCTTATGGCTTTCTTCAAGACTTCTCTAGATTTCTTCTAAGGATTTTTCTCCAGGTATGTGGGAATTCAAAAAGCGAATTGCCCTTCCTTTGTGCCCCAAAACCCTTCTGTAATTCTTTATCATTCTTAGCCCTAAATATCATAAATAGAGTTAGGTACAGTTAGATTATGAATATTCTTGTGGACTGAAATTCTTGTGAATTCTTGCAATATTTTCACTATTTATCAAGCATGTTTTTACTCTCTTCATGAAATATTATTTTAGCCCTAGTTCTATGAAATGCAGTAAATTGGGTCTTGCATTGTTGATTAGATACTATTGTTGCTTGACTCTGTTAGTTCTTGAATTTACATGTTATTACCATCATGTGAGTTCACAGTCAGTTTGCATGCTAGTATAGTCTCACTTAGAAATTAGAATTTTCAGTATCTTTTAGTAAGTCAGCTGATTAGTTTGACATTAGTCAGATCTTAAGGAGTCCAGTTCAGTAATACTCCCTAGTTTCAGTTATCAGTTAGTTCTCTAGACAGTTACGATGCTTCCAAATAAGTAACTCTGACCAGTCTTAGAACCATAAATATCAGTTATCAGTTAGTTCGTTAGACGGTTACGACGCTTCCATATAAGAAGCTCTGACCAATCTTAGAACACCAGCTTTTAGTTATCCGGTCCTATAGACTCTCCAGTTACTTCCAGATTAGTATTCCTGACTTAGTCCAGGACCCCAACTTTGAGTTATCAGCTTAGTAGTAGAGTTAGGACTATCAAGTGGGAGAAGTACTTAGCACTGAGTTCTAGTGCACCCAGGTTCCCAGAACTACATTGCCACCGTATGTTATTGGGCTAAATGGGCCCCAGAGTTGTGATCACCCAGCTCAACCCCTACACCTTGGCAAGATACAGTGGGCTTTCTCTGATGGGGTGTATACATCGAACTCCACATCTATCTCATGTGGTTATATGTTGATTATAGACTCTCCCACTTGTCAGTATAGTTCAGTTCAGCTCAGTCTCAGTTTAGCTCAGTTCAGTCGCTCAGTTTCAAGACATGTTTATGACCGTAAGTTAGGGTCATTATTGAACATATCACAATTATAGCTCAGCTTTTATCAGTATTCATTATCAGTTGGTCATTTCATGTTACTTCAGTTTAGTACTTATTTTTCCATGCTTTATGTATTTCTCACTTACTCAGTACATTCAAAGTACTGTCGCATACTTTCTATGTTATATTGTATTATGATACAGGTGCAGGGTCCCAGTTTCAGCATCGTTAGTAGCTCCTCCCAACGATTCCAGCAGTAATCCTATTGGTGAGTCCTCATATTCCGAGGATGATATTTTATTTTTAGTTAGTTCAGTACTTAGTCAGATTTTAGAGTTAGCTGGGGGGCTTTTCCCAGCAACTCGTTAGTTAGTAGTTGGCTTTCAGACACAGATGTTTAGTATTCAATACAGTTATGTTTATCCTTTTTAAAACAGTTTCACTTGTATGACTATTTTTATATAGCTTCTGCTTATGTTTACTTACTTTACCAGTGTAATGTTAGACCATGGGTTAGCTTGGGGTCACTTTTGACACCAAGTACTGTGTCTCATCCAGGGTGTAGACTCGGGTCATGACAGAGGAGTATCCGAGCGAGCGAATATTATTATTGAGGGGCTCATGTTCGAGGAGAGCATCCGGACGAGCATATGAGTGGGAGAGAGTACCATGCCAGTATAGTACATGGATTTCTAGAGTCTCCTGCAAGTCATGACTAGAAGGGAAGAAATAAGACCCTCTGGCATATGTGCACACTGATTGTGTGGTTGAGTGTTTATGGTGAGATGACGGAGGCGTGTGCCCATCATGTCATCTTGGATTTTCATACTATGTATGTTACATTATGTTGAATTGTCATTATATGCAAGCAAAGTGTATGAAAATTGTGCTAAGAGGTTTTGTCAATTGCGGTTATGTCACGACCCGAGTTTACACCCTAGTTGTAACACGGAACAAGGAACCCCAAAAGGCTCCAATTCAACCCATGGAATAATCATAACATATCACTTAACAATAGAAACAACTATCAACATAAATGAGCGGAAGCTAATTGCGAGAGTCTAATAAGGAACCATAAGAACAATTGTAGCAACACTTTTGATACAACACTGAATCTATCTAGACAAGTCTGAAAGCATTCTACTAAACTGATGAGTTGCTAGGAAAAGCCCCCAACTAACTCATAAAATTTGAAAACTGAAACATAAAGAAAATATAAACACAAATCACGTCCTTGGGAGATGAGGACTCACCACTAGCTGCTGAGAGGGAATGAAGCGTATCTAATCACGAGGCTGAGTCTGGGGACCTAACTCTATATCATGAAATGATATAGCAAAAAAAGGCGTGCGGTCAGTACTTGAAATATACTGATCATGCGGGAAAAATGTAAACAACTAAATATACAAATATACGATAAGGAGATAACAAAGTACATCAACATAACTGATTTAACATGAAACAATCCTCTTATGAGTCACATACACATATATATACATGAAACTTTCTTTTGGATCTCATATTCTGAAACATCATCGAACTCATACATAAGGGTCGAGTTTTGAACGTTTAATAAGAGATGAATCTGAAACTAACATCACACACTATACTGGATCACTGTTGGTAACTGAGTCTGATTGTCATTATATTAAATCTGTTATAATATGAAATCTGAATCATATAGAACTGAATCATGCTGATAACATAACGAAGGGAGTCATTCTCTACTACGGAGAGTCCCAGCTAAACTAAGGGAGTCATTCTCTACTATGGAGAAACCCAACTGAAGTAGGGAGTCACTCTCCGCTATGGAGGATCCCAACTGAACTAGGGAGTCACTCTTTACTATGGAGGATCCCGACTGAACTAGGGATTCACTCTCTGCTATGGAGGATCCAGACTGATAAAGGAAAACATTCTCGGTTATGGAGAGTCCCTAGCTGACTAGAACATGAGGAGTATTGATCTGACACTATATATCTTGTCTATGCTACTACAGCTAGTCAGAAACATGAACATACACTTCTTTCATCATACAACATTCATTTTGAAAGGATTAGGGATTCTTTCTACTAGCAACGAGCCCAACATTCTGAAATATCATTATCATGCTTTATCATCATAATTCATATCGTCATGGAGCCACATCCGTATTTCTCCAAATGTCTTACACTACTAAGCATCTATAGATTCACATCATGAATTATACTTCCACGACATTTAAATTCCGGATTCATATCATTCAACATGTATCATAGAGTCATTCATGGTCCATAGGTCCAATTCGTACCTTAACATGCATACATTGATTCATATATTCTAGATGTACGGAAAGCCATATACTTAACTCATAACTTAACATTTAAAACAAGATTATGGGAGAAGCATACATCTTCATTTCATAAGATCCATTTTGATATTTACTCCAATTAATGAGGAGGCATTAATTAGGCCATATTATAGATTTACCTTATACCCAACTAGCTCCATTGAGAACATAATGAAAACACATATTCTACTTTCAATTGATCAAGCCCATAAACCCTAATTTCATCTTATCCTATTTATCAAATGACATATTCGAGTTCTTAAGGAAAATCATACAATATGCACAATTTTAAACCATGGATACGAGGTATTTCTATAATCGAGTGCACAATAATAAGGTCCCATTCGAAGTTCAAGCCATTTCATGAATTACATTCTATAATCATGTATTTTCCATCATCTAATACATAATTCAAGGTAATCCAATTATTCTATAATCATAATTAAATTATAATCATAGTGGATCTTAGAATTTAAAGAAAATATAGAAGAAATCACCCATCACACAAAATCCTAGGTCATGCTTTACTAGAATAGTTGAAATTTAATTTTTGTTAAAACATTGGGGCACAAGGATGGAAGAATATCCTTGTTGAAAAACCCACATACCTGCTTCGAGGAATTTCCCACATGAACTTGACCTTAAAGTCTTTGAATAATCCCTTGAAGAATCCTTGGCCCTTGAGAGAGAGGAGGAAGAAGGGTTTGAGAGTTATTTGATGAAGAATGAGGGTTTAGGCTATTTACCCCATTAAAAACGTCCCATACCATGCTCAAAATGACGTAGTTTAGGTGTTAGACGCATAGGATTTTGCAAAAATATCCCTGGAAAAATGCAGGGAAAATCTTCTTGCCAGACCCCACGAGGTACTCCACGAGTCATGGGGACCAAGTCATGGAGTGCACTGGTTGAGATTCCTTTTTCTGCTCTTCCCTCCCCACGGGTAACTTGACGAGTCGTCAGGTCCACGATGACTCGTCCCTCCTTTCGTGGTCTCCATTGATTTAGAACCACATCTGAAATTCCATCTTCACCTAATGGCCGACCTAACGAGTTTTGGGGTTACCTAACGATTCATTGGGTCGTCCATGGACACTGCTCCAGATTACTCTCTTGACTTCTCCCCATGGGTCTGACCACGACTCATGGGATCACCTAACGAGTCATCCCCCAACTCGTTCTGTGATAAAATTTCCACCTTCTGTCTGAATTCTTTCTTTAATCTTGGAATCTAATCTTAGAAAGATTCGGGGTGTTACAGTTTATATAAGTGATTTTGGTAATGAAAAACATGTCTCTAGTTCTAAATGTGACTTGTCACAATCTCAGAACTTGATGAGTGGATTTTGCTGTCATTTCTTGTTAAACTTGTAAGCGATACACGGTGATGTTAATAGTTGTCCCTGAGTGTGTGTTATATGAAAGATTTGGTGGAATATGTGAATTATAGAACTGATGAACTAAAGAACTGTTGAAGGTGAAACTAAGTCGAGCTACTACCTAAGGCAGTAGCGTTGTAGCAGGACTTTTTCCAGTGCGACGAGACCATTATAGGGGTCAAGTGACCGTTGCAGCGACATGCCTAATCCAGTGAGCAGGCCGACTGTCACCTAAGTAGAGCTATTATGAATGAAATTGTTTTTATACTTATGTAAAATGTTGGATACTTATGTTATGTTATCGTTACTTTGTTTACACTTTATTATATGAGGTCGACCGATGATGCCTACTAGTATCATATTTTGTACTGACCCTACGCCTGCACTTCTTTTCTGAGTACAGATTTCGATCCAGGAAGCTCCTCTCATCCCCACCTTTAGTTGCAGCAGACTATCCGGAAGGTGAGCGGTGCAAGATGGGCTGACTCACTGTCCTTCATTAAGAAATTGCGGCTTCTTCCTTTTTACTCTATTATTATTTTGGTCAAACAATTCTAGAACTATAGTTAGACGTTGAGGTGCAATGACAATCAGGTCTTGGGGGTATTTTTTCATTCTTATTAAGAAGATTGTATTTGTTTGATGACTCGTTGTTTTATTATAAGTTTTACTCTTTTACGATTATTCCATGTCGAGTTTAGAATTTGGAAATTTGTTGGTTCGTCCATCAGGGGGTTGGTATGGGTTCCAATCATGGTCATTTGGGTTGTGACAATAAGAAGCTAACAGTAGCTGAAAACAACACCTATATCTAACTTAAAACATAGCTAACAAGTGTTACAACTAAGTTAAAACAATACCTAAATTGAGTTAAAAAAATAGTTATAACTAAGTGTTTCAAACTAAGTTAAAATAGTAGCTAAAATATGTTAAAAACAATAGCTAAACTAAGTCTAAATCAGTAGCTGTAACAAGTGCTACAACTAAGTTAAAACAGTAGCTAGAATATGTTAAAAATAGTGCTTAGAGTATGTTAAAAACAGTACCTAAACTGAATTAAAATAATAGCTATAATTAAGTGTTGCAAACTAAGTTAAAATAGTAAGAAATCATACCTTTTGCATGTCACTTATAAGTGTCAATCCTGCTCCTTCATTGTTGATGTCCAAATCAGATTTCAAGATCCTCAAAAACCAAGACCAAGTATCTTTAGTTTCAGTTGCAACTACAACCCATGCTATTGGAAACATTTGATTATTCCTTCCTTTACAATAGCAACAAGCAGTTGATCCTTAGATATCCCCTTGAAAAAGCAACCATCTAACCCAATGCACTTTCTACAACTCTCACTGAATCCTTTTTTCAAAGATAAAAAGCAAATATAGAAGGAGTGGAAGAGATTTTTTCCATCATCACAATTTGTGACCTTTACCGCACAAGTGCTTCCTGGATTTGATTCAAGAAGAACATCTCTATAATCATATATTCTACTAAACTCTAAAATGTGATCACTGAATACCTTCTTCAATACCATTTTTTGACTTTCAAACACAAACTTATCAACATACAACCCAATTCATCCCTGATCAGATCTTATATTTCCCATCCTTTTATAGAAGGTTGAGAAATAATCCTACTTTTATAGTACTTTGCTAAAAACTTAGAGTTTCATATTGTATTGGTATTGATCCTATAACACTTGTATCTAGGATTATAGGTTCTAATAATGAAATAGAGAGATTTAGAGTCTTTGTTTGCATACAATAACCAAGGACAACCACTTGCTTTACATTTAACTCTAACTCTTCTTTTATCATTAGAGATCTTTTCTAGTTGACCAACCACTCTCAATTGCATACTTGCTAACAACTTCTCTAAATCTTTTAATATTTTCAAATACCATATTTAGTTTCCACACAACATGCTTCCATGTTGGATCAAATGAGATCTTTTTGTTATTCTTCTTTACTCTGAAAATTTCAGATCTATCAACATGTGATTCCCCCTCACTTTTACTATCAAAACTGTCTTGATCTGAACTATCACAGAAAGCCTCATCAGGTAGTAGCTTACTAGAAATTTTTTTCTTGGTTCTATCAATATCTTCAAAACTAGGATCTATGCCAACTGGTCCCAAAAAACATTTAGAAACTTTTTTGTCCTTGGCTTTATTTTTTTCTTTATGTATGCTTTCAAATATACCTTAACTATGTTTAACTCTTCATGAACATCAATCCTATAACTATCCTCATCACCAGAAAGATTAATATTCTCATCCTCTTTAACTTCATCATGGACAGTAGGTTCTACATCATCTTCATCTAAATCTTCATCAGAATCTTCCTTTTCATTAGACAACCCAAATTCATCTTCCAATTCATCTGTATTTCCAGTAAATTTTCCTATCAGATTTGATGTTTGGGCCCCTTTTATTTTATCTCTACCATCAATAAGTTCTATTTATTTACCTAAAGGTGCATTGAGACCTTCACCAACCTTGTTGGTAGAATATTTATTCGGACCACCTATCCCACATGTGGTCTCAAAAGAATCACTGCTCATATGTGTATTTTTAATAAAAACTTTCCCTTTATAACATATGTAAATGTCCATAGTACCCCCATTAGCCAACAAATTAGATAACAAACAATAAGTCTCCATTTTTCACAATTTCTAGCAAATTTACACCATCAGAACAACAACATAAATTTTGTCTATATTGGAAACCCAAAATCCCTACAATAATCTTTCACTTCCGGAATAGACAAATGGTCCATATCAATATTGAAGGCATATTCCTTATTTTCCCCAATATAAATAGGCCCTACATTACTAACAAGTATACCACAAAAATGAAATCTCAATTGAAGTGTTCAAAGATCAAAACATCATTTTTTAACATAACTGACATAATGAAAAAAATTAGAAAAAATTAAGTAAAATGAAAGAGCACCTGTGTGAGGTATATCGCTAGGCCTTTCAAATCTTTTAAGATGATAAAAATCATAGAAATCCTAATATAATTTACAAAGTCTTCATCATAAAAATCACAAATATAACAAACCCTGACTTTTTCTTTTGGTAAATTAGTAACTAACCTAGATGAGAGGTAGTCTAGATTCACCGACGATAATGAAAGTCACCACCACTGCTATAATCTCCAATCAGTTGTGTAGAGAAAGAGAAAGAGTAAGAGTAAAGAGAAAGAGTAAGGAAGGATTAAAGAGTAAAATTAATTACACTTTTCTAACATGAAAATAATATTATACGTGGACAGCCACGTGACATTTTTTTAAAAATAAAGTGGGCAGTGTATCACACGGAATTGTTCTAATTATTCAGGTGTGGTTCTATAACCTGAGGGTGATAGTTCAGGTACCTAATGCAAACTAGACATAGTTTAGGTACTAAACTTGCAAATGCAATTTAGTTCAGGTATGTTTTTGGTCCTTTATATCACTGATATTATTTCACTATTATTATGTAGTTACTTTTGTTTCTTGCTTGCATTCCATTAGATGTTCACATGATTTCTCGACATATTTTTACTTTTAGTTTTATTGTTAGCTTTACCTTCTTTACTTTAGCACATTATTATATGCTTCTTTCCTAAAAAATTTCACTACTTAGTATACTTTAATATTTCTTGAAACAAAAATACATTACTTTTTTATGTTAGTTTCTCCACTTATGTTGTGTATCATAATTTTATATTCATTTTTCCTTTGAAAATTTTTTTGAATTGAAAATTTTTTGAGATGTAGATAATGAATTAAAAAGAGCAAAATATTTTAAAAAAATAAAAATAAGAGTGGTGGATGGACTGCAACGAGAAAAAAATTCGAGCTGATAATACATTTCAGATGCACTTGTATTGTAGAAGGCTTGATTTGAAATTTAAATTTATTTTGTTTAATCTGATGTTGTATGCTCTCAAAAGACACATTGAAGTTGACTTATTGTTATATATATATATATATAAGACCTAATTGGAGTAAGATCAACACAAAAAGGGGCGGAGTGCTATGTGGTAACTTGACTATAAAAACTTGAATAAATTATATGAAGATTTTGAAGAAGAGGGGAGGTGGAAGACCTATTTTGTGGGTGATACTAAAATTTTATAATCTTGATAATAATTTCACTAATATAGTCTAAATGAAAGGATGACCGATAGTAAAGATATATTCATCTTAAAAAGGGATTCGAAGAAAAGTAGGTAGTAATATATTAGTGTGAAAATGTCATCAAATAAATTGTGAATTAAGAGTTGAACTTCGGTTAGAAGAATTGTGGTATGGGTTTTGTGAGCACTCATGTTAAACATTATTGCGAATTGTTAAGTCCTTATATAACCATGCTTGTGTGATTTAACTGTTAAACTATTGAAATCATATTGTTATATATAAGGGTATATGTATATTTTGTGGTTGAGATTGTGACTGAAAATTCTACGTGAATAAATTGTGAGTTATTGAAGTTTGTGAACATAATTCATGATTCTGATATGTACTTGTGGTAATTAATGGGTACCTTTGATTGCTGTCATGTATGACGATTGAATGGAGAGGATATTAAGATGTGTTGATGATGATTGAATAATACACCATTATTCTGATATGAGAGGCTCGTGTCCAAAGTGATAATCCGGATGAGCGGTTATGATATGAGTTGATCGTGTCCAAGATGAGTATTCGAACGAGCGGTTATGATATGAGCGGCTCGAGTCCAAGGGGAGCACTCCGGCGAGCAGATAAGTGGAAGCGGGTACCACACCGGTATGGTACATGAATTTCTAGAGTCTCCTACAGGTCATGACTTGATGGGAAAACATAAGACCTTCTGGTATGTGTAAGAAAATGAGTGACAGATATGTAATCAACTTTAATATAGAGAGACTGATAAGATACAAAGGATATACAACTGTGATTCAGTATTGATATAGATCCATGGTTTTGTTGTGATAGAATTTCACTATTGATTGTGTTGGTGACTTTTATGTCTATTGTAAAATTATATGTTCTATTCTGATGTACATGATTATTTTCGGATATGATTTGATTACTGATCGTTGTTGACTATTTGACTTTCAGCAATTTATGATTGTGCATGTGTTATGCTTATATTGCTGGGGTGGTTGGTAAGATTAAATATCTAGGCTTATAGATAGAGACTTATTAAATGGGGAAATTATATTGTCATCCTGTTAAGACTTATTAAAGTAATCTATGGGATATGATTAAGTGGCATAGGTGGTTGCATGAAAATTATTTATTTAAAGTTGTTAATTTTTATATTGTATTCCGTGAACTAATCATAGACGACCGATGATGCTTAGCACTACGTGTAGTGTACTGATACTACTCTGGCTACACTTTTTTGTGGGTTGTAGGTTTTGTTACAGTTTGATGAACTCTTCAAGATTAAAGTGGTGATACTCAGCATCAGCTTCTGTGTTTCTTTCCTCAACCAAATTTGTGTCTGTTTTAGTTGCCATTACTCTTATTAGAGCTCTTATACATATCTAGACTAGATCCTTGGAAAAAAATATTATTTGAGATATTTGAATGTAAAATCTATGTTTCAGTTATTTGGAAATATTTATTATAAAGATAAAACTATTTTAAAGGGGGTTCTCCTATTGGTCTAGAGTCGAGTAGGTGCTTGCATGATCCTGCAATTTGGGTCATGTCAATAAGATACCAAAAGAAGCTATTGGGGATACGGGGGGAGTAACCTCCATGGCGGACAAGATGAGGGAGATGAGGCTGAAATGATTCGGGCATGTGAAGAGAAAGCGTCCTGATGCCACGATAAGGAGGTGTGAGAGATTGGCTATAGTGGTTATTAGGATAGGTAGAGGTAGGTTGAAGAAATCTTGAGGAGAGGTGATTAGACATGACATGACTCACCTGCAGCTCACAAAGAATATGACCCTAGATAGAAAGATATAAAGATAAAAAATTAGGGTAGAAGCTTAATAGGTCGAGTGTTGTCAAGTTTCCCTTTTCAGTATTATTATTGTTACCCTCCTAGTATCTTACTCTTCGATATTAGTATTACTGGTTGTTCCCTCTACATCAATTATCATATTATTTTATCGTTTCTACTATTCTTCTCATCATCGTTTCCAGCATTACTTCTTTTACTATGTTTGCTTTACATACTTATTTTCTTATCTATTTTACTTGAGTGGATGGTTTATCGAAAATAACATCTCTACCTTCACAAGGCAAAGGTAATGCTGCATATATCCCACCCTCTCCAGACCCCACTTGTGGGATATATTGGATATTCTATTGTTGTAATCTCATGTATCAATTAAAATAAAATTTCATGTACTTTTTAACTGATAATATAGGTTATATATAAAATATCATAGTAACCTTATCATTGATATTCATTTAGATAATGCTAGAAGAAAATTCTAATAAAATGCAAAATGTTTTTAAAATTGAAGTGGCATAAATATTTGGTAACAAAAAATTATTATTAGGAAAAGAATGAGTTTAAAAAGAAAAAAATAATATATTTATTAGGAAAAGGGGCATTTTTGACCCATTAGGTTAAGGATGACCTATAAAATTTGATGATAATGTTAAGGATGGATGGGTGAATCAAGGGGAGGTTAAGAAAGCGTTGATTCAGGATCTCGAAATTTTGATATCGCCAAATATTTTTTATGGTAAATATTAGACTTTTATATTATCTTAAACAATATTAAAGTTTG
>JACEIK010000029.1:155277-170222 GCA_018107945.1 Datura stramonium | reverse complement strand
CTATGATTTAAAAGTTTGAAGAGTGGGTTTAAATTATTTAGCAATGAAAATGTTATGTTAGTAGAAATTATGCATCAGTGATTTTTTTTTTTTGACAATACAAATCAAAAAGGTTTTTTTATTTTTAAAAATAAAAATTAGCAAATTATGCTGCGGGTTTATGTGGAGCGGGTGGGTTGAAAACATCAAATTATGCTATGCGGGGCGGGTTAAAGTCTTTGCGGGTTTGCCCTACAACAGCACCGCGCCCGGCCTAATGCCATCCCCTAGCTCTAGGTGCATGTTTCCCACCGTAATAAATTACTTCACTTTATCCAAGAAAAAGCAAAAGATACTCTAGGTGCATGGCTTGTTGTGCGCTTCTCACAGTTATGTTGTATCCTTCAGGTTTGCTACATTATTGCAACAATGTTTGAGTTCCATTAAACGTGGTTCCTCCAAGGAAATAGCTTTGGCATCTCATGTTATTGGTTAGTCGTTTGTGCTGTTGATTATTGTGTTCCTTTTAATGTGATTCATTGATTCAATGTTTGAGTTTGAAATTTGGAAATTTTTTGTTGGGTGAATAGGGCTTCTTGCTTTAACTGCTGGCCCTGGGGACAAAGCACATGAGATTCTGGAAGAATCAGTAACACCTATCTCAGAGGCTCTTAAATCTTGGTCTGATAATTCTAAAATATTATCGGTATGTTCAAAGATGGTGAAAATTTCTTTTAATATTAGTGCTCGCTAGCTTGGAGCTGACAGCCGTTTATTTTTTGTGGTTTTAGTTACTGGAGTGTTTGGCCATTATCACCTTTGTTGGTGGCGAAGAACCAGAGGAAACAGAAAAGTCTATGCAATTGATGTGGCAAGTCATTAATCCAAAACTGGGTCCTAATGTATGTTAGTCATGATCCATGTTTTCATTTTCTGGAATAGATTATTTAGTATTTTATTTTGCTGTATATGGATGTTTTCTCACGAGTTAATTCCAAAAGCTTGATACCTATCAATGAAATCAGTTATTTGATTAGATGATTCTTACTTGTTTGCAATTGTGTCTGGTTCATTGATCAGGTGGCTACTGCTAAACCTTCACCAGCAATGATAACAGCAGTTGTATCTTCTTGGTCTTTCCTCCTTACTACCATGGATGGATGGACACTTAACCCAAAAAGTTGGCAAGGGTGAGTAACTCTCCTAAATCCCCATTTGAACGTCTCACTACTCCACCCACCTCCCAAACAAAAAGAATGAGAAAGAAAAAGGATCAAGGAAAGAAGAATGCGGAGAACTTGTAACTGCAGCATCCTTCCAAGCAAAATTAGATGTGTGAGAATAATGAGCTGTTGTAAGGCTTGTGTTTGATGATAGTGTGAGATGCTGAATCATTTACTCATGATGCAGGTCAATCTCCTACTTCTCAACTCTTCTAGACAAGGAAGACCGATCTGTGCGCATTGCAGCAGGCGAAGCACTTGCTTTAGTTTTTGAAGTTGGGAGTCTGGAAAAGTTTTCTGGTGAATCTAGAGGATCTAGTGACAGCTCTACAGACGAAGCTATCAAATCTAGGGAATTATTACATATACAGGGATTAAGGGCAAAAGTCCTGAACCAGGTAAGAACCCTTTCAGCAGAGGCTGGAGGTAAAGGGTCAGCCAAGAAGGATCTTAACAATCAAAGAAACACATTTCGAGACATATTGGAATTTCTAGAGGTAATTTGGTACATCTTCAACTTGCTCCTTTTGCATTCTTTCTTTTCTTTTTGCTGCATTTTGTAATTCTCTTACAATTAACATCAGGATGGCTATAGTCCCGAGACCTCAACCAAGATTGGTGGAGAACTGTTTAGCACAATTACTTGGTCTCAACTGATACAGGTACCTCTTGTTTCTTTTTAATTTTTATAATGTAACTGGCTGCATATTTGCTGACATCATTATTTTTTCAACAGTTAAACTTCCTTAAGCGCTTCCTTGGAGGAGGATTTGTGAAGCATATGCAGGTTTGTTTTCTAATCAAAATATCAAGTTTTGGGCTATGGAAATCATTTAATCTGTGGTCATTAGCTGTTTCCTCTCCAAAATTTGCAGGAAAATGAGTTTCTTCATGATGTATTTGGTTTCACACCAAAAAAGAAACTCCCAGGTGCTGAGCAACGTGTATCTGGAACTGAAAAGGTAGCCTCCTGAGCTTCTATAGCCACCTTAATTGTAACCATTTATACTGGAAGGAAATGCTCATTTAAAAATCAGTTGCATGACTTTGCTCTAGAAATGTATATTCTTCCAGATTTAGTTTGGAAAAAGAAAGCATCATTCCTTGTTTATTGAGTGATGGACCTACTGGTTGAATTTGAGGAAGCATTTAATTTAGGATAATGTTCTGTTTCGCAGAGAATGTACAAGTCACCAAATTCAGTCCTTAACAAGGCCAGGACTCAATTTCTAAACAAGCAAAGAATGTTGTCCCAGGCAAGTTATTTTCCTTTGTGAACACGCTCCCATCACCTTCCTCTGTCTCTTTTTTCTCCCCAACATTTCTTTTTCCCGAGTACTAAGAAAAATTTATTAGGCAGCTCATGCATAGTGGATTTTTTATATCTAAGTTTGTGGGCTGTACGTTTCTTCAACTAAATCTGAGTTTTCTTTTCTTTAAGGACAAGAATGTCGGCTACTATACGGGTGGTGATGAGTTCTGAAAAACAGCAGTTGCAGCCGCGCAGTTGTCATCCTAAACATCCAAGGACAATCGTCTCAAAACTATTCATTCATAGTCTCAGATTTAATGAACAAAAGGATAGTTGTTTTTGATCATTTTTGGTTGCTACTTGGTAGTATTCCTTTACATTCTTCTTTCTCGTTAAGTAATAAATTATAGTATTTGGCTTGGTGCCTCTGATGGTTTTCATCAGCAGTGCATAAGAAAAGCCAGCCGCTTGCTGTGTGCATTTTGTATTTCTATTGGAATATATAGTCCCCTAATAGATGACGATTCTTATTCCAATTGATGATTTTTTGAAGTAAATTTGTCTTTTGTGGGATTGAATGCCACTAGAGCTATTTGAATATGAGTAGTAATACAACCTGTTAGATTATGATTTTCAGAAGCATCTATGTAAGTTGATACCAGCAGGGTGTAATATAGACCCAACCTCCCTTATCCATCGAGTTTCAATTTGTGCAATATTAGCCCTTTGGGTTATTAAAACCAAAATAAATAAGTAATCCGCGATTTCTCCTATCTTACGCGGAATTGCAACAGACACATGCTCAAATCAATCTCTATGCAGTAGGGATGACAATTAGAACAGGAAGCAGGATAAGACAGGACAACAAGAGAAGCTTTTTAAAAATTAGGTAAGTGGCGGGTCAAGACTATTATTCATTTTTATTTTCATCAATGTATTAGTTAGTTGTTTGTTGATAGCTTCATCAAATAATTACAATATAAATATAAAGTTAATTAATTACAATCTGATGCTTGATGTTTTCTTTTTCTTTTCTAAGAATTCCAGAAGAAAAAACTGTATCGCTATCTCCGTTTTACTATAATATTTAGCTTTAACTATGAATATTTTTCCAACGCATAAAAATACTAGTACTGTAGTATATGTGAATTAATATTTACTGTGTACACAAAAAAAGACTGAGTTCATTACTTGCTTGATATTAAGAAAACATGACAACAAAACTTGATTATTCATTCAATTTTTTAAAAACTAACTAAAAAATAAATCTCATGCAAAATAAAGAGGAGAAATGAAAATAACATAAATGGACGGGGCAAAATTTTGAAAAATGCTAAACAGGAAAGGTCTGGTCAGGTCAAAATAAGTAGGTCAAGACTTGTCTAGCCCTGCCTCAACCTGCCCCAGATACATCCCTTTTTATAAGAATAATGAAAATACCATAAACGGGGCAGGAAAATTTTTTGAAAAATGCTAAATTGGGCAGGGCGGCTCAAAATCTTAATCGGGCAAGGCTCAGTTCGCCCTGCCCTAACCTGACCCATTTACATACCTGTTTTATAAGAATTTTATTACATAAGAAACTTTGAACCAGTATATGCTGAAGTATATTCGATGAAAACAAAATCCAACTGAAATTTCTTCCCAGCGCAAATCGCCTATACAGTCGGTCGAAAACTGTGTAAGTTAGCTAAAATGTAATGTCTTTTTTGCTGGTGGCTTGTCACCATTTGTGTACATACTAAAGGTAAAGAAAGCTTCCACATCAATGGCCTGTCAAACCTGAAAAGTGTTTTTTCATGGCTTGGTCCTTCCTGTAATGATTTGATCTGCCCCCTCCTCTTCTCCCACCTCTCCCTCCTCTGAACCCTCGACCTAGCCCCCTTGCACCCATCTCATTTGATTCCGACTCGTCGTCTTTCTCCTCATTTGACTCCGCTCCTCTTCTCCCACCTCTCCCTCCTCTGAAGAACCCTCGACCTCCCCCCCTAACACCCATCTCATTTGATTCCGGCTCATCGTCTTTCTCCTCGTTTGAGTATCCTCCTCTCCCACCTCTCCCACCTCTGAAGAACCCTCGACCTCCCCGCCTTCCACCCATCTCATTTGATTCCGGCTCATCGTCTTTCTCCTCATTTGACTCGGTCAGCCGTTTAACTGCACCCAAAGGAAGATTACCACCTCGTCCCAACCCATGTATCAACTCCTTCTGAGCGAGATTTACTAAAGAAGCTTCATTGTAATTAGCTGCTGCAACAGAACCCTCAACTTTGTAACTGTAGTTCTTGCCATCTTTGACATAAAACTGTGGCTTCTTTCGTGATCCCCATTTAGAAGCGTTGGAAGCCGAGCTACCATTATCAGCTTCAGAATTTCTCCCCCGACTGAAGTTTGCCTTGTCTTGGAGGTTCTCAGTTTCCTCAAATGCTGAATCACCAATACTTAGACCTAGGTCATCAAATGAGTCGTCATACTCATCTTCGTACTCTAGCTGTGATGAAAGTGCAAGAGTTTTTGCCACATCCTTCGCATCTCTAGAGTCGAGTGTCAAGGAAGCAGGCTCTTCAGTAGTTGTTTTCCTGACAAATCTTCCAGTTGAAGTTATAGATGAATTAGAAGAGCCTACAGCATTGTAAGGCGATGCTGCAGGCACAATGTTCCTTTGGGGCATTGGCGCAGATTCCACTAGTTTCCCTTTACCCTTATCATTTCTGGTCATGGACGGAATACCAGACTTGGGAGGTGGTATTTCCTCCAAGGAGATGTCCAAAGACTGCAACTCCTCATGAAGGGTACCCTCAAGAATCCTCTGAATGACTTCTTCAGGATTCTGGTTATATACTTCAAGACAAGCAGCTAAGAAACCTTTTCCATAATCAGGGAATAGGTCTTTTATTTGACTTATTTTTGACTCCATAATAGCAGTGTCTTCATCAACCTGTGGTCGGTTGTCTTTTTGAAAGGCTGCCGGATGGGCTGCCGCTGCCCTTCCAATATTATCTTCTACTGGGTGTATCGTGATCCCCGACAGAAACTTGAATTGATCATCATCCATTGATATCCACCCTGCATGAGAAAAAATCAGTTCAGATTTCATCTTAGAACCACAACATGCACGAGGGCAATGAAGAATAAGCAGAGACATGAGACATCACACAAGAGTAAGAAGCCGAGGAAGAAAGAAAAGGGGTTGAAGATTCTCAAAAGGATTAAAGAAAGAAGGGAATTTTAAGTTTCTCGACTAAAATATTTACAAGCCATATAAAGGGAAAACAAATGTAAATATGAAGCAGATTTCTGCTAAAGCTTCAATCACAGAAAATGTTATCACACTCCAAAAAGAGTTCCATGTCCATTTTCTCAGTCATGCATGCTCTAATTTGGAATCTATGACACACAGCAAGATAGTTATCTTAAACATAGCAACAAGTCTGAGTCTACGCATCATTTTCAGCTAATTACCTGTATTCCGTAGTAATTCAATTCTGCTCATTATGTTGTGATTTTTGTCGATGATTTGGAGAAATGTGCCTTTGCTATGTCTCTGTAGAGCCTGTGAGTGATCTCCACTGATATCCCTCACTGACTGCACTAATATATCTGCTCTTATAGCAGGATCCTCCACATTGGTAGGGAACATTTTCATGGTAGCAGGAAGCGGAGTACTTTCAACAAAAGCCTCATCACTTAGATAGCACAAGTACAGCAGCTTCCAACCAAATTTTACTATCCTCGTGGATAACATTTTGAGACTGACAAAAACATTTGAGCACATTTCATTAGATGATTCTATCAAACGTTTCTCTCCGGAGGTAAAAATAATGTGGAAACCTCGCCGCAAAGAAGGCAGCAATGAATCATGTAATCTTGCAAGGGTAGTAAGCACCTCCTCATTCCCATGACTGCATAGACAAAAGAAGCTAATGAATATGAACTTTGTTGTGCCTTCCTCAAATAAGGACAAAAACTATTTATCCATAGGCAGGTAATGAGAACACAAATTACCCAAATTGGCAATAATAGGAGTGCGATTCACAATGTCTAAGCATGCAGAGCATGAAAAATAACAAATAAATTGCAAACTATCAGAGAGATAAATGGAGGGAAGTTAACGATACTCTGCATGCAAGGAGTTTCTGTATTCTGGAGCAAGACATTGATATTCTAAGTGCATCAACCTAGCCATTCATTGGTAGTATTTACACATTACACGATACTGATGCAACAGAAGTGAACCAAAAAGTCAGTACCTCATTTCAACAGGACAGCAGAAGTAGATGGATGCTTGCTTATACGCATTGACAAAAGCATCCATAGATACCACAGCATCATTTAAGAAATCCATCACCTGCAGGTGCAAGCATGAAACTTCGTGCAATAAAAAATAACAAATTCCACACACGCTACTGACAAGAAAGTTGAAGGAAAATGCATACAATGGGGACCTCAATTAATTAACAGGCAGCCGCGTAGTGAAGCTTATCATTATATTAAACAGAAGTTTTTGGTGGATCTCAAAATTTGGTGGTTTCCGGTGTGAAGGAATTTTCTCATTTGAACTAAAGTTAAAATACTATTCTCTCCATAGTATCCTTGTTCAAACAAAAGAACCAAAGACAGAGATATATACACATTGGGAGCTAGATATAAATCTGTGGACAACTGAAATGGGGTGATTGAAACATTCGAAAGGAAACCGGCTTCATGGAAAATGCAGTACCTATCCTTTGGAGGCAGACTCACTCTCATCAACAGTGTTCTGGACAGCATCCTACATTATGTCCCTATTCCCAATCCCAGTTGGGGTGCAGAGTAGACTTGATCAACTAAGAAGAGATTAACAGTGACACTCGCAAGTTTCATCTGGTTAAATGGCCAAGAGTTATTCTTCCTAAGTACCATGGAGGGCTAAGAATAAAGGATCTTACCTTGCATAACAAGAGTATGTTGATGAAATGGTGGAGGTACAGCATGGAAAACCCTGGGCAGTGGAAAGCTACAATCTAGGCAAAGTGTGTGGTGACAGACAATTGGAGCACTAGGCAGGGGTGCTCCACATGATTCAGGTCCCTGGAAACACACTTCAAAGCTTTGGTGCGAATTCAAGCACAAGTCATCCCTCAAGCTAGGGAATGGGGCTCATATTTCTTTCTGGAAAGATAAATGGCTAGGGACGGAGACTCTCTATTCTCAATTGCTAGTAATCAAGAAGCGACTACCTCACACTATTGGCAAGGTAGTGCATGGAATCCACAGTTCAGAAGGAACATACAGGACTGGAAGTTGACTGATCTGTTGGGTTTACTTACTAAATTATCAGGTGTTAATGTCAACTCTCAGGTGCAGGACAAGTTGGAGTGGGGAGAATCAAAAGATAGAGCTGTACTATCAAAAGAGGGTATGACAATCTATGTTCCAACAAGGAATTGATTGGCATATGGCCATGGAAGCTTATATGGGAAACCAAACTACCGATAAAAGTAATTGGTTTTATCTGGACAACCTTATATGAAGCGTGTCTTACTCAAGACAATCTTAACAAAAGAAGAATTCAAATAGTGAATAGCAAATGGAGTCCAAGAGTGTGAGACATCTATTTCTGTACTGTACTATAGCAGCTGACATTTGGAGTATGTTTTTCTCAGTTTTTGGACTTGCCTGGGACAAGCCAAATAGTATCAAGGAAGCTTATGAGAGCTGGTATTCATGGAGAGTTGGGAAATTCATCAAAAAGATTTGGTCAAAGATGCCTGGTGCTATTTTTTGGTGCATTTTGGAATGAAAAGGAATCGTAGGTGTTTGATGGGATTTCAACTCCTAACCACACTCCTAAAGGATGCTATTTAATTAACTTATTCAGTTGGTTCAAGCAGAACCCTGTAACGAGTACTGATCCTTTTCTGGATTTTGTTTGCTCCTTAGTTGTCTTTCAAGTTTTTGTTCAGGAGCATACATCTCCCTTTTTGTTGTAATGTTTTGTAAGCATCTTCTTGATGCCATTTAATGAAATTCCCTTATTTCTCATCAAATATATATATGTATATATGTATACACACACACACACATACACACACACGAACTATCTTACTGCTCATCAGGAAATAAACTCACCTCCAGATAGTCTGTTTGAAGTCGACTTTGCCCATGATCTGGCAAGTCACCAGAGGAAAATAAAACCTGCAGCCATATAATAGTTAATCCTGTATGACTTTGGATAACCCTTTGCAATAACTCTTTTGCGATCGCAAACATCCTTATGGAAAACCCACATTTAACAGTATGTATATCAACGTACATCTAGATTGGCTCAAGATGTTCATAAAATTAGAACCGTGGTCATAAATGGAACACATATACTAAGCAAAGACAACTGCACTTATCGTTTCTCTATAAGTACACCACTCCATACACATCCAAATATAACACATAAGCACTTTGTTGAAATGTGTGACCATCTCATCAAAAAGCTTTAAGTTTTAGAGAGAGCACATTATTTAAATAATCATATCTTCCACATGCTCCTCACATGCTAGCTTGATTCTTTTTTCATCGACCAAGCACGTGAAAATCCTTTCAAATAATGGGTGAGATTAGACTTGAACCAAGACCTCTGATTGCTTTGATACCATGCTAAAGTGTGTGACCATCTCATCTAAAAGTCTAGGGAGAGCACACTTTTATTCACTTAATTATGCCTTCGACACACTTAAAAAAATAAAAAATCAAAACATAGCTCGTCGTAGACCCCAAAGGTTATCGCTTATTCAAGAATATACTTTTCCCATAAAGTAAAGTGAAAATATTTCTTATCTTAAGAAAGTAAATCAAATGATATATTTATTAGTTGCTTTTGGCGTTTTAAAACCAATGAAGATGACAAATTGCTGAGACCTAAAAATGGCAAGTATGTTTTTTCTACAATCTTTCAACCTTTCACTGAGATGCAGCTCGAAATGACAAGGAGGAAACCTTGAACTTAAATACTCATGCTTTTTGGACAAAAAGTGAGATGCAAGTGTCTAGTTAACAAAAAAAGTTCGTACTCTGTACAAATGTGAGATATATACAATTAGAAACGGCTCTGGCAATAGAAGGTCATGAATATGCAAAGTAGAAGGCAAAGAAGATGAGGAACATCTAATACTTCAAATTTCAATAAGAGAAACAAAACATAAATCACTGTTGGATAATCATTGACATCTTAAATGGATTAAGATTACCACCAAGACTTGGTCTATTTAAGGAATGCTCTAACACAGTAGATGTGGGGGGTTCAATTCCAACTGCCCCCTTTACCCTTTCCATTTCCCCGAAACCCCTAGATAATAGATTTTTTTAAGAGAAAATGTTAAAATAAAATTAAGAGTACAGTCCATTAAATAAAGAATACCTCTAACGATGAGCTACACCTCTGATACATAGTCTGCACAATGCTAAGAAAGTGTGTAATAACAGATGAAAGATCATCATGGATCCATGGCTGTGACTTTATGGCATTGACAACCTGTACAACATAGATACAGACAGGAGTCAGCAACAGGGAGTCTGAATATCCATTAGCATCCTTGACAAAAAAAAAAGAAGAACGAATTTGGATGAAGCAGGAAAAGCAAACACAAAGCAGAAATGACAATAGGAAGCACTGGCTTGTCAAGGAAAGAAAAAAATTTCTAAATCCTTTTTACAGGGAATAAAAAAACAAAAGTAAACAATTCATCTAGATCTTCTGAATACAGTTTTCTTTTAACACAGTTGGTTCTTGTAGTAGAGTTTGTGACAAGAGACCAATGATGCCCCATTTGCTGCCAGGTGCACAACTACAGAACACTTGTCAGATTTGAGGCCGAAATGAATAGGCACTGTGATGCAACTGGACGTGCACTTGATATTTAACCAAGAAAAAAAATTGAACTTTCTAGTAGGCGGTGCTTAAAATCTCTGCTACATCTCTTCTCGGGGCAGGAGGCCGAGTCATGAGCCCAATGTATTCACAAATTTAAATGAAAATGGTCTTGACACCTAATTCACAGGAAAAAATTCAGGGATATGCAGAAGACCTACAAAAGATGACTATCTAATTATCATAATATAAACTCCATCTACATATTTTTAATCCATCCTTCAATAGATCATCATGCAAAGCATATGCCCCACTGACAAGTGATTTCATACCTAAAACTTGTAAAAGCATCTAAACAAGAACTATGCCTCACTTGTAAACAAGTTGGAGCAGCTATATAAATCCTCACCGACCAAGTTACTCTATTTAAACTCATCTCAGACTAATATTATATAAAATTAAAATAATAATAAAAATAAGAAGTGCCAAAAGTTCTTTATATTTTTATACGTCAGGGAATAGTTTTACTTGTAAAAGCATCTAGGCAGAGAGTTTCACATTTTTACATGGACGGTTTCTAGTTATTCTCTTCATATATTAGCAGTTCTTGACTTCTTGTGAAGCTTACTATTAGCTAGACAAGAGATAAAGCTGCCATGTGACATGGATCAAGAGGCAATTTTGATACTCTTTTTTGTGTGTTAGTTTCCTCCACCCCCTTCAACTTTATGAACCACTATAGGAAAAAAGAGAACTATGGAAGTTATTCCCTCAGATGTTTATATATCATGGAGCGTGCCTGAAATGTTGAAATTGAAACTCAAGGCCAACTTGCTGATGAAACTTCTGAAGTTGAAAGTCGGTCGTTCTAGCAATTTGCATGTGATACCATCTATATTTCTTATCCTTTTTAGTTCTAAATTTTAGTGACGAAAGGGAGATTGCAGAAGGATCCAAAGAAAGGGTAAGGGTTCAGAACTGAAACACTATTTCTCCCTGCCACAAGAAGCAGAATAATAGGTCAGATATGTTAGCTCACCATCAGGATTTGTGTCTTATGAAGCAAAATAAAACTGAAACCAAAGAACATAAAACCATATCATCAATAATTCAACAAGAAGGAAGTTCAGTTAATAATACCAATATTCTTGTCAGATCTTCATTTTCATGACCATATATAGCACATATGTCTAACAACTTTGGTAAATCGAGCAACTTTTTCTCCTGCAAAAGGGCTACAAGTGCAATTAGTGAACATTGTGCGCTTAAATATTATTTCCAAAGATAATTAGAGAAAGAGATACATCATCAGGCCTTCTATAATGCATATTATTCAATGGCCTTGCAGGGACAACAACCATTACTAGTGAAAATGGCAAGTTTTGTTTAACTTTGATTTCTGAAATACAGAAATGGTTGACAAATCAGAAAAGCAAGCCAAGATATCGGAGCTGCAAAATCTAATCCTCTTGTGCTATATGATTAGAATTGGACATTGACATTTTAGGGGTCTTAGAGATGATAATATTCCAATTAAACCATAAAACTGGGTCTAGGATGTTGCTGTAGAGGGAGCTTGAATCAGATACATCATTCATGTTCAATTTTTCTCATGCATAATATTGCAACCGAACCTTGCATATTAAACTTGTTAGCCACTATTACACAAGAGGCAATGGAAACTAAACTACGCTTCTACCTGAGACTTCCAAAGGTAGAATTGCCATTTTATGAAATTCATGATCTTCCTGATCATGATTGTGATGAGACTGGGCATTCTATAAGGAAAGGCAGTGCATAACACATTTTACTTGCAGAAAGTTCATTACAAAAGTACACATAAGGGTTGCAACTTGAATAAAAACTTTGAAATTTGACCTCCACAATACCAATCAATTATTTAATTTGAAGTATACAAAGGTCTATATTAATAACTCAACGAGTCAGGGGCACACACCTTCGTGATCTTTCTGAGTAAGACTATCAGCAGTCTTAGCTCCAGGGTCCCGATTTGAAGATCTAAAATTTAATTTGCATATAAGAGTTGTTTAGATCAAAAGGTACAGCATAGGGAACACAACTTGATGCATCAAATTCTTTAAAGTGAAGTGACTCACATGCGATATAAGACCATAAAGATACGCCGGCAGAGCTCAAACTCACCAACAACGACCCCAGCAACTATACCCCTGGCTGCTCGATATGGAAAATCATACCATCTACTCCTGAACTTCAGAAAGCTTTCAAGAAAAGAGTGAAGGGAACTGTCGTTGGCCACTGGTAGACACAGAAATCAGGAGAGATTGGTAAAAATGTACAGTAACACAATATACAGACCAACAAACAATTCAAACCTATCACACACACACACACACACCAAACACCAAAAGAAAGACAAAAATATCAACTGCTTTAACATGAATGATTTGATCAAGACTTCTTAATCTTATAAGGAGCATTGCAAATGTAAGGGCAAAGATTACACGATTAAAAATATACCCAAAAAGAGAATTAGGAAAATACTAAATTACAAAAGATGAACATCCTAATTTATGCTTTATAGTGTATCAGCCATCAGGTAATAATCAAATGGCACTGACATGGCCAGCAAGGTAGCATGTTTAACTATAACCCGGGCTCCTTAATATGGAAAATCGTACCATCTCCCGTAAAAAGTTTTCAAGAAAAGAGTGAAGGAAGAGCCGTTGACTACTAATAAAGACGGAAAGCAGGAGACTAGGAGAAAAAATGTACAGTAACTCAATGATGTTATTAAACAAAGGCACCCTTAATCCTTGATACTAGGGTGCAACATAGCATTACATTTTGCCTCGCGTAAGCCTTAAGCAGTGCTCCACTGCTGCACCAAGGAGCTAAGATTTGTGCCTTAGTTCTTGTGGGCTCTGGTTTGAAGAGGATGGCAGTGAACAATAAATATAGCAAGCAAAGCGGTATCTTAGTAATTAAGGAAATGTAAATAATGACAATGTTAATGATTAGAAATAAGATGTGTGCCTTAGTTCTTGGGCTCTGGTTTGAAGAGGATGGCATTGAACAATAAATCTAACAAGCAAAGCGG
Organism: Datura stramonium; assembly: GCA_018107945.1. Lineage (NCBI taxonomy): Eukaryota > Viridiplantae > Streptophyta > Magnoliopsida > Solanales > Solanaceae > Datura > Datura stramonium. The sequence continues at coordinate 156,849 of JACEIK010000029.1, read as the reverse complement.
TATCTTAGTAATTAAGGAAATGCAAATAATGAAAATGTTAATGATTAGAAATAAGAAATTAGACATTCAGTTTAGACACTACTTATTCTACTTAAATTAGATACCTTAAACTACATCTATACATCTGAATCAAATAGATGGAAGACAAATGAAATATTTCTCATCACTGCTGATTCAAGGATTATGCGCAGTTGAAGATTTTTTTTCTTTTTATCTTTTCTATAAGCACCGATTGAAGATTCTCTTTCACCCTGGCCTGGAATTTTGGTCCCTACACATTAATTGTGGGATATAGCTTTTGAGTTTTTAGCAGCGAATGTGGAACAACGGAAAAAGAGGGTGTTTTTAGGGGAGTCCCAGAATTTTCCAGCACAGATAAACAGCCTCTACAACTTATAATCATCTTATGGTTGTCCTCTTGTATGCATCTGTTTACACGGCATATGCTTTTACTGCTTGCTTCTGATGCTGTATAAAAAATGTTTGCCTCACTAGATTTAATACACATATCGGATTAGTACTGCTCAGAAATGCTGTATAAAAAGTTTGCTTCATTATAAATTGCTTTTTGCATCTCTTTTCCAAATGCAGACGAGCATAAAGCTTCAAACATCATTAATCATTTATCTTTCTTCAATACAGAAAAATAAAAAGGCTAGCATTAGCAACCTTCATTCCTTAAACTAGATGCAACTTCATTCAAATCTGATCGCTACACATTAATCAAATCATAATTAATAATTCAAATGAAAATCATCAAGCAAATATAAAGGAAAACCAGATTTCACGAAGCTAGAGAAAAAATATTACCTTCTCGCCAGAAATCTCTAGCATTCATCTTCAGTAACCGACACAACTCCCTGTTCAAAACATCAACCACACGCTGCGACTCCACGGCATCCAATGCACCCTCATCGGCTCCAAGCCCAGCTGCTACCGCCTCATCCTGAGGCAAATAGTTCACGAAATTTCCACTAGGAACAGCGGAGGAAACCCAGGCGCCGCTCTTTCCCATCCTAACCCTACTCTTGAGTTCTCCGGCATCAGAACCGGCGCTGCTGGAGTTAACGGCGGTGGAACTTCCTTCGGATTTCATAGAAACTGATAGTCTGAAGGAATTTGTTAGGGTTTGAGAATTGTGCGTCTCCTTCTTTGGAACAAACTTCTGAGCTTTTTCATTCCTGTTCTGGCTACTATAGCGATTCGACATGCCTTTAGAGCAATAATTTTAGATATTCGAAACTGTGTTATGTACTATTGACTTGACTTCGCCTGAGGAAAATGACCGGCTAAATTTAACAGAGGCGATCGGAGGTTTTCGCCTTCAGTGCCGTCGAACTGGATTGTAGCGACGAAAATCTGGAAACTGCGCGGCTCCCACCCGGCCCTCTCTTCAAGAAATTCACCGTATTATTATCTCTCTTTCATTTTAACACTCGACACTCTTAAAAAAAATATTTATTAAAATTTATTTTGTTAAGTTAATTTATTAATTCTGCTTTAAGAATTTAAATATGACCATCATAGTTATTTAATAGTAATAAAAAATGATAATAAATTTATTAATTTATT
>JACEIK010000029.1:49679-65855 GCA_018107945.1 Datura stramonium | reverse complement strand
TGTTGAATTATGATTCATGGGAATGTTTTATAATGTTTTAAATTACAAATCATGTTTTCAAAGATTTACAAATTATGATGCCCAATTATGAAAGTTAATGAAAGATTGAGATTATGACATATGTTTTCAAGCGTGATGAGATGTCTCTTACCCATGTCTATATTTATGTTTTTGACTATCAAGGTCTATTTCAAGTATGTTTAAGTTTGGGAAAGTCATATGATCAAGTATGTTTCATGATTTATCTTAATTTCATGTTATTAGCTTACCACATGGATTTCGGAGCCTAGACTCCTACTCTTGTCAGCTTGTGGTATTGTTAGAGTCAATTCTCTTCATGTTATGATTTCAGATTTAACATGTATTGTTACAATTCAGATTCGTCACTAGACGATGGTTAAGCTTCGTTGAAAAATAATGGAGAGCATATGCATGTTTTTGGGAGTAGTGTCTAGCACCGAGTAGGATAAGGGTCAGTCAACCATGTGTCTCAAAACTACGTGCCAATGTAGGTATTTTCATATTATTTGGGACCTCCCTTGTGTGCTTTCCCTACCTCCAAGGGTCCTTCAGCTTGATATCAATATCATGCTAGCGTCCTTAGCCCTGTCAAGGGTTTAAATGCCTCTGCCCACTTGAGTGTAATAGTCAGGACCACATAAACTCTATGGTGGTAATGCCGGTTAAATAACGAGTCTCCCATTATTCCTCATGATTTCAGTTATGCATATTCATCAGTCAGGATATTATATTTCAGCAGGTTTCACCCAATGTTCAATTTTACTTATGAATAATCAGTTTCAACTTTGGGTCATTCGATTCAGTTATGATATTCAGTTTTGTTTAAATCATGTTGTCAGATAATAACATGCAATCCCTACTCTCAGACTCTTATGATGAAATATTTTATGATATGCATGATCTTTGATGTTACTTACTTAGTAGTTTAACTTACCATGCACACTCGGTATATTTCACGTATTAACCACATACTCTATGTTGTATCATTTCATGATACAGGCTTCGATATTTAGGTTCAACTTCGTCGTTAGCCAGATCCTTAGCGATAGCATCTTCTATACAAAGTTGGTGACTCCTTGTCCTTCAAGGACCCTTCTATCAGTTTATATTCCATATTTTTCATTTATATTTAATGAGTTAGTTGGGGTCTTTCCCCATCAACTCGTCAATGTGTAGAGGCCTATTAGACATATTATGTATTCAGCTTCAGGACTGTGTTATGAATTCAGTTATTTGATGTTACCAGATTTTCAAATTTCCACTATATTATCTATGTTAAACTTCTCATCATTATGTTGAATTTTTGATGTTATGTTCATTCCATGGGCGACTTGGAGCCTCTCGGGGTTCCTTGTCCCGTGTCTCGATCTGGGTCTATGTTCGGGTCGTGACAAACTTGGTATCAGAGCATTAGGTTTTGAAGTATCCTAGGGTGTTTAAAAGCCGCGTTATGTATAGTCTTTTTCATGGGTGTGAAGCATGCCACACTTATGATGAAGAGGCTACAAAACTTTTTAGGAAATGTTCCTTTCTGTCATGATTTATGTCATGCGATGAAATGTCTCTCTATCCTTCTAACTCATGCTATATGCGTTTACAGAATCATGTCTCCACGCTGAGTTAATGAAAGAAGTAACCGAAACGAAAATGTTCACAAGAATGACAATGGGGATGGGCACGGGTAGGCCCCACCAGCCCCCGAGGATCATGTGCCCGAGTAAGTTACCCATGCAGAGTTTAGGGTTGCCATTCAAATGTTAGGCAGTTGTGCATGTCCCCCATAATACGAGTGCGGTAGCAGTGAGAGTAAGAGATTTTTTAAGGATGAACCCTCTGGAGTTTCTCGGATCAAAGGTGGGCGAGGATCCACATAAATTTGTTGATGAAATTTTGAAGATCACCTAGATCATGAGGGTGACAGGGGAGGAGTCCACAGATCTAGCCTCGTATAAGTTGAAAGGGGTTGTGCATATCTGGTTCAGGCAATGGAAGTATAGCATGACAATTGGAATGAGCCCGATTGGTTGGGATGAGTTTTATATCGCATTTTTGGATCGGTTCTTTCCCCGAGAGATGAGGGAAATCAAAGCAGCAAAATTTGTGAACTTGAGGCATAACAACATGACGGTCTAGGAGTATGCTTTGGAGTTCACCCGCTTGTCCAAGTATGCACCTGAGATGGTGGCAGACTAGAGGGCTCAAGTGAGTGGGTTCGTGCATGGTATAGCAGACTATTTGGTCAAAGATTGCCAGACCGTGATGCTTCATCAAGATATTGACTTTCCTTGGATAGTTTTGTACGCCCAGTAGATAGAGGCGGTAAAGGTGAGTGAGCAGGAGAGAGAGGCCAAGAGGGCTAGGACTGATAGCTTTGGATTCTCGCAGCAGAGGCCTTGTGGGCGGCATCGTCAGCAGTCCCACTAGAGATCATCAGCCCCAGTGCCGTCAGCAGCAAGTGTGCTATCCAGATCTAGGCGCGACCAGAGGGGACGGGCATCAGGATCTCGAGATCAGGGGAGCAGATCTGTGGAACCCAGTATTCCAGCTTGTGCCAGGTGTGGCTGGAGACACACTGGTCAGTGCTTAGTAGGTACATCTGCTTGTTTCGAGTGTTGGAAGCCGGACATATGCTCATAGATTTCCCAGCAGCTAGATAGGATCATGGTAAAGGCCGAGACCCATCCACTAGTTCAGCAGCTCCACAAGCACGCTCAGTTCAGCAGGAAGCCTCTACTAGTGCAGGCGCTAGTCAGCGTTAGAATAGATTCTATGCCCTCACATCTCGTCAGGAGTAGGAGACCTCTCTAGATGTAGTCACTGGTATGTTATGAGTATTCCACCTTGATGTATATGCATTGTTAAACCCTGGGGATACCTTATATTTTTTTATGCCTTATGTTGCTAGTAGTTTCACAGTCAGTCCTAAAATCCTATCAGAACCCTTCTCAGTCTCTACTCTAGTCGGTGATTCAGTTTTAGCTCGACGGGGGTATAGAAATTGCCCTGTCACATTCCTTTAGAAAGTCATCTCAGCAGATTTAGTAGAGCTAGCCATGATAGATTTTGATGTTATCTTTGGCATGGATTGGCTACATGCATGTTATGCCTCAATAAATTTTAGAACCCGTGCGGTAGAGTTCTGATTTCTGGGTGTGCGATTCCTATCGTAGATGGGTAGTTTAGTTGTGCCTATTAGTCGCTTCAATTCCTATCTTAAGGCAAAAAGATGATTTTTAAGGGTTGTGTGTACCATCTAGTTAGGGTTAAGGATGCTATGTTCGAGACTCTGAATATCCAGTCAGTTCTTGTAGTGTGTGAATATCAAGAAGTGTTTCCAGATGATTTACCAGGAATTCCTCCCGAGCGAGAGATCGATTTTTGTATTGACCTTATTACTGATACGCAGTCTATATCTATTCCTCCTTACATAATGGCTCCATCTGAGCTAAAGGAGTTGAAGGAGCAGTTGAAGGACCTTTTAGACAAGGCAAATCCCCATAGGGTGCACCAATTCTCTTCGTCCGGAAGAAGGATAGGTCCCTTCAAATGTGCATTGACTATCAAAATTGAACAAGGTGAAAATCAAGAATAGATATCGTCTCCCTAGAATTGATGACTTGTTTGACCAGCTTCAGGGTGTCAAGTGTTTCTCAAAAATAGACCTCTGATCCAGGTATCATTAGCTCAGGGTTTGAGAGTGACATTCCAAAACAACCTTCAGGACTCGGCATGGTCACTATGAGTTTGTAGTTATGTCTTTTGGACTAACAATTGCTCCTGCAACTTTTATGGATTTTATGAACAGGGTGTTCAAGCTGTATTTGGATATGTTTGTGATCGTGTTCATAGATTACATTCTCATATACTCTCGGAGCGAGGAGGAGCATGCGCCCATTTGAGGTGGTGCTACAAACTCTTAAGGATCGCCAATTATATGCAAAGTTCAGCAAGTGCGAGTGTTGGCTAGACTCAGTAGCATTTTTGGGTCACATGGTTTCAAGTGAGGGTGTACAAATGGACTCTCAGAAGATAGAAGCTGTGAAGAATTGGCCTAGACCAGTGAGTCCTTCAGATATTAGGAGTTTCTTGGGCTTAACCAGTTACTACAGGAGGTCTGTGGAAGGATTTTCATCCATTGCAGCACCGTTGACTAAGCTGACCCAGAAGAAAGTGAAGTTTCAATGGTCGGAGGCTTGTGAGAAGAGCTTCCAAGAGTTGAAGACTCGACTCACCTTAGCATCAGTATTGACCCTACCTGATGGTACCGATGGGTTTGTGATATACTGTGACGCCTCGAGGATCGGTCTTGGTTGTGTATTAATGCAGTACAGTAAAGTTATAGCCTATGCTTCCAAGAAGTTGAAAGTCCATGAAAAGAATTATCTGAATCATGACCAAGTTGGTGGCGGTAGAATTTTCCTTGAAGATTTGGAGACACTATCTGTACGGGGTCCATCTGGATATGTTTATGGACCACAAAAGCCTACAATACGTATTTACCCAGAAGGATCTAAATCTACGTCAAAGGAGGTGGTTGGAGCTTGTTAATGATTATAACATGAGTGTCCTTTATCATCCGGGCAAGGCTAATGCGGTGGCATATTCTCTTAGTAGGCTTTCTTTGGAGAGTGTGACCCACGTAGATGAGGAGAGAAAAGAGCTAGTGAAGGATGTGCATCGGCATGCATGGCTAGGAGTTCATTTTCTTGACTCGACGTATGATGGTGTCATTGTCCAAAATGGATCAGAATCTTCATTGGTGACCGAGGTCAAAGCTAAACAAGATGACGATCCTATTTTGGTCAAGATAAAGGAAGTCGTTCAGAATCAAAAGGTGGAGGTCTTCTCCCAAGGGGGAGATAGTGACGATATCAGGGTCATTTGTGCGTACCAAGAGTTGATGACTTGAGGNTAAGGCTCATGATTTCGTATATTCTATACATCCAGGTGCCACCAAGATGTATCATGACCTACCGAAAGTCTACTGGTGGAATGGCATGAAGAAGGACATAGTAGATTTTATGGCTAAGTGTCTGAATTGTTAACAGGTGAAGGTCAAGCATCAAAGGCCGGGAGGTGTGCTTCAAACATTAACATTCCTACTTGGAAGTGGGAGGAAATCAATGTGGACTTCATTATTGAGTTTCCTCGTACTCGCTGATAGTATGACCCTTTTTGGGTTGTTTTAGACAAGTCGACTAAAACAGCTCAGTTTCTACCGGTCAAAACTACCGATTCAGCGGAGGATTATGCTAAATTTGTACATTCGGGAGTTAGTTCAATTGCATGGAGTTCCCTTTTCCATCATAGAAGATAGAGGTGCTCAGTTTACCTCCCAGTTTTGGAGATCATTTTAAAAGGAACTTGGTACTCAGGTCAAGTTTAGCAAAATATTTCACCTGTAAATAGATGGTTAGGCTGAACGGACCATTCAGACTCTTGAAGATGTGTTGAGGGAATGTGTGATTGATTTCAAGGGTATTTGGGATGATTACTTGCCTCTCATTAAATTTGCATATAACAACAGCTACCATTCCAGCATTCAGATGGCTCCATTTGAAGCTCTCTATAGGCGGAGATGTTGATCGCCTATTGGTTGGTTTGAAGTCGGTGAAGTTGCGATGATAGGACTAGATTCAGTCTATGAGGCTATGAAGAAGGTTCAGCCTATAAGGGAAAGGTTGAAACAACTCAGAGTTTCCAAAAGTCCTATATGGATGTGAGGAGGAGAGAGCTTGAGTGTGAAGTTGATGATTGGGTGTTTTTGAAGGTATCTCCCATGAAGGGAGCGATGAGATTCGAAAATAAAGGTAATCTTAATCCCCATTATATTGGCCCATACCTAATTGTGAGGCGTGTTGGCAAGGTGGCTTATTAATTGGAATTTCCCTCCTAATTGGCTTCGGTGCATCCGGTGTTCCATGTGTCACTTTTAAAGAAGTTCATGGGTGATCTGGCTTTGGTTGTTCCGGTGGAAAGAATGGGTGTGAAGGATAGCCTCAGGTATGAGAAAGTTCTGGTGAAAATACTTGATCGTCAGGTTCGGAAGCTAAGAAATAAAGAAGTAGCCTCAATAAAAGTTTTGTGGAGGAATCAGTATGTTGAGGGAGCTACGTGGGAAGTCGAAGAAGATATGATGGCTAAATACCCGCATCTATTCCCTTCGGCTCAATTTTAGCTTGAGGTGCCAGTGTCTTCCCTAGTACTCTATTCAGTTTCATGTTCAGCTCGTGTGCCCTAGTTTCTTTCATTTCAATATATGTATATGTGATTCATGAATTCAGTTCATCTATCTATTCTAGTCTGGAGTCAGACACTCCATCAGTTTTCAGCATTAAATGTTCAGTATGTGACATGACCGTTATTTTTCCCCCATCTTTTCAGTATGTTCATTCACATTCAAGGACAAATGTTCCCAAGGGAGAGATATTGTAATACCCCAAAAGTGCCTAAGATTAGACTTGGTATTTGAAATGAAAATAGCAGAAAAATCTGAGATTTTTCTCAGAATGACTTGTGTTACAGGTTGTTGGTGGGTCTAATGACCCATTGGAGGCACTCGTGGTAAGGGTCTGTAGAAGTAGACTTTGGAGTAACGAGTCTNCACTCGTGGTAAGGGTCTGTAGAAGTAGACTTTGGAGTAACGAGTCTAAGGATGGCCATTGGTTGATATAACAGGTCGTGGTAAGAGGGTTGTTGTGAGGGTGGTGCTTGTCAAGGTGGCCGGCACGAGTCACGGTACAACCCGTTGTATGAGACAACGAGTTGTGGTATGTTCCTTTGGGAGGATTTCCAGGAAGTGAGCAATGGTGACGACGGACAGAAACGACAAGTCATTAGGGCTAGTAACGACTCATCCTATAAAGTCATGGTATTAGTACCTGAGAACTGAAGAATGAGGGAAGGAAGTAAAGAACAGATATCCCGAATCGTGGTATCAAGGTATGACTCGTGGTATTACTTATTGTCACTGGTAGTGCAAAAATTTCAGATTTTTTTATTAAGGGTATTTTCGTGATTCCTAAGCCCTAAGGTCCTAACTACGTTGTTTTAAGCACAATAGGGTTTTAAGGGTGTTAAACCTATTCTAAGTCTTACCATTCCATGCATGCAAATTATAGCTCTTCCTTGGAGATCAAACTTGAAAAATTTCCCCAATTTCTCTTCAATTTTCTTTGGGCTTTCAAAAGGGAGAGTAAATCAGATTTACCCAGGTATGTAGGGTTATGAATGGGTGTACTCATCCACTCCCATGCCCAATTTCTTCTCAAATTCATGGAAATTCTAGTTGATTAATCTATGGGGTTTTAATAAAACTTGTGAATTCTCTAAGTATCTATAATGGGTATACTCTATTTATGTTTCTCTTATACACCGAAAGCCCAAATATCATACCCGGGAGTTTAAACGAAGAAAAACTGAAATTCTGCACCAGGTCACATAACAGATCGTTAGGTTACCCGTGAGGAGAGACCACGAGTCGTGAAGTGACTCATGGTCAAGCAAGGAATTGGCATGGCCTGGGAAAGACCACGGGCGTGACCACAAGTCGTGGTCAAACCACGCAGGTCGTGAAGTCACCCGTGGCCTGGACTAGGTGCTTGGCTAGTAGTTTTGGGCAGTGTGGCTCACGGGTGGTGACCACGAGTCATGGTCAGCAACCACTATTCATGGGGTCCCCTGATGATTTAGGGCAGTGTACATCACGACTCAAGGCCACGAGTCGTGGACAGTGGGGACGAATCGCTGGGTCCCTTGTAGGGACCCCCTGGCAGTTAATTTTTTGCAAATTAGTAAGGGTCTTTTCATAATTCCTAAGTTCCTAAAGCCTAAAATACGTCGTTTTAGCCTATAAAAGGTGGATTTTAGAGGGGAAAAACTATCCTAAATCTTCATTCATGCATGCAAGAGAATAGTGAAGTGATCGAAAGGTGATTCAAGGTTTTCTTCTTCAGTTCCTTTCAATTCCTTTTTGGGCATTCAAGGGAGAATAAGATTCAGATATCTTCAAGTATGTAAGTTTATGAATGGGTGTTTCTATTCACACCCATGCCCAACCTCTACGAATTTATGAAAATCTATCGAAAATCTATTTGGGTTTTGAAATCGAATTTTACGAAAACCTAATAATTTACTAGTGGGCTTTTATGTTTTAAGAATCTCATTATATTCTATGGATTTTGATTAGGTTTTTCAACTTATTTTTACTTATAAAATTATCGATTTCAATTGCTATTAAATTAAGCTTATCTAAGCATGGTCTATGATAAGTCGATTTATGATCTTTGCATCAATTGATAATATTTAAAAGCCTAGCATGATTTTTGATTCGAAATATGAATTTATTCAATTACCCATCATGATTTGATGATTTTAAGTTATATGTATGATCTATGAGTATGCAGGAAACCTATCATTCACAAATTATGTTTTTGCCGACTCACGGGCCTAATGGCATGGCTAATTCACGTATGTACAAGAAGGTTTATGATTATCATGATTTAACTAGCCTATGAAATCATGCATGTTATACTATAAGCAGTATATATGTTTTGGGAGTAGTATCGAACACCAAGTAGGTTCGGGGCCCAGGTGCTGCCCCGGATTTCACAAACTACATGTCATCGTAGGTACGTTGGGACCTCCTTTGTCACTGTCCCCAGCAGCCAGTTCTACTGCTCCAGCGGCACGTCCCCTTCAACAGGGTGCCTCGACCAGTTCAGTCGGCGATTAGCGTCAAAACAGGTTTTATGCTTTGGCATCCCTTCAGGAGCAGGAGATCTCCCCGGAGGTGGTCACCGATATGTTGTGTGTTTTTCATATTGATGTTTATTCTTTGCTAGACTCAGGAGCTACTCTGTCTTTTGTGACTCCTTATCTTGCTAGTAGCTTTGAAGTTAGTCCCAAGATTCTATCAAAACCTTTTTCAGTCTCCACTCCGGTTGGTGATTTAGTTGTAGCTAGGCGGGTGTATAGAGGTTTCCCCATTACAGTATTGCATAAGGTCACCTCTGCGGACTTAGTAGAGTAAGCTATGACTGACTTCAACATCATTCTAGGCATGGGCTGGTTGTTTTCATGTTATGCTTCTGTTAATTGTAGAACCTATGCGGTGGAGTTCCGTTTTTCGGGTAAGTCAGTCTTGGAATTGAAGGGTAGTTCGGCTATATCAGCAGGTCGATTTATTTCATATCTTAAGGGAAGGAAGATGATTTATAAGGGTTGCATGTACCATTTAGTTAGGGTTAAGGTCGTTGAGTCTGAGGCACCGACCATCTAGTCAGTGTCGGTGGTGTGTGAGTATTCAGAGGTCATTCCCGATGATTTGTCAGGTGTTCCTCCTGAGAGGGAAATTGATTTTGGTATTGACCTTTTACCTGATACGCAACCTATCTCTATTCTTCCTTATAGGATGGCTCCAGCCGAGCTGAAGGAATTGAAGGATCAGTTGAAGGACCTGTTAGATAAAGGTTTCATCAGACCTAGCAAGTCTCCATGGGGTGCCCCAGTTTTATTTGTCCGAAAGAAGGATGGTTCGCTTCGAATGTGCATTGACTATCGGCAATTGAACAAGGTCACCATTAACAACAGGCACCCTCTTCCCAGGATTGATGATTTTTTTGATCAGCTTTAGGGTGCCAAATTTTTTTCAAAGATAGACCTCAGGTCCGGGTATCATTAACTCAGGGTTCGGGAGTGTGATATTCCAAAGACAGCCTTCAGGATGTGGTATGGTCATTATGAGTTTGTAGTTATGTCTTTTGGACTAATAAATGCTCCTGCAGCTTTCATGGACATGATGAACAGGGTGTTCAAGCCATATCTAGACATTTTCATGATTTTGTTCAATGATGATAACCTTATATACTCTCGGAGCGAGGAGCAGCATGTCGCTCATTTGTGAGTAGTCTTGCAGACTCTCAAGGATTGCCAATTGTATGCAAAGTTCAACAAGTGTGAGTTTTGGTTGAACTCGGTAACATTTTTGGGCCACGTGGTATCAAGCGAAGGTATAAAGGTAGATTCATAGAAAATCAAGGTGGTGAAGAACTGGCCTAGACTGGTGAGTCCTTCAAATATTTGGAGTTTCTTGGGCATAGCAAGCTACTATCGGATGTTTGTTGAGGGATTTTCATCAATTGCAGCCCCATTGACCAAGTTGACTGAGAAAAAGGTAAAGTTTCAATGGTCGGAGGCTTGTGAGAAGAGCTTTCAAGAACTGAAGACTCGACTCACTACCACACCGATGTTGACCCTATCTGAGGGTACGGATGGTTTTGTTGTGTATTGTGATGCTTCGAGAATCAGACTCAGGTGTGTATTGATGCAGCGGGGAAAGGTAATAGCATATGCCTCTAGACAGTTAAAGATCTATGAGAAGAATTACCCAATCCATGATCTAGATTTTGCAGCGGTGGTGTTCGCTTTGAAGATATAACGACATTACTTATATGGGGTCCATGTGGATGTGTTTACGGACCACAAGAGTTTACAATATGTGTTCACACAGAATGAACTCAATTTACGACAAAGAAGGTGGTTAGAGCTACTCAAAGACTATGATATGAGTGTTTTTTACCATCCGGGTAAGGCTAATGTTGTGGCAGACGCACTTAGGAGTCTCTCGATGGAAAGCGTAACCCATGTGGAGGAAGGAAAGAAAGAACTAGTGAAGGATGTGCATCGTCTCACTAGGTTAGGAATGAGGTTAGTTGACTCTACCAATGGCGGTGTTGTTATGCAAAGCTGATCCGAATAATCCTTGGTGGATGATGTGAAATCTAGGCAAGATGAGGACCCGATCTTGATAAAGTTAAAAGAAGTCATTCGAAGCAGGAAGGTAAAGGTTTTCTCACAGGGGGGAGATGGTGTGCTTCGGTACCACGGTCGTCTGTGTGTCCCATATGTGGATGATTTAAGGAGTCGGATAATACATGAGGCACATGGGAACAGGTACTCTATCCATCCAGGATCCACCAAGATATATCGTGATTTACGAGAAATCTATTGGTGGGATGGCATGAAAAAGGATATTACAGAATTCGTAGTCAGATACCCAAGCTGCCAGCAAGTAAAAGTTGAACATCAAAGGCCGGGAGGAGTACTTCAGGATATCAACATTCCTACCTAGAAATTGAAATAAATTAATATGGATTTCATAACAGGATTACCTCGTACTCGCTGACAATATGATTCCATTTGGGTGGTGGTAGACAGATTGACTAAGGCTACACATTTCCTACCAGTGAAGACCACATATTTAGCGGATGATTATGCCAAATTGTATATTCGGGAGTTGGTGCGACTGCATGTAGTGCCCTTGTCCATTATTTCGGACCGAGGCACTCAATTTACCTCCTAATTCTGGCGGTCTTTTAAGAAGGGGCATGGGACTCGGGTTACGCTCATCACAGCCTTTCATTTGCAAATGGATGGCCAGGCCAAACGAACAATCCAAACTCTCGAGGACATGTTGAGAGAATGTGTAATGGACTTCAAAGGTAGTTGGGATGATCACTTTCCCCTGATCGAGATTTCTTATAATAACAGCTATCACTCTAGCATCTAGATGGCACTGTTCGAGGCTCTTTATGGCTGGAGATGTAGATCGCCCATCGAATTATTTGAGGTTTGTGAGGTAGCTATGATAGGGCTAGATTCAGTTCATGAGGCTATGGTGAAGGTCCAGTTGATAAGGGACAGGCTAAAAACCACTCATATTTGTCAAAATTCATATGCTGATATGAGGAGGAGAGAGTTGGAGTTCGAGGTAGATGATTGGTTATTTCTGAAGGTATCTCCCATGAAGGGAGTAATGCGGTTTAGAAAGAAAGAAAAACTCAGTCCCCGTTATGTTGGTCCTTACCGGATTATGAGAAGGGTTGGTAAGGTAGCATATGAGTTGGACTTGCCCTCAGAGTTATCCTTCATACATCCCGTGTTTCATGTATCGCTTTTGAAGAAATGCTTGGGAGATCCAACTCTAGTAGTCCTGATGAACAGTGTTGGTGCGAAAGATAGCCTTAGCTATGAGGAGGCTCCGGTGGAAATATTGGATCGTTAGGTTCGGTGGCTAAGGAACAAAGAAGTGCTTTAGTTAAAGTATTATGGAGGAACCAGCATGTTGAGGGGGCTATGTGGGACACCGAAGCGGATATAATGGCTAAATACCTACACTTATTCTCTACTGGCTCAGTTTCGAATTGAGGTATCAGTTTTACGCTATGACTCTATTTAGTTTTCATGTTCGGTTCAGGTGTACAATTTGTTTTATATGTATGGATGTGTATGTGAAGCGTGAGGTCAGTTCAGCTATGTGATATAAATCGGAGGTAGTTATTATGTTAATTTTCGATTTAAATGATCAGTATTTGATAATGATAATTGTGTATCTCTTCTTTTCTGTATTTTTTCCAACATTCGAGGATGTATGTTCCTAAGGGGAAGATATTTTTATACCCCGAAAGCCCAAAGATCAGACCCGGGAGTTGAAATGGAGGAAAAATGAAATTCTGCACCAGGTCACATAACAGGTCGTTAGGTGACCCTGAGGAGAGACCACGAGTTGTGAAATGACTCGTGGTCAAGCAAGGAATTGGCATGGCCTGGGGAAGACCACAGGCGTGACCACGAGTCGTGGTTAGACCACGTGACTCGTGAAGTCACCCATGGCCTGGACTAGGTGCTTGGCTAGTAGTTTTGGGCAGTGGGGATCACGGGTGGTGACCACGAGTCGTGGTCAGCCACCACGATTCGTGAGGTCCCTCGTGGGGTCCCCTAATGATTTAGGACAGTGTACATCACGACTCAAAGCACGAGCCATGGCCAGTGGGGACAAATCATTGGGTCCCTCATTGGGACCCCCTGGCAGTTAATTTTCTGCAAATTAGTAAGGGTCTTTTCGTAATTCTAAGTTCCTAAAGGCTAAACTACATCATTTTAGCCTATGAAAGGTGTGGTTTAGAGGGAAAAAACTATCCTAAGTCTTCATTCATGCATGCAAGAGAATAGAGAGGTAATCAAAGGGTGATTTATGGTTTTCTTCTTTAATTCCTTTCGATTCCTTTTTATTCATTCAAGGGAGAGTAAGATTAAGCTATCTTCAGGTATGTAAGGTTACGAATGGGTGCTTCCGTTTATACCCATGCCCAACCTCTACGAATTTATAAAAATCTATTTGGGTTTTGAAATCGAATTTTATAAAAACCTAATGATTTACTATTGGGCTTTTATGTTTTATGAATCTCATTATACTAAATGGATTTTTATTAGGTTTTACAAAGTATTTTTACTTATAAAATTATCAATTTCAATTGCTATTAAATTAAGTTTATCTAAGCATGATCCATGATAAGTCGATTTATGATCTTTGCTTCAATTGATAATATTTACAAGCCCAACATGATTTGTGATTTGAAATATGAATTTATTCAATTACCCATCACAATTTGATTATTTTCAATTTATATGTATGATCTATGAGTATGCATGAAACATATGATTCACGAATTATGTTTTTGCCAACTCACGGGCCTTATGGCATGGCTAGTTCACGTATGTACAATCAGGTTTATGATTATCATGATTTAACTAGCCTATGAACTCATGCATGTTATACTATTAGCACTATATATGTTTTGGGAGTAGTATCTAACACCGAGTAGGTTTGGGGCCCAGGTTCTACCCTGGATCTCACAAACTATGTGTCATCGTAGGTATGTTGGGACCTCCTTTGTGACTGTCCCCGTTCTAATGGCCCTTTTCATGGTGATATAACACTTTCATTGTTCTACCCTTGGCAAGGTACGAACAGCCTCCCGACTAGGTTTATATGTCGGGCTTCATGAGTGCTCATATGGGGTATGTCGGTTAAGAGAATCTCCTACTGTTCCTCATGATTTATGCATGTCTATGATTTTGTATATTGACTCAATATATGTTCAATACAGCTTTCCTCTTATAATTATGATTTCGATTGTATTACGAATGTTTTGAAAACCTGAGCCCTATGATATGTTATGTTATGATTTTTATGATATGAGCATGATGTCCTGCTCTTATGTTGTTTTATGAGCTTTCACACATTTTAATGTCCATTTTTAGTTACCTTTCATACTCGATCATGTACTGATCACATACTTTCTATATTGTATCGTCTTATGATACAGGTTCCGACTCTCAGGCTTATCCTCATATCAAGGTCATATCAGAGTGCACTTTCAGCTTATTGGTGAGTCCTCATGTTCCGAGGGCCATTTAACAGACATTCATGCTATTTTTATGTTTCAGTATTTGTCCGGGTTAGTTGGGGTATTGTCCCATCAACCCATTGTATGTAGTAGATGCTTTCAGACAGTATATAGTACTCAGCTTGCATATATGTCCAGAGATTTCCTTACATTAAGATACGTTATGATTATGTTGATGTTTCCGTTATGCCTTGTGATTAGTCTTCCGCTTATAATGAATGAAGTTAGGTGTATGCTTATGCCATGGGTCGACTTGGGGCCTTTCAGGGTTCCTTGTCCCATGTTATGATCCGGGTATACATTCAGGTCGTGACAGTTTCTAATGTTGAATTATGATTCATGGCATATTTTATAATGTTTTAGATTACAACTCATGTTTTCAATGTTTTACAAATTGTGATTCCAATTATGAAAGTTCATGAAAGGTTGAGATTATGACATATGTTTTCAATCATGATGAGACGTATATGATAAATGTATGATTTCGAATTACCCATGTCTATATTCATGTTTGTGACTGTCAAGGTTTATTTCAAGTATGTTTAAGTTTGGGCAAGCCCATATGATCAATTATATTTCATGATTTATCTCAATTTCATGTTATTAGCTTTCTACATGGATTTTAGAGTCTAGACTCCCACTCTTGTCAGCTTGTGGTATGGTTTGAGTCAAGGATGCTCATGTTATGATTTCAGATTTTACATGTATTGTTACAATTTATCTTCGTCACCTTCGTTGAAAAATGATGGAGGGCATATGCATGTTTTTGGGAGTAGTGTCTAGCACCGAGTAGGCTAAGGATCAGTCAACCCTGTGCTTGAGAACTATGTGCCAACGTAGGTATGTTCAGATTATTTGGGACCTCCCTTGTGAGATTTCCTTGCTCCCAAGGGGCCTTCAGCTTGATATCGATATCATGGTAGCATCCTTAGCCCTAACAAGGCTTTGGATGACTTTGCCCATTTGAATGTAATAGTCGGGATCACGTAAACTCTATCGTGGTAATGTAGGTTATATGACGAGTCTCCAATTATTCCTCATGATTTCAGTTATGCATGTTCATTAGTCATGATATTATGTTTGCAGCAGGTTTGACCTAATGTTCAGTTTTACTTATGAATAATCAGTTTCAGTTTTGGGTCATTCAATTCAGTTATGATATTCAGTTATGTTTAAATCATGTTTTCAGATAATAGCATGCAAGCCCTACTCTTAGACTCTTATAATGAAATATTTTATAATATGCATGATCTCTGATTTTACTTACTTAGCAATTTTACTTACCTTGCATACTCGTTATATTCCTCGTACTGACCGTATACTCTATGTTGTATAATTTCATGATATAGGCTCTGATATTTAGGTTCAGCCCCCGCCGTTAGCCGGAACCTCAGCGATAGCATCTTCTAGCCAAAGTTGGTGAATCCTCATCCTTCGAGGATCATTCTATCAGTTTATGTTCCGTATTTTCAGTTTCATTCTTTAGTGAGTTAGTTGGGGTCTTGTCTCATCAACTCGTCAGTGTATAGAGGCCTATCAGACATATTATGTATTCAGCTTCAGGACTGTGTTATGTATTCAGTTATTTGATGTTACCAGATATTCAGATTTCCGCTATATTATGTATGTTAAACTTCCGCATCGTTATGTTGAGTTTTAGATGTTATGTTCATGCAATGGGTCAACATGGAGTCTTTCGGAGTTCTTTGTCCTATTTCTTGATCCGGGTCTATGTTCGGGTCATGACAGATTTTGAGATCAACTTTACATCATTGTTCCCCTCTAGTATAATACATACTAATTCACTATAACACGTTATCATCAATTGATTCATTTAAAAAAAATGCACCAATAGAAGAAATAACAACATAATATATTTTAGGATCACTATCAATAAGATAAATAT
>JACEIK010000028.1:782773-817897 GCA_018107945.1 Datura stramonium | reverse complement strand
TCTCACATAATTAGAATTGCATGTTCATGGTCTTCCGAACCTCTAAACACGACAAACTAGCCTCACTACTACATTGTGAGTGAGGATGCTAATTCTAGTTTGTGGTCAATTAACTACGTTGATGTGGTTTATGGTGTTATGCCAGTGATTAGAGTACTTTCGTACCTCAAACCATTTAACCAAACTTAGCTTCACAACTACTTCTGTGAGTGGTGGAGTGACAAATCTAAGTCGGTGTCTTTCTATCTTCCGATTTTATCAACCGAGCAAGGTATTAGGTATATTTCTATCCTAACCACAAAATCTAATCAAAAGACAAGAACTTGCTTCCTACATTATCATGTTCTTCCCTAGGTTTGCTTTCTCAAGCATTTGCGTAAGTTTAACGAGTGTGTTTTCATGGTGATCAATCATAAAAATAGCCATAATTAAGAATGCAAGACAAAACAACAATCAATAACTTAATTCCCAAGCAAATTCGTAAGAACACACTCATATCTCATGACTTAAACCCTAGAGGAAGGGTTCTAGCGATTAAAGTTCGTAAAATTACAAGAAAACATTGTTAAAGTAACATACTTACAAGAATTGGTAGAAGAGAAGATGAAATTGATGAACCCTAGGTGAGTTCTCCCACTTCTCCCTTCACTCCTCGGTGGTTTTTCAGAATAAAATTGTGACTCAATGTTTTTAGGAGCTAAGGGACCTATTTATAGTAAATGAGAATTGTACAAAATTATGCCTGTCGTAGAATGGCTCCGTGGCACGGAGTGTATCGTGGAGCACTGCCTCCGTGACACGGAGTGTATCGTGGAGCACTGCCTCCATGACACGGAGGTATCACGGGAGCCCTCTGGAAATCGCCCAATTTATTCCAACTTTTGTGTTTCGCTCCCGATATCATTCCTCCACTTCACTATATCATAGATTGGGTCCTCCAATGCATTATTTCCTTCAGAAAAAAAGACTAATCATGTTGGTTAATATTTCTTCTCATTTATATAAAAAGGCATGAAAATGTACATAATTAAATATATAAACAAGGCAAAACTAAGTTATAAAGTATCACTTGGGCATGTAATTATGCCCAAGATCAGTGGCTAATCTTGAGATTTTTATGAAATAAGAAATTAATATTTTTCAAGGCAGTTAAGGAAACTGATAGATGGATCTTCGTCTTCATATCGTTTATGAAATTTATTTTCCAAGCATCTTCCTTTCCTTTTCTTATTTGGGTCTTCCCTACGAAGCTCATTCCATTCAATCCCATCCTCCAAACATTCTAGGAAATTACATTCACTATCGCACAGGTAAGTTCCCTGTAAAAGGACATTTGAACCACCATATAATACGACCTTTACGATTGAATTGTTTTATCCAATCATGTTCACTCATAACAGTAAGGAGGTTCAAAGAGAATGCACCTGGTTCATATTCAGATATGGAAGGAGAAGCTAAAAGACCTTCTTGATAAGGGTATGATCAGGCCAGTATCTCTCCATAGGGTGCTCCAGTGATATTCATGCGAAATAAGGACGGTACTCTAAGAATGTGTATCGATTACCGTCAACTGAACAAAGTTACAGTTAAGAACAAGTATCCCTTACCCAGGATTGACGACTTGTGTCACGCCCCGAGTCTACCCTGAATGGAACACGGTACTTGGAGTCACAAGTAACCCCAAGTCAACCCATGGTCTATCATACACTGGTATTCTGAGTAAAACATGCATAGCGGAACCTTTGAAATAATACGTAATAGCATTTGTTAAAATTAAAAAGTGAACATAGACATTTAAAATATTTTAGAATTTGAAATTAAGTCTTTGTCTAAAAGCCATCTAATTGAGGAGTTGCTTGGAAAAGCCCCCAGCTAACTGTAAGTCTAACTAAAATGAGAAAGAAAACTGAAATGAATGAAATAACGCCCTCATAATATGAGGACTCACACTGTTGCTGCTGATAGAGAATTCCGAGTAAATCGGCTAACGGCTATGGGTCTGAGAACCTGCGGCTGTATCGTGAAACGATACAACATAAAAGTATGAATCAGTACTTTGAATGTACTGAGTAAGTGAGAGAAGCATAATAATAAATATATAGATGTCTGTACTGAAAAGACATGCAATGAACAACTGATAAACTGAATTGAAAAATCTGAAGTAAACTGAGATGGTCAAGATGACCCTATCTGGTGGTCAAAGACATGTCCTAAGTCTGAAAGTTCTGAGCCTGGGATACTGTACTAAACTGAGCTGAGAAGCTAGAGCCGAAACTAAAATGAGCTGCTTATTCTGAAATTGGACTGGACTGATTAGTGGGAGAGTCTATAACTGATATATAACCATGTGAGATACACGTGGAGTCTGATGTATACACCCCACGGGTAGGACCCAATATACTTTTCCGGGGTATAAAAGAAGGAACTGAGTGATCACAAAAGTATGGGGCCAATTAGGCCAATAATCTGTAACTGTAACCTACGCCGGCAACGTAGTTCTGGGAACCTGGGTGCGCTGGAACCCCAGTCCACTCGGTGCTAAGTCCTACTCCCACTGGAAACCTATAATGAACTTCTAGGCTTATATCTCGAAACTGGGGTCCAACACTAGTCAGGAACATATAACTGAAAGTACCCTGAGAGTCTTATCGGACCAGATTCTTAAATTGGGTTCTAGACTGGTCAAAGATGCTTATTTGGAAGTTTCATAACCGTCTAATAACAAACTTTCAATTGAACTGGAGTCTTGGGGCTGGTCAAAGCTATAAATATATATAAATGAAATGTCGTGACCTCCTATGAACCAATAAACTATAATATGAGTCTGATTCTGATAATTGAGAGGCACCACTGACACCTCGAGAAATTCTATAGTCAAACAGATCAGCTGAAATTTTCGACTAATACTGGATATCGTAGTATTTTGACTGAAATTGAACTAACAATTATGAGTAATATAGAGTATATAGACTTTTTGACTGAATCTTAAACATACATGTAACTGAGTTTCTAACACATACAATTATTATAGGAGTCCCTAACTCTGAAAGATGCAAGCAATTCTCAAGAATTCAATGCTTAAACAGGATTCTAGTTTCTGACTTTTCAAGAGCTAGGGATAAATTTCTAATTCATTGGAACAAGCATCATTTTAGTTACAAACTGGTGGAAAATAGATATAACTAACATAGGATAGGATTCCACATGAATTAATCAAAGAATGATAACAACATCTTCAATTCACAAACTCAGGGCTAGGACTGAACGTGGATAGAGAGAGTGTTTTGGGGAAGGTAAGGGGAGAACAATATCCTTGCTAAATTCCCACATACCTATAGAAGAAACCCTGGTAAAAATCCTTGAGAAGAATATCAAACCCTTGCTCCTGCTCTGTGATTTCAGAGAAGTTCTTATGTTCTGTTTTTGAGGGAGTTGAGAGAAATGAATGGAAAGGGTCATTCTAACCCTTTAACTCCCTCTTATAAAAACTCAAAATGATGTGTTTTCAAGTTTCAAAAGCTGAGAAAATACTACAATACCCCTAACAGAAAGAACTGAAAACTACCCGACCCTGAACAACAAATCTCAGAACGGGTCATTGGTTCAAACAACGACCCATTGAAAGTTGTCATTAGTTTTAGATTCTGAAGCTGACTTCACTAGAAAGACCCACGAGAGGATAAAATGGTCCATTCAAACAAAGAACGGTCCATTGACACCTTCCGTAAGAACATGTAGGAAAAAATGGGCATGGAGACAACGAGTCATCACGACGACTCGTTGGAAGAACTAACAGGTCGTCGTATCCACTTGTTGTCCACACTGCTGGGGTATAGAACTGGATAATGGGTGGTATCAATTGCTCATTAGTAGTATCCACGGGCCATTTTTCCCTCTCGTTGTCTTAGGGAAAGATCCAGAAATCCTCTAAACTCGGGATTCAAAGGACGACAGGACGACTCGTTGTTAGTTTCAATGGGTCATCCTATGTTTCGTTGTTTCTCCCTGGAAGAAACCTACTGCAACCCACGACCCTCTACAACGGTCTGTTGGTTCCACCAACGGTCTATTGTGTGGGTCATCTGAGATAGAAATTTGTTGGCTTTTCCTATGGTTTTTCATGCAATTTTTGAATTTGGTCTAGGAAAGTTTCAGGGTGTTACAACTTGCTCTATCAGCTTTAAGGAGCCAATTGTTTTTCCAAGGTATATCTCAGGTCGGGGTATCATCATCTTAGAGTCAGAGAATGTGACATATCGTAAATAGTCTTCAGAACTCGGTATGGTCACTATGAATTCGTGGTTATGTCCTTTGGAATAACTATGCCCCTAAAACTTTCACGAACCTAATGAATAGGGTTTTCAAGTAGTATCTAGACATGTTCGTCATTGTATTAATTGATGACATTATGGTATACTACAGAAATGAGAAGGAACATGCTAACCATCTAAGTATAGTGCTACAGACACCCAGAGACCGCCAGTTGTTCGCTAAATATAACAAATGTGAATTCTGGTTGAAGTCTGTGACTTTCCTTGGTAACGTGGTCTTAGGTGAGGGTATTTAGGTAGATCCTCAAAAGATAGCAGTAGTGAAATACTTTCCAAGACCTACTTCCCCTGCCAATATTAGAAGTTTCTTAGGTCTAGCTGGTTATTACCGATGTTTTGTAGAAGGATTTTCCTCTATTGCATATCCTCTAACTAAGTTAACTCAGAAAAAGGTAATGTTTCAATGGTCAGATACATGTGACAAGCATTTTCAATAGTTGAAGACTTGACTCACTACCACTCCAGTTTTAACCTTACTAGAAGGAACATATGGGTTCATGGTATATTGCGACTTTTCCAGAGTTGGACTCAGTTTCATTCTAATGCAGCGAGGTAAGGTGATAGCTTACACCTCCAAACAACTCAAGGTTCATGAAAAGAATTATCCGACTCATGATCTCAAGTTGGCGGTAGTGGTGTTTCCTTTGAAGATACGGAGGAATTATCTTTATGGGGCTCATGTGGATGTTTTCACCGGTCACAAGAGTCTTCAATACGTGTTCAGTTCTAAGGACTTGAATCTTAGTTAGAGAAGGTGGTTGGAGAAACTGAAGGACTACGACATGAGTGTGCTATACCACCCAGGCAAGGCCAATGTGGTGGATGATTCCCTAAGTCGGAGGTCCATGGGAGCGTTGCTCATGTTTAAGAGGGTAGAAAGAACTGGAAAAAAATATTCACAAATTAGCTAGGTTGGGAGTGTAGTTGGTTTATTCAGCTGAGGGCGGAATAGTACAGCAGAATGGGCCAGATTCCTCATTAATTGTTGAAGTTAAATCAAGGTAGGATGAATATCTCATACTATTTAATCTAAAAGAAGTAGTTCTCAGAAAAAAAGTGGAGGCTTTCTCCAAAGGGGGAGATAGTGTGCTTCATTACCAGGGTAGACTATGTGTTCTAGATGTAGGTGACTTGATATAATAGATACTGGCAGAAGCTCGCAGTTCTAGATATTCTATCCACCCAGAGGCCACTAAAATGTACCGTGACCCACAGGATATCGACTAGTGCAACAACATGAAAAGAGACATTGCAGAACTTGTGGCTGAGTTCCCAAACTATTAGCAGGTCAAGGTGGAACATCAGATACCTGGGGTGAGTCAGGATATCAACATACCCACTTGGAAGTGGGAAGAAGAGAATATGGATTTTATTACAGGTCTACCTCATACTCACCGGCAACATGACACAATTTGGGTGATAGTAGATCGGATGACCTAGTCAGCATATTTCCTCCTAGTTAAAACTACGGACAAAGCAGAGGATTATGCTAGGGTATATATTCGGGAGTTATTCAGACTACATGGGGTTCCCTTGTCCATCATTTCAGATAGAGGTACCCAGTTCACCTCACATTTCTGGAAGTTATTTCAGAAAGGACTCAGTACCTAGGTCAAGCTCAGCACAACTTTTCACCCTCAGACGGACGGACAAGCTGAGCTGACTATTAATACCTTAGAAGATATGTTTAGAGCTTGTATAATTGACTTCAAGGGAAGTAGGGATGATCACCTACCTCTCATCAAGTTTGCGTACAACAACAACTACTACTCTAGTATTCAAATGGCCCCGTTTGAGGATTATATAGTAGGAGATGTAGGTTTCCTATAGAATGGTTTGAAGTTGGTGAAGCTACCTTTATAGGACAAGAATCAGTTCATGATGCTATGCAAAAAGTGCAACTCATCAGGGAAAAGTCGAAAACAACTCAGAGTCGACATAAATCATATGCGGATGCGAGGAGGAGAGAGTTAGAATTTTCTATGGATGATTGGGTTTATCTAAAAATTTCACCCATTAAAGGGGTGATGAAGTTTGGAAAAAAAGGGAAGCTCAGCCTGAGGTATGTAGGACCCTAAAGAATTCTGAAGCGAATTGGCAGTATGGTCTATGAGCTAGAATTACCTTCAGTGTTAGCATCTGTGCACCTAGTCTTCAATGTATCACTATTGAAGAAGTGCATCGGTGATCTAACTTCAGTTGTTCCACTAGAAAGCGTGGGAGTGAAAGATAGTATCTCTTATGAAGAGGTCCTAGTTCAGATCCTAGACTGTAAGGTTCGTAACCTAAGAAACAATGAAATCGCTTCAGTGAAAGTCTTGTGGAGGAACCAACTAGCTGAGGGAGCCACATAGGAGGAAGAAGCAGACATGATGGCCAAATACCCTCATTTATTCCCTTCCAGTTAAGTTCCAGTATCAAGTACTAAATTCCTCATCAATAGTCTGTTCAATTTTTTACTTATCAGCTCTATTCAAATTTTCAATATGCATCCTAGTTGCATCAACTCTGCTAGCAGGGTTAAATCAGTTTGGAGTCAGTCATTCATCCAGAAATCAGTTCATAGTCTCAGTTTGGGAATTGTAGCTCTTTTCTCAGTTTTCCAGCAGTCTTAACCTTCATTCGAGGATGAATGATCCCAAGGGAGAGATATTGTAACACCCGAAAACTTTCCCAAACCAAAATAAGACCTTGAAATAAAAACTACAGGAAACCAGAAAAAAAAAATTTATCACAGAAATGACCCAGACAACGAATCATGGTCACCTCTAACGGGCCGTTGTCTGAGCCATTGTCAGCTCTACAGAATTTCCCTCTGGGAACCAATGAGGCATAGGATGATTCCTTGGAAGAAGTTACAAGCTGTCTTGTCGCCAGTTGAATCCCAAGTTCTGAAATCCACCAGGCATCTCCCAGAAGCAACGAGTGGGACCAATGACTCGTTCTCACCTCTAACGAGTCATCATCTCCACCTGTCGCTAGATTTTTAAAACCAGGTAGTGTTGACCACGAGCATACATGATGACACGTTGGTTCTACCAATGAGTCATTATGTAATCCATTAGTGGGGTTCCCAAGTTTTTCTGCAAGTGACAATGGGGAGCACCAACAACCCGTTGATTCGTCCAAAAGAGTCATGGTCTTCTCTCGTTGCCAATTTCTAGTGAGCCACATTCCAGGCCCAGGACAAATGACCGGTCCCAACAAGTCATGGCGCCTTGTTGTGTGACCTGTTGGTCCCTTGTCAGGCAGTTTTCCATATTTTCTCCTAGGGTTTTTTAGTAGCTTCCTAGCTTTTTATCTCTAAACCCTATCATTTTGGGCATGTCTTAGAGAGAATTAAAGGGGTAGAACGACATTCCCTCTTCATTACTCGCATTCTCTCAAAGTACGAAACGTAAAGATTCAGTTAGAAAGCATAGAGAAGAGCAAGGATTTCGACTATTCTTCTCAACCTCTCAAGAGTTTTCTCTGGGAATTTATCACCAAGTATGTAAAAATTTAGGAAGGGAATTGTACTTCCTTTGTGCCCCCAAAACCCATTTAAATTTTCTTTATCTGTCCTAGCCTTGAGATTTCAAAATCTAATAATTTTTCAATCAGATTCTGATGTCATTTATATGGAATGTTGTTCATATTTTTAGCTGCTAAGTTTCCATTATTTTGAGATCATGTTGATACCTGCTTCTTGTAAATGGGTTCTAGCCCTAGCTTTTGAATACAGTGATTAGAATCTTGCACAATTGATTAGTTATTCATGTTTCCTGATTCAATCAATGTTAAAATTCCCATATTATTAATATTAGTTAAAATCTTAGTCAGTTGCATTCTAGTCTAGTTTCAGTCAGAATATTTGCATTTTTAGTATTTTCAGAAATGTCAGCTGATCAGTTTGACTATAGTCTTTTCTATAGGTGTTAGNGTCTTTTCTATAGGTGTTAGTAATGTCTCCCGGATATTAGTTATCAAAATCAGTTATCAGTTATCAGATATCAATTTGTTCTTTAGACGGTTATGATGCTTCGAGATAAGCATCTCTAACTAGTCTTAGAATACCAATTATAGAATCCAGTACGATAAGACTCTCAGGGTACTTCCAGATAAGTATTCGTGATTAGTCTTGGACCCCAATTTTGAGCTATCAGCTTAGTAGTTAGATTAGGACTATCCAGTAGCAGTAGGACTTAGCACTGAGCGGACCGAAGTTCCAGCTCACCCAGGATCCCTCATCTATGTTGCCACCATAGGTTATTTTATTGGTCCAATGGTTCAAGATTTGTGATCACCCAGTTCATTCCTCTATACCCTGGCAAGTTATATTGGGTCCTATCGATGAGGCATATACATCGAAATCCACATTTATCTCACATAGTTTTATGTCGGTTATAGACTCTCCCACTAGTCAATTTCAGATCCATTCAGTTCAGTTCAATTCAATTTAGCTCAGTTAGTACTTCAGATTCAAGACATGTATATGACTATCAGCCAGGATCATTATTGACCATAACAGTTATATTTCAGTTGTTTCAGTTTTCAATATGTAAGTTGGTCATTTCATGTCATCTTAGTTTAGTTATGTAATGCCTTCTAAACCCTAAGACAAGACCCGGTAGCTAAAGTAGAGAAAATAGAATTTTCTGCACCAGGTCACAGAATGAGTCATCTTGTGACTTGGGGGCTAGGCCACGAATCATGAAGTGAGTCATGGGGAATGGTCCGGATTTGGTAGAAAATTTTGGAAGGACTTGAGTGACCACGAGTATGGCCACGATTCATGGTCGACACCATGAGTCGTCATGTGGATTGTGGTAAAGGGTTGGGCTAAAGTTGGGAAAAATAGGCAGATGACTCAACAGATGGGTCACCACAAATCTTCAGGTGCACCACGGGTCGTGGTGTTCACTGTATTGAACCCAAGTGGAAGTTTAGGTAGTGTACTCGATGAGTGTGACCACGAGCCGTGGTCACCAGGCACGAATCCTCCAATCCAACGTTGGGATAGCCAGGCAGTTTTCCCTGCGAGTTTATTAAGGGTTTTTATGTAATTTTCTAACCTCCTAGACTCTAAACTACGTTATTTTGGGTATTAGGAGTTTTAGAGGGGGTAACCGACAGTTTATTCATTTTCATGCGTCCCCTCGAAAATTTAGAATGCAAAATCTCTCTAAAAAAGACTCAGGAAGAAGCTAGGGCAATCAAAACCTCCTCAGATTTTCAAGAGATTCTCTCAGGGATTTCCATCACTAGGTATATGGGAAATCTACAAGGGAATAGTCCTTCCCTTGTGTACCCAAAATTCTTCTTTACCTTCTCAATCATTTCTAGCCCAGAAACTTTAGAATGTGATGAAATTATCTGTCAGACCTTATTTAAGTCATGTGGAATATCATTTATGCTAATTGTTGGTCTTTTTCCACTAGTTTGTAACTATTTTGTTTCTCGTTCCTGAAAAGTGAATTCTAGCCCTAGCTCTTGAATGTAGAGAAAACTAGAGTCTTGCATAATTGTTCAATTATCGAAATCGCTTGATTCTATTAGTGTTGGGGGTTCCCATATTGTTAGTTTGTATTGAGAACTTAGTCAGATTTATGTCAGTTTCAGTTAAAATGTAAGAATACTCAGTGTTAGTTAGAAATGTCAGCTGATCAGTTTGACTACAGAAATTCTTGAGGTGTCAGTAGTGCCTCCCAGTATAAAAATTAGACTCAGTATTAGTTTTAGTGGTTCTTTAGATGGTCATGAAACTTTTATATAAGAAGCTCTGACTAACCTTAGGATTCCAGCTTCAGATTACAGTGTGTTCTTTAGATGGTTATGACGCTACCAGATAAGCATCTCTGACCAGTCTTAGAACCCAGTTACAGAATCTGGTCTAATAAGACTCTCAGAGTGCTTTTAGATAAGTATTCTTGACTAGTCTTCGGCCCAAACTTTGAGCTATCCTCTTATTAGTAAGTCTAAGACTATCTAGTGGGAGTAGGACTTAGCACCGAGCGGACCAGGGTTCTAGCACACCCAGGTTCTCAAAACTTCATTTCCACAGTAGGTTATATTTTATTGGGCGCTTGACCCCAGACCTGTGATCACTCAGTTATTGCCTTTATACCCTGGCAAGGTATATTGGGTCCTACCGATGGGGTGTATACATCGGACTCCACATCTAACTCACGTGGTTATATGCCGGTTATAGACTCTCCCACTAGTCAGCTTAGTTCAGTCTCAGATTATTCAGTTCAGATCAATTCAGTGCAGTATTTTAGATTAGTATCTAAGATTTAGAGCATGCCCTTGGCCATCAGACAGGCTCATCTAGACCATCTCAGTTATTACATTTATTTAGTTTAATAGTTTCAGTTTGTCATTGCATGTCCCTCCTATTCAGTGTTTTTTTGTTCCTTGCGTATGGTTTCTCTGACTTACTCAATACATTCAAAGTACTGATGCATACCTTTTATGCTGTATCATTTTATGATATAGCTGCAAGATCTCAATCACAACCTCATTATCAAATTACTCTCAGAAGATTCCAGCTGCACTATTGGGGAGTCCTCATACTTCGAGGACAAAGATTATTTCATTCAGTTCTATTTTCTTTTATTTGGAGTTGTAGTTAGCTGGGGGCTTGTCCCAGAAACTGATCAGTTGTAGTGGCTTTCAGACACATACTTCATTTTTAGACTTGTAGTTTTTTTCAGAAATTTTAAACATTATGATTCATCTTTATTTTCATTAAGGTTTTATATCATTATTCTAAAAGCTTCCGCTATATATGTGTACTCAAAATGCAGTGCATGATAAAACAGGGGTTGACTTGGGGTTACTTGTGACTCCAAGTACTGTGTCTCGTCCAGGGTGTAGACTCGGGGCGTGACAAACTTGGTATTAGACCACTAGGTTTAGAGTATCCTCGGATGTCAGAAAGTCGCATAGAGTAGAGTCCCTTTCATGGGTGTGAAGCATGCGGCAGTTATGATTGGGAGGTTACAATATGTTATTAGGAAAACTCCCTTTTTTTCATACTCTTTATCATGCGTTGAAATTAAATTCCAGAATCGTTACCTTAACTTGTGCTTTGTTTCTTTTAAGTGAATCATGCCTCCGTAACGTGGTAACGAAGAAGGGCCGGTAACGCTCACCGACCTATATCAATGACTCCAACACCCCCTCAGGACAACTCAGTATCCACCGCAGAGTTTAGGGCAACTATCGAGCTGCTCGCCCAAATAGTTTCCCAGCAGGAGAACCAGCAGGTGGTTCCAATCAATAATAATAGGTCCGCAACAGCTACTCGAGTTCGACACTTTGCTCGAATGAACCCTCCAGATTTCCATGGATCTAAGGTGGGAGAGGACCCACAGGAGTTTGTAGATGAGATTAGAAAGATCACGTAGATTATGAGTGTCAGTTCCTCGGAGAGTGCCGACTTGGCTGTCTACCAGCTGGAAGGGGTAGCCAGGATCTGAGATGAGCAATGGAAGGAGGGGAGACCAGCCTAAGCAGGACCGGTAGATTGGGAGGAGCTCACTACAGCCTTCCTAGACAGATTCTTCCCTCGGGAGCTCATGGAGGAAAAAATGGCAGAGTTCATGTATCTGAAATATGGAAATCGGACGGTGGAGGAGTATGCACTGGAGTTCACCAGACTATCGAAATATGCTCCAGAGATGGTAGCCAAGACAAGGGATTACATGCTGAAGTTTGTGAATGGAGTTTCAAATTTGGTCCTTAAGGAGTGTAAGACAATGATACTTATCAAGGACATCGATCTCTCCAGCCTCATAGTTCATGCCCAAAAAATTGAGGTAGAAAAATTAAATGATTTGGAGCGGGAGAAAAAACAAGCGATTACCGGCCAGTCAAATTATGGCCATTAAAGATCTGGCTGTAGTAGCCACCCACACCAGTAGCAGTAGCAGTGCGCTCCAACACCCAATTCAGCCATCGTCTTGACCTTTCAGTCCCCCAAGGATCCGAGGGGTGGAGCATCTGGTTCTCAGACCCTGAGCTTCAACACTAGCAACACTACCCAGCTTGCCCTAAGTGTGGCAAGAACCATCCAAGAGAGTGTATTCAGGGTCGAGAGGGCTGTTTTGGTTGTGGACAACTTGGTCATCGGATTAAAAAATACCCATCAGTAGGACGGGGGAGGTCACAATCCACAACTTTAGTAGCCCCAGCGTGCGGACCTTCTCAGCAGGCCAATACTTTAGGTACGGATGGCGGCCAAAGCCAAAATAATTTTTATGCATTGTCTTCTCGTCAGGATCACGAGAGATCACTTGACGTGATCACGGGTATGTTACGCCTTTTTCATCTAGACATGTATGCCCTAGTAGATCTAGGAGCAACACTTTCATTCGTGACTCCCTATGTAGCAGTCTAGTTCGATATCAGTCCAGAGGTCCTTTCAGTACCATTCTCAGTCTCCATCCCAGTTGGTGAG
This sequence comes from Datura stramonium, assembly GCA_018107945.1. NCBI lineage: Eukaryota > Viridiplantae > Streptophyta > Magnoliopsida > Solanales > Solanaceae > Datura > Datura stramonium. The sequence goes on along the minus strand of JACEIK010000028.1, from coordinate 805,123 downwards.
TCAGTTAGAGCCAGCCGGGTGTATAGAAACTTCCAAATATCAATCTTGAATAAACTCATTCCACCTGATCTGGTAGAGTTAGACATGGTTTACTTTAACCTTAATTCTGGCATGGATTGGTTACACTTTTGTTATGCCTCAATCGACTGTAGAATTGGGGTCATCAAGTTTCAGTTTCCTAATGAGCAAGCTTTAGAGTGGACGGGCAGTAGTTCAGCGTCTAAAGGTTGGTTTATTTCCTACCTTAAGTCCATGAAGCTTATTTTCGGAGGGTGCATTTACTATTTAGTTCGGGTCAAAGATTCTCACTCTAAGACCCCAACTATCCAGTCAGTGCCAATTGTCTGTGAGTTCCCTAATGTGTTTCCCGAAGATTTTTCCGAAGTCCCTCCTTAGCGGGAAATAGACATCGGTACAGACCTTCTTTCAGATACTCAGCCCATCTCTATCCGTCCTTACAAAATGGCTTCAGCTGAGTTTAAGGAGTTGAAGGAGCAGCTAAAAGACGTTCTGCATAAAGGTTTTATCAAACCAAGCATCTCCCCCTGGGGTGCTCCAGTACTATTTGTGCGAAAGAAAGAATGTGCATCGATTACTGTCAACTAAACAAGGTCATAGTCAAGAACAACTATCCCCTACCCAGGATTGAAGACTTGTTTGTTCAGCTTCAGAGAGCCAGTTGTTTCTCAAAAATCAATCTCAGGTAGGGGTATCATCAATTAAGGGTAAGAGAGTCTGAAATACTAAAAACATCTTTAAGGACTTGGTATGGTCACTACGAGTTTGTGGTTATGTCCTTTGGACTCACAAATGTCCCTACATCTTTTATGGACTTGATGAACAGAGTCTTCAAGAAGTATCTGGATATGTTCGTCATTGTATTTATCAATGACATTCTTGTATACTCCAGAAATGAGGAAGAGCATGCTAATCACCTAAGGATAGTGCTTCAAACACTTAGAGACCGCTAGTTGTTTGTCAAGTTCAGCAAATGCGAATTATGGTTAAAGTCCATTACTTTCCTAGGTCATGTGGTATCGGGTGAGGGTTTTTGGGTTTATCCTCAAAAGATAGCAGCGGTGAAAGAATGTCCTAGACCTACCCACCCAACCGAACTGGTTATTACCGATGCTTCGTGGAAGGATTTTCCTCTATAGAATCCCTTCTGACTAGGATGACTTAAAAGAAGGTGAAACTTCAGTGGTCAGATGCATGTGAGAAGAGTTTCCAAGAGTTAAAAACTCGACTCACTACCACTTCATTTTGACCCTTTTTGGAAGGATTAGATAAGTTTGTAGTGCATTGCGATGCTTCTAGAGTTGGACTCGATTGCGTTATGATGCAGTGGGGCAAGGTGATAGCCTACGCCTCCAGATAGCTAAAAGTTCATGAAAAGAATTATCCAACTCATGACTTGGAGTTGGAAGCGGTGGTGTTTGTGTTGAAAATATGGAGACACTACCTGTACGGGGCTCACGTGAATGTATACACCAATCAAAAGAGCCTTCAGTATGTGTTCAGTTAGAAAGATCTAAATCTTCATCATAGAAGGTGGTTAGAGCTACTGAAGGACTATGACATGAGTGTGTTGTATCACTCGTGCAAAGCCAATGTGGTGTCTAATGCCCTAAGAAGAGTGTCTATGGGGAGCGTGGCTTTTGTCGAGGAAGACAAAAAAGAGCTGGCAAAGGATATCCATAGATTAGCTCGGTTGGGAGTATGGTTGGTTGTTAAAACTAAGGGTGGAGTAGTTGTGCAGAGTGGATCAGATTCCTTATTGGTGGTTGAAGTTAAGTCAACGAAGGATTAATATCTCGTACTACTTAAACTAAAGGAGACGGTTCACAGAAAAGAAGTGGAGGCTTTCTCCCAAGGGGGAGATGGTGTACTCCATTACCAGGGTAGATTGTGTATACTAGATTTGGGTGATTTGAGATAGCAGATACTGGCTGAAGCACATAGTTCGAGGTATTCCATCCACCTAGGGGCTACAAAGATGTACCGTGAATTACAAGATATTTACTGGTGAAGCGACATGAAGAGAGACATCGCTAAATTTGTAGTTAAGTACCCGAACTGCGAGCAAGTCAAAGTAGAACACCAGAGATCGGGAGGTATGACTCAGGATATCAGCATACCCACATGGAAGTGGAAAGAAGTAAATATGGACTTTATCATGGGTCTACCTCGGACTCGTCGACAACATGATTCAATCTGGGTGGTAGTAGACCGAATGAGTAAGTTAGCACACTTCCTCCTAGTTAAAACTACAGATTCAGCTCAGGACAATGCTAGGCTTTATATTTGGGAGTTAGTCAGGCTTTATATTCGGGGGTTAGTCAAACTTCATAGGGTGCCCTTATCCATTATCTCAGAAAGAGGTACCTAGTTCACCTATCACTTTTGGAAGTCCTTTCAGAAGGGACTTGTTACCAAGGTCATGCTCAGTACAACTTTTTACCTACAGACAGATGGACAAGATGAGCAGACTATTCATACCCTAGAAGATATGTTGAGGGAGTACGTGATCAATTTCAAAGGCAGTTGAGATGACCACTTTCCTCTCATTGAGTTTGCGTACAACAACAACTACCACTCAAGTATCCAGATGGCCCTGTTTCACGCATGGTAGGAGGTGCAGATCTCCTATAGGATGGATTGAGGTTGGTGAAGCCACTCTAATCGTTCCGGACTAAGTTCATGAAGCTATGCAAAAAGTACAGCTCATCAGAGAAAGATTGAAAATAGCTCAGAGCCGTCAGAAATCTTATGCCGATGTGAGAAGAAGAGAATTGGAGTTTGCAGAGGATGACTGGGTTTATCTAAAAAATTTACCCATGAAATGGGTGATAAGATTTGGGAAGAAAGAAAAATTCAGTCCCAGGTGTGTCGAACCCCATAAAATTCTGAGACGAATTGGCAATGTAGCCTATAAGCTGGAATTTCCTTTAGAGTTGGCATCTACGCACCAAGTCTTCCATGTGTCACTATTTAAGAAGTGCATCGGTGACACAACATCAGTTGTGCCACTAGACAGTGTGGCAGTGAAAGATAGTCTCTCTTACGAAGAGGTCCCAGTTCAGATCCTTGACCTTTAGGTTCGTAAGTTGAGGAACAAAGAAGTAACTTCAGTTAAAGTATTGTGGAGGAATCAACAGGTTGAGGGAGCTACGTGGGAAGCCGAAGTAGATATGATGGTTAAATACCCACATTTGTCCTCTTTCGGCTCATTTTCAGTTTAAGGGACCAATTTCCTCCCTAAAACACTACTCAGTTCATGTGTTCCAATTTCTTTCATGTAAATGATTATGTGCATGATTAGTGAATTCAGTTCAGACTCGTAGTTCAATTTGGAGGTAGTCATTCCGTTAATTTTCAACTTTCATGATCACTATTTGAGTATAATGATTACAATTATCTGCTTTCTTGTGTGTTTTTCAACATTCGAGGATGAATGTTCTCAATGTGGATATATTGTAACGCCTCAAAAACCCTAAGACCAGACCTGGGAGTTGAAGCAGAACAAATAGAATTTTCTGCACCAGGTCACAGAACGAGTCATCTTGTTACCCGTGGGGTAGGCCACGAGTCGTGAAGTGACTCATGCAGAAGGGTACGGAGTTGGTTGAAAATTTGGGAAGGACTTGAGTGACCACAAGTTTGACCACGAGTCTTGGTCAACACCACGGGTCGTCATGTGGGTCGTGGTAAAGGGTTGGGCTAAAGTTGGAAAAATAGGCAGAGGACTTAACCGATAGGTCACCACGACTTGTCGTGTGCACCACAAGTCGTGGTGTTCCTTGTGGGCAATCCAAGTGGAAATTTAGGCAGTGTACTCGACGAGTGTGACCATAAGTTGTGGTCACCGGGCACGACTCATCCAGTCCGTTGTTGGGATTGGCAGGCAGTTTTTTCCTGTAAGTTTATTAAAGATTTTTATGTAATTTCCTAACCTCCTAGACTCAAAACTACGATGTTTTAGGTCTTAATCAGGGGTTTTAGAGGGGGTAACCGATGGATTATTTCATTTTCATGCATCCCCTCAAAAATTTAGATCGTAGAATCTCTCTCTGAAAGACTCGGGGAAGAAGCTACGGCAATCAAACTCTCCTCAGATATTCAAGATATTCTCTTAGGGATTTCGATCACAAGGTATGTGGAACTCAACAAGGTAATAGTCCTTCCCTTGTGTCCCGAAAATTCTTCTTTACCTTCTCTATCAGTTCTAGCCCTGAGACTTTCGAATGTGATGACAATATCTATCAGGGCGTTTAAATCATATGGAATATCATTTATGCTAATTTTTGATGTTTTTCCACAGGTTTGTGACTATGTTGTTGCTCATTCCTATAAAGTGAATTCTAGCCCTAGCTCTTGAATGCAGAGAAAACTATAGTCTTGCATAATTGTTTAATTATCAAAATTGCTTGATTCTATTAGTGTTGGGGGTTCCTATATTTTTAGTTTGTATTGAAATCTCAATGAGATTTATTTCATTTCAGTTTCAGTTGAAATGTTAGAATAATAAGTGTTAGTTAGAAATGTCAGCTGATCAGTTTGACTACTGAAATTCTTGAGGTGTCAGTAGTGCCTCCTAGTATCAAAATTAAACTCAGTATTAGTTTTAGTGGTTCTTTAGGTGATCATGACGCTTTTCGATAAGAAGCGCTGACCAGCCTTAGGACCCCATCTTCAGATTACAGTTTGTTCTTTAGACGGTTACGACGCTACCAGATAAGCAGCTCTGACCAGTCTTACAACCTTGTTACAGAATCCAATCCGATAAGACTCTCAGGGTGCTTCCAGATAGGTATTCCTGACTAGTCTTGGGCCCCAGTTTTGATCTATCAACTTAGAAGTCAGTCTAGAACTATCCAGTTGGAGTAGGACTTAGCACCGAGCAGACTAGGGTTCCAGCGCACCCAGTTTCCCAGAACTTCGTTACCACCGTAGGTTATATATTATTAGCCTCATAGCCCCAGATCTGTGATCACTCAGTTCATTCCTTTATACCCTGGCAAGGTATATTGGGTCCTACCGATGGGATGTATACATCAGACTCCACGTGTAGCTCATGTGGTTATATGTCGGTTATAGTCTCTCCCACTAGTCAACTATGTTCCGTCTCAGATTAGTCTATTCAGATCAGTTCAGTGCAGTATTTTAGATTAGCATCTCAGATTTAGTGCATGACCTTGGCCATCAGACAGGGTCATCTAAACCATCTAAGTTATTACAATTATTTAGTTCAGTAGTTTCAGTTGGTTATTTCATGTCCCTCTAGTTCAACATTTTTTATCCTTTTGTATGGTTTCTCTCACTTACTCAGTACATTCAAAGTACTGATGCGTACCTTTTATGTTGACAGCTGCAGGATCTCAATCACAGCGTTGTTAGCAGATCAGTCTTAGAAGATTCAAGTTGCACCATTGGTGAGTCCTCATACTTCGAGGATGAAGATCATTTCAATAAGTTTTGTTTTCTTTTAATTAGACCTTGAGTTAGCTGGGGGCTTGTCCCAGCAACTTATCAGTTGTAGTGGCTTTCAGACATAGACTTGGTTTTTAGACTTGTAGTTTTATTCATATGTTTTAAGCGATATGATTCATCTTTATTTTCATTAAGGTTTTATGTCATTATTCTAAAAGCTTCCACTATATATGTGTTCTAAGAATGCTAGTGTATGATAGACCAGGGGTTAACTTAGGGTTACTTGTGATTCCAAGTACCGTGTCCCGTCCATGGTGTAGACTCGGGGCGTGACAAGTTACTTGCTCTTTCATGTTTATTATATCTCTCGCTTACTCAGTACATTCAAAGTATTGATGCATACCTTCTATGTTGTATCATCATGACATAAGTGCAGATTCTCAGCCCCAACATCGTCAATAGTTTTCACTCAGACGATACCAGCAGAATCTTTTGGTGAGTCCTCATCTTCCGAGGACAATATTTATTTTCAGTTAGTTACTTTCAGTTAGACGTTAGAGTTAGCTGGGGGCTTGTCCCAGCAACTTATCATTTAATAGTTGGCTTTCAGGCATAGACTAAAATATTCAAAATTGTTTTCGTATGTGTAGACTTTGTCAAATCAGTTTTTCTTGAATGATCTTATTTATTTAAAGCTTCCGCTTATGTTTACTAAGTTTACCAATGTTTTGATAGACCATGGGTTGGCTTGGGGTTAGTTGTGACTCCAAGTACCGTGTATCATCCAGGGTATAGACCCGGGTTGTGACATACTTGTAACAAGCTAACATACTTGATATTTCATAGCCCTATACTACTTTATGGATAATCCATTCTATTCCTTTTGAAGAGAATAACAATAGAGAATTTAGAATGAACTCATATTATTGCACATTGGAAATTTTACAAAAAGATTTTTTCTCCCCCTCCACTGTACAACCTAGCCTCCTTCATATAGGAGTAGGGAGACTATTACAAAATAAACATGGCACACTTATCTTACAAGATTAAGCTATCACACTTATCTACATATAGGGCCCATAAACATATGAAGGGGCTTAATAAAATAAAATACACCAAAAACTAACCATGTAAAAACATGTGAACAGCCTAATATGTACAATAAAAAACCATGTGATGGCATGTAATGGTGGGGACGGTTGCTGTCCAATTTTTAGCAGCACGTGGGAAGCAGGTGAAGTCATGTGAAAGCATGTGAAGTGGGGCTCAATTTTATCTTGACATGGGAAGTAAAATTCAACAGATAATCTGAGGCAGTGAGCCTTGAAAATATTGGACACGTTATCAATCATTAACTGGTGGAATAACATTTGAAGGTGTTGATTGTGTGTTTGAGCATCCTTTATCCATATTCTATAGGAGGCCATGTTTTCAGTCGAAGGAACTTTCAACGATCTTATGAAGTAGTCTTTTCTGTTGGTTGTCCCTACTATGGCAGGCTCCATATTTTGATAGTGTTGTGATGGAAAATTCAATATTATCCTTGTGATGGCTTGAGTGATCTCATCTCTAGTGATTTTGTAGGGTGCTTGATATTCTTTTGCTGCTTGTCGGGAATTGTCCCTGTGAGGATGGTTATCAGTGTTGTTCCACTACGCCCATTCCTTTGGCCATATTTCTTTTGAAATGCACTTATTTTGTAGGAAGATAAACCTTTGTGCTTCATAATATTCATCTTTCAAGGAAAAAACAGAGACCAACATTTCCAAAAAAATGAGAGTCCCGACTCAACATGGACTTCTCCATCAATTATCTCTATCAATCGACGCAGCATGAACACCTTTGTATCGTATGAATTTTTAATGCATTGGACCCTATATTTTTGTGGTCTGAACCACTATAGGAATATTTTTAGAGAAAGTTCAATCTTGTCAAAATTCCGAAATATGTTGCACTTGAACTTCATAAGAATATAATACTGGTGACATAAGTACTAGAAAAATCATAAGAGCTCTTGGGAAAATCACTAGCAAATGGTATAAATACATGACAGAACTGGTATTCTAGTTTGACTCTATACGGCTTAAGGATGGATCCTCCATATTTTCTGAATGATTGAATATCATATAAAGTCCGTCGTTCTATCAAAATGAATTTATCAAACGTTTCTACATACTGACTAAATAATTCTGGTTGATGAGTTAATATCCTGGATGAACTGGGACCTGGAGGGTTAGTAATCATAAAGATCTAGCCAGTTGGTTCCTTCATCTTCTAGGTTCATTTTAGAAAAAACCTTTTTGAAAATTCATCTGGTTTTGATACGAAGTCTGCCAGGATATTATCTTTCACTTTCAGGTGCTTAACTTGGAATTTCTAAGGGGAGAACCATTTTGCCCATTTGAGAATCTATGAATGTTCAAGTATCTTTTGATTTGTGTGGATCATCTTTGGGAATGCCTTCATATCCATCTCGATCAGAAATTCAATGTGAATTAGAAAGAAATTAAACTTTTTAATCCAATTATTCACAGTAAGAATTTCCTTGAATGTGGAATGATAGTGTTGTTCCTCATCTTTTGAACCATCCACTCGCATATCCGCATATCTTCTTACGACCATCTTTCTCCTCTAGAAGGACTACGCTTAAATATTCATTATGGTGTCAATCTGTAATATCTTATTTCCATGTAATGGGATGTTGAGAGTTTTCACATGTTGGGACACTTGTTTGATCTTCTGAACTGCTTCATTTCTCTCCTTTCCCTAGAGTTGGGCATTTTTCTTGAGCATCTTCGTAAGTGGAGAAATATACGTAGAGACTTTTGGAATAAAATCTCTAACATAATTTATCACACCTAGAAATTGTTTGAGCTGCTTTGTGGTGAAATTGGTGTCCAAAAATTTGAGAAGTTCTTTACAAATATATGGACCTGAACTGTATGCTCCATTACTGAAATACATCCACAAGAAATCAATGTCCTTCTGCACAAGAACATTTTTTTGCAAACAGAATGATTGCATTCGTCCTTACATATCATGAAAATTACGAAGTAACATAAGGTGTTTCTCCAAAGTATCACCGAATAGCAATATGTCAGTAATGCATACTAGTGAATTTTGGTGGATAGGATGAAATATTTTTCATCATGGCTTTTTGAAACAGAGATGGTGTAGACTTCAGCCCAAACAACATAACTTTTCATTGAAAGTGTTGATCGGGAATGCAAAATCTTATCTGTGGTCTCTCTTCAGGATGTATCCCCATTTGCCAAAATCGAAATTTAAGGTTAAACTTGGAAAATTTCTAGCTTTGATAAAGTGTGAAAATAGGCCGAGTCTATTTGGAAAAGGGAATTTATCATCTTGGAGGAAGTGGTTAAGAGGTTGGTAGTTTATGACTAATATGAGTTTAGCTCTTGTCTGTTCGGCTTTTTTATTAACATAGAAAGCTTTGCTTGCCCATGGAGAATCAAATGGCTCTAGTACAAACTCCAAAAGTTCTACACACTCCTTCTTTACAAGCTGAAGTTGTTAAGGATTCATGCCAGAATGGCTTTCTTTGGTTGGATTGATATTTTCATTCTTTTTGAATGGGAGTTTGATGAAAAACTCTTTATCAACCATAAAGGATTTCTGCACTTTTTCATAAACTCGTTGCGGGATTCTTCACACGAATTGTAATTCCCCAGAAACTCAAAGACAAGATCTGAGATAGACATTAGAAAATTCAAAAAATCTGTAGAAAATGTCTCAGGACGACCCACCTGACGAGTCGTTGTGAGACCTAACGACTCATTAGGTCGATCGTGGGAAGGAGGAATTGGAAGTGTGAAGTGGGAAGCATTGTACTTGACGGATGGTGACCACGAGTTGTGTTCACCTCTAACGACTCGTCATGTACCTCATTATTAGCCCTAGTCAGTTGTTAGGCAGTGCAACTAACGAGTGTCACCATGAGTCGTCATCAGTGGCAATGACTCATTAGGTGACTCGTGGTCAAGCCTAGTATATAACTTCAGAAGTGAGGAAGTGAGGTCCACAACTGGTGACCACGACTTATTAGGTCCCTTATGATGACCTACAGGGGAATCCAGGCAGTGTACTCAATGGGTGTGACCACGAGTCGTGGTCAGTCACCACGACTCGTTAGGTCACCCGTTAGGGTCACTTGGAAATTTTTCCCAGCGTTTTTCTAAGGTCTATTTAGTAATTTCCTATTTTCCTAAGCTTAAATCTATGTCGTTTTGGATGTATATTCATACTTATTAGAGGGTTTGGATAGTTCCTCCCCTCATTCTCACGTTTTCTCTCAAAAAGAAAACTTATCGAAAGTTCTCTCAAGAAACTCTAAAGAAAGCTTAAGGTTTTTCCTTCATCGCAGCAGTTCAGGCCTTCTTCTTCTTTGCAGAATTCTTAGCCAGGTATGTGGGAATTCTACAAGGAAATTTTCCTTCCTTTGCGTCCCTAAAAATCCTCCCATAATTTCCGTATCAATGTAGCCCTGAGTTTTTGAATATGAATGAATTTCGTGTAATTTTCGTTGATCTCACCTGGGTTAATGTCCATGTTTTTTATTCATATGATCTTCAACATTTCCTAAGTAAATTGTTGTTGTTCTTTCCAAAGTGATTTACAACCCTAAATTCTTAAGTAAAGGTTGTCGCGTATTAATTTCCATCTATTTTGTGAAGTATGTTTTGGGCTAAATTTCCTTGTAATTCTTATTAAATATATATGTTGAGAAATTATTCCATTAATGAGAATGATTTTAACCCTATTGGATGAGATTCCTTTAATTTCTTGAAATTTCATTATATTTTGAAATTCCCGTGTTGTTTGAATGAGTTGAGTTCTCTATTAGCTGCATAGTAGTTTAGTTCAGTCAGAATGTAGAACCTCTTCAGAACTATAAAGAAAGTGTTAACTGATTAGTTTGACTTCAGTCTTTTCCCGAGGTGTCAATGGTGCCTTCCAATTATCCGAATCAGACTTACAATCCAGTACATTGGTCTATTAGGCGGTTATGACATTTTAGATATATAACTCTGACCAGCCCCAGGACCTCAGTTCAGTTTAAAGATTTTTCTTAGATGGTTACGACGCTTCCAGATAAGCAGCTCTTACCAATCAAGAACCCAATTTCAAAATCTGATCCAATAAAACTCTCAAGGTACTTTCAGTTTTACGTCCCTGACTAGTCCTGGACCCCTGTTTCGAGATATCAGCTAAGTACTTTAGTATAGGTTTCCAGTGGAAGTAGAACTTAGCACCGAGCGGGCTGGGATTCCAGCGCACCCAGGTTCCAAGAACTACGTTACCAACGTAGGTTATAGTATTACTTGGACTGATTGGCCCAGGAATTTTATGATCACCTAGTTCATGCCTTTATACCCTGGCAAGGTAAATTGGATCCTACCGATGGGGTGTATACATCGGACTCCGCATCTATCTCACGTGGTTATATATCGGTTATAGACTCTCCCACTACTCAGTCCAGTCCAGTTTTAGAATAAGCAGCTCAGTTTAGTTCTAGTTCTATCAGTTTTGCACAATTCAGTTCAGTATCTCATACTCAGTACTTTCAGACTTAGGACATTCCTTGACCATCAGACAGGGTCATTTAGACCACCTTAGTTTACTTTAGTAGCTTAAATCTGTTTACTTATTGGTCATTGCATGTCATATCAGTTTAAGCATTACATTCAATATGTTTTCTCCCACTTACTCAGTACATTCAAAGTACTGACACATACTTTTATGCTGTATCGTTTCATGATACAGCTGCAGGTTCTCAGATTCAGCAGCGTTAGCCGCTACGATTTAGATCCTTCTCAATCGCAGTTGAATTGTGAGTCCTCATCATTCGAGGGCCTTATTTAATTATCATATAGTTATATTATAGTTTTTATTTAGACTTAGAGTTAGCTGGGGGCTTGTCCTAGTAACTCATCAGTTAGAAGGCTTTCAGACTGCAGATGTTCAAATTTCATGTTTTAAGTTTTATCTTAAATTTCATAAAAATGCTTTTATGTTATTATTTCAAAATTCCGTTGTGCATGTTATACTTAGAATACTAGTATATGATATACCAGGGGTTAACTTGGAGTCACTTGTGACTTCAAGTACCGTGTTACGTCTAGGATATAGTCTCGAGTCATGACAAACTTTGTATCAGAGCCATAGGTTTAGAGTATCCTTAGAATGTCTGAAAGCCGCATCGAGTAGAGTCCTTTTCATGAGTGTGAAGCGCGCCACACTTATGAAGAGGAGGCTACGAGATGTTATTAGGAAAACTCTCTTTTGTTCATACTCTTTATCCTGCATTAAAGTTCAATTCCAGAAACGCCCTTCTAACTTATGCTCTGTTTCATTTCAGTGAATCATGCCTCCTAGACGCGGTAACGGAAGAAGGGATGGTAACGCAAATAGACCTGCCCCACTATCCCCGGCAGCCCCTCAAGATTATTTGGTATCCACCGCCGAATTCAGGGCGGCTATTCAATTAGCGGTCCAAACATTCACCAACCAGATAAACCAGCAGGTGGTGCCGATGAACACCAACGGGTCTGCAGTAGCAGCGAGGGTGCGAGACTTAACTCGTATGAACCCTCCATCTTTTCAGGGATCCAAAGTAGGGGAGGATCCCTAGGAGTTTGTGGATGAGATCAGGAATATCACCCGCATTATGGGTGTTAGCTCTTCTGAGAGTGCTGAGCTGACTTGCTACCAGTTAAAAGGGGTAGCTCAGGTCTGGTATGAACAGTGGATAGAGAGGCGGCCAGCGAGAGTAGGACCAGTAGAGTGGGAGTAGTTCCATACAGCTTTCTTGGATAGGTTTTTCCCTCGAGAGCTGAGGGAGGAAAAGATGGAGGAGTTTAATAATTTGAGACAAGGCAATAGGACTGTGGAGGAGTATGCTCTGGAGTTTACTAGGCTATCTAAGTACGCTCCAGAGATGGTATCCTAGCCAAGGGCTCGCATGTTGAAATTTGTGAATGAGGTGTCAAATCTGGTCCTCAAAGAGTGCAGGACAATGATGTTAATTAAAGACATGAATCGCTCTAGCTTGATAGTATATGCCCAGCAGATTGAGGCTGAAAAACTGAAGGATATGGAGTGAAAGAACAAATGGGCAAGGACTGGCAAATCAGATTTCGGCCATCAGAGGTCTAGCGGTAGTATCCGCCCACCACAGCAGCAGCAGTAGCAGAGAGCCCCAACACCCAGTTCACCCAGCGCCCCGACCTTTCGGTCCCACCAGGATCAGAGGGGTGGGTCATCTGGTGCTCAGCCTCAAGTCCACAGTACCGAGAACAAGTATCCAGTTTGTCCTAAGTGTGGTAGGAACCACCCGGGAGAGTGCCTTCAGGGTCGAGAGGGCTTTTTTGGTTGTGGGCAGCTTAGCATCGGCTTTGGGAGTGCCCATCAGCAAGGCAAGGGAGATCACAATCTACTACATCATCAGCTCTAGCAGGCCAACCAGCTCAGCAGGCCAACATATCAAGTACTGATGGCGGTCAGTGCCAAAATCATTTCTATGCTCTGTCTTCCCGTCAGTATATGCCCTTCTAGATCCAGGAGCCACTCTTTCATTCGTGACTCCCTATATAGCAGTCCAGTTCAATATCAGTCCAGAGGTCCTCTCAGAACCATTCTCAGTATCCACCCCAGTTGGCGAGTCAGTTGGAGCCAGCCAGTTGTATAGAAATTGCCAGTCTTAGGCCTGAGTAAAGTAATCCCAGATGACCTCGTAGAGTTAGACATGGTCGATTTTGACCTTATCCTTGGCATGGATTGGTTACACTCCTATTATGCCTCAGTTGATTGCAGAACTAGAGTTGTCAAGTTCCAGTTTCCGAATGAACTAGTGTTAGAATGGACGGGCGGCAGTTAAGTGCCTAACGGTAGGTTTATTTCCTACATTAAGGAACAGAAACTTATCTCCAAGGGATGTATTTATCATCTAGTTCGGGTAAAGGATTCCAACTCTAAGACCCCAACAATCCAGTCAGTTCCAGTGGTTAGCGAGTTCCCAGTTGTTTTTCCTGAGGACCTTCCTGGAGTTCCCCTTTAATGGGAAATAGACTTTGGAAAAGAACTCCTCCCAGATACTCAGACCATGTCTATCCCTCCTTACAGAATGGCTCTAGCTGAGCTTAAGGAGTTGAAGGAGCAGCTAAAAGATCTTCTTGACAAGGGTTTTATCAGACCCAGTATCTCTCCCTAAGGTGCCCCAATGCTATTCATGTGTAAGAAGGACGGTACCTTCAGAATGTGCATAGATTACTGTCATATAAACAAAGTCACAATCCAGAACGAGTATACCCTACCCAGAATTGACGAACTGTTTGACCAACTTCAGGGAGCCAATTGTTTCTCAAAACTAAATCTCAGGTCAGGGTATCATCAGCTGAGGGTTAGAGAGTGTGACATACCGAAAACAACATTTAGAACTCGGTGTGGTCACTATGAGTTTGTGGTGATGCCCTTCGGGCTAACAAACTCTCCAGCAGCCTTCATGGATTTGATGAATAGGGTCTTCAAGAAGTACCTGGATATGTTCGTCATTGTATTTATCGACGACATTCTGGTGTACTCCAAAAATGAAGAAGAGCATGCCTATCACCTAAGGTTAGCATTACAGACACTCAGGGACTGCTAATTATTCGCCAAGTTCCGCAAGTGCGAATTCTTGTTAAAGTCTGTGACTTTCTCAGGTCACATGGTCTTAGGTGAAGGGATACAAGTAGATCCTCACAAGATAGCGGCAGTGAAAGGTTTTCCCAGACCTATCTCTCCTACTGAATTCAGGAGTTTCCTGGGCTTAAACGGTTATTACCAACGATTTGTGGAAGGGTTCTCCTCTATAGCATCTCCTCTGACTAAGTTAACTCAGAAGAAGGTAAAATTTCAATGGTCGAATGAGTGTGAGAAGAGTTTCCAGGAGTTGAAAACTCGACTCACTACTGCTCCGGTTCTGACCTTCCCAAAAGGAACAAATGGATTGGTTGTTTATTTTGATGCTTCTAGAGTTGGACTCGGGTCCGTCCTGATGCTGTGGAGTAAAGTGATAGCCTATGCCTCCAGATAGCTCAAATTTTATGAGAAGAACTATCCAACTCATGACTTGAAACTGACAACGGTGATGTTTTTGCTAAAGATATGGAGGCATTACTTATATAGAGCTCACGTAGATGTATTTATAGATCATAAGAGTCTTTCGTACGTGCTGAGTCAGAAGGATGTAAATCTACGTCAGAGAAGGTGGTTGGAGTTGCTAAAGGACTATGACATAAGTGTGTTATATCACCTGGGTAAAGCAAATGTGGTGGCTGACGCCCCAAGACGACGGTCTATGGAGAGTGTGGCTCACATTGAGGAAGGCAAGAGGGAGTTAGCGAAAGATGTTTTCAGACTAGCCCGGTTAGGGGTGCAGTTGGTGGATTCAGCCGAAGGTGGTGTGGTAATGCAAAGCAGGTTAGATTCATCCTTGGTAGTTGAATTCAAGTGCAGACAGGATGAGGATCCCATCTTACTTAAGCTTTAGGGAGTAGTCCTCAGAAAAGAAATAGAATCTTTCTCTCAAGAGGAAGATGGAGTGCTCCATTATCAGGGCATGTTGTGTGTACCGTATGTTGATGAGTTGAGAAAACAGATACTAGCCGAGGCACACAGCTTGAGATACTCCATTAACCCTGGTGCTACAAAAATGCATGGCACTCTACAAGATATTTACTGGTGGAATGTTATGAAGAGAGACATTGCTGAATTCGTAGCCAAGTGCCCGAACTTCCAGCAAGTCAAGGTGGAGCATCAAAGACCAGGAGGCATGACTCAAGATATCAGTATACCCACATGGAAGTGGGAAAAAGTAAATATGGACTTCATTACAGGTCTATCCCCAACTCGTTGGCAGCATGAATCGATCTGGGTATTAGTAGACTGGATGACTAAGTAAGCTCACTTGCTCCCAGTCAAAACCACAAACTCAGCTAAGGAATATTCTAGACTTTATATCCGAGAGTTAGTCAGACTCCATGGGGTGCCTTTATCCATCATTTCAGATAGAGGAACTCAGTTCACCTCACACTTCTAGAAATCCTTTCAAAAGGGACTAGGCACTCAGGTCAAGCTCAGTACAACTTTTCACCTGCAGATAGATGGGAAAGCTGAGTGGACTATTCAGACTCTAAAAGATATGCTAAGAGCGTGCGCGATCGATTTCAAGGGTAATTGGGATGACCATTTGCCTCTTATTGAGTTTGCGTACAACAATAACTACCACTCTAGCATTTAAATTTCCCCTTTGAAGCATTATATGGGAGAAGGTGTAGATCTCCTATATGGTGGTTCGAGGTTGGTGAATCTACCTTGATATGGCCAGAATTGGTTCACGAGGCAATGTAGAAAGTTTAAGTCATACAAGAAAGGTTGAAAATAGCTCAGAGCCGTCAGAAATATTATGCCGATGTGCGGAGAAGAGAGTTGGAGTTTGCAGTAGATAACTGGGTTTACCTAAAGATTTCGCCCATGAAGGGGGTGATGAGGTTTGGCAAGAAAGGGAAGCTCAGTCCGAGATATGTGGGACCCTATAGAATTTTAAGGCGTATCGGCAATGTAGCCCATGAGCTAGAATTACCTTCAGAACTAGCAGCTGTACACCCAGTTTTCCATGTGTCAATTTTGAAGAAGTGCATCGGAGATCCAACCTCAGTTGTGCCATTGGACAGCGTGGGAATAAAGGATAGTCTCTCATATGAGGAGGTACTAGTGCTGATTCTTGACCGTCAGGTTCATAAGCTGAGGAACAAGGATATAGCTTCAGTCAGAGTCTTATGGAGAAATCAGCAGGTTGAGGGAGCTACGTGGGAGGCCGAAGCAAATATGATGGCCAAATACCCGCATTTGTTCTCTACCGACTTTATCACAACTTTAGACATTAGTTTTTACTCGATAACTCAATGTAGCTTCATGATTCAGTTCAAGTGTTCAAGTCTCTTTTATGTTTTTGTATGTATGTATGTAAGGTAAATTTTATTCAGTCATGTATTTTTCAAATGGAGGTAGTCATTCCGATAATTTTGGAGTTAAATGAATAGTATCTGCAATGTCTAGTTGTTATTCTCTGCTTTCCTATGTGTTTCCTAATATTAGAGGATGAATGTTTCCAAGGGGGAGATATTGTAATGCCCCGAAAACTCAAATACTAGATCCGGGACTTAAATTAGAAAATTCAGAAAATCTGCAGAAAATGTCTCAAGACGACCCACCTGACGAGTCATTGAGAGACCTAACGACTCGTTAGGTAGGTCGTGGGAAGGAGGAATTAGAAGTGTGAAGTGGGAAGCAGTGTACTTGACGGATGGTGACCACGATTCGTGGTCACCTGTAAGGACTCGTCATGTCCCCCGTTATTAGCCCAAGTCAGTTGTTAGGTAGTGCACCTAACGAGTGTCACCACGAGTCATCATCAGTGGCAACAACTCATTAGGTGACTCATGGTCAAGCCTAGTATAGAACTTCAAAAGTTAGACACTGAGGTCCACGATTAGTGACCACGAGTCATGGTCAGTGACCACGACTCGTTATGTCCCTCGTGGTGACCTACAGGGGAATCCGAGAAGTGTACTCATTGGGTGTGACCACAACTCATGGACAGTCACCATGACTCCTTAGGTCACCCGTTAGGGTCACCTCGAAGTTTTTCCCAGTGTTTTTCTAAGGGATATTTAGTAACATCCTATTTTCCTAAGCTTTAAGCTATGTCGTTTTGGATGTAAATTCAGACTTATTAAAGGGTTTTGACAGTTCCTCCCCTCATTCTCACGTTTACTCTCAGAAAAAATACTTATCAAAAGTTCTCTCAAAAACTCTGAAACAGTCTTAGCGTTTTTCCTTCATCGCAGTAATTCAAGTCTTCTTCTTCTTCGAGGAATTCCGATGTGTTACAGCTCTATTGATGCTCAAAACTAAGAAAACAACATGGACTTAGGTGTATTTATGTGGATATGAGGAAATTTTCCTTTGATTTCAGGACAAATGGGTGTTGGAACAATAAATTACAAAAGGAAGCTAAAAGTGTGCAAAAAAGGGCAAAAAGTGTAGACCACAGTACGATCTGTAGGATGGACCTACAAGTCGTACTAAGGGCCTTGATGAGAAGCTGAAAGTTTAACTTGGAAAGACTGATCCTATGAGACTTGTCACAGATTGTACCATGGTCGTATCAGTCGTGAAAAGGTAATCGTGATGAAATCCGGAAGAAATGCCTGGGGATATGAAAAAGTCTGAGGACATGCAAAAGTCTTAAGTTGAGGGTGTTGATGTTTTGTGGCTTTACAACACTATTGAGGCTCAAAACTAAGAAAACAACATGGACTTAGGTGTATTTTATGTGGATATGAGGCACTTTTCCTTTGATTTAAGGATAAATGGGTGTTGGAACAATAAATTGCAAAAGAAAGCTAAAAGTGTGCAAAAAAGGGAAAAAAGTGCAGACCACAATACAATCCGTAAGATGGACCTACGAGTCATACTGAGGGCCTTGAAGAGAAGATGAAAGTTTAACTTGGAAGGACTGATCCTGTGAGACTTGTCACGGATCGTACCACGGTGGTAGGAGTCTTGATAAGCTAATTGTGATGAAATCCAAAAGAATTGCACAGGAGGATGATTCTTAGTATGAGAGAACCTTACGATCCGTGATATGAAGGTACGAGTCGTACCATACCGGTAGTGGTGAAAGTCAGAAAAAGTTCAAAAGATCAGGATCAAGCCACGGGTGTAATGTACAAGTCGTAGCAGGTTGGTACGAATCGTACCTTGGCCCAACACTTAGCCAAAATTCGTCCAACATTGGAAGCCATGAGTTGATGTCACGATTCATGAGAAGCCCCTACGAGTCGTAGGTGGACCCATGACAAGGTCGGCTACAGATATGGAAAGAAGTCCGGTTTGTTTAGGAAAAGGATTCTTGTGTCTATATAAAAACTTTTTTTGTTTTATTTGTAAGAGAGGACGACCAATAGACATAATTCTAGTAGGAAAACATTGTAGTAACCAATTTTACATCGTTGAAGAGATATTTGAGTTGGTTCAACAATGTGATCAACCTTTTCTTGAATTCATCTTGTTCTTGCTACTTGTTATTCAAGATTTCATGGTTTAATTGAAGGAAATTTTTTTCTCAATAATCTTTATAAGTATTGTTTTATATTTTCAATAATGAACATAAATCACAACCTTGCAACTATGAGAGGCTAAAACCTCCATAGATAGGGTTGTGAGAACCATGGCGGATTAACAAGTTAGGGTTGCAGAAAGTGAGTCTAAAACCAATACTAATTACTTATATTGTATTCTCTTCATCTTTAATGATTCTTAGCGGTGTACAACGTGAGGAAGTTCCTGAATTCTTTACTTGCTTTGGTAGAAGAGGTAGAGATTAGGAAAAAAGAATTACAATAGAGCCTTGATCTTGATGATCATTGTATTAACTTGAGTTGTGGTCGAAGGATAGTTATATCTGGAACTTAGTGATAATGATTAGTTTGAAAAACTCATGAGACTTGGTCGAGTAATTTAGGATAGTCATTCAATAGGGATTGGTAGATCGTTTGGATGAACCTAAGTTTTCAGTTTTGTAAGTAAGTATTGGTAAAGATCACGAGTGTATACCCAAAGCTGTTATGAACCCATGGGGAACACAAACCCTAGTTATCTTTTAATTATTGACTCACAAACATAATATTGACTGTTGTTTATTTCTATTATTACTTTTTATTAGAATTCCCCTGTTGTGATGTAATTACTATACAAGTTCNTCCTTTTGGAATGACAAATGGATTGAACACTACGTGATGTAATTACTATACAAGTTCATCTACCGGCGGTAATCTAGATTTTTCATATTCCCTGTGGGTTCGACCCCAACCTATAAGTTTGGGTTCTTTATTGACAACATCTGCTTCATACTTCAATTAGAAGTGTGGTTTGACATTATCAAATTCTTAGCCAGGTATGTGGGAATTCAACAAGGAAATTGTCCTTCCTTTGTGTCCCCCAAAATCTACCCATAATTTCCCTATCAGTTTAGCCTTGAGTTTTTCGAATATGAACGAATTTTGTGTAATTTTTGTTAATCTCACCTGGGTTAATGACCATGTTTACTATTCATATTATCTTCATCAGTTTCTAAGTAAATTGATGTTGTTCATGCCAAAGAGATTTACAGCCCTAAATTCTTAAGTAAAGGTTGTCGTGTATTACATTTCGTCCAGTTTGTGTTTGTGAAGTATGTTTGGGCTGAATTTCCTAGTAATTCTTATGAAATATATATGTTGAGAAATTATTCCATTGACAAGAATGATTTTAACCTTGTTGGATGAGATTCCTTTAATTCTTGAAATTTCGCTATATTATGAAATTCCCATGTTGTTGGAATGAGTTGAGTTCCCTATTAGCTACTTAGTTGTTTAGTTCAGTCAGAATATAGAACCTCTTCAGAACTATACAGAAAGTGTCAACTGATCAGTTGACTTCAATCTTCTCGTGAGGTGTCAGTGGTGCCTCCCAGTTATCAGAATCAGACATAGAATCCAATATATTGGTCCATTAGGCAGTCATGACATTTTGGATATATAGGTCTGACCAGCCCCAGGACCGCAGTTCAGTTTATAGATTGTTCTTAGACAGTTACAACGCTTCAATATAAGCAACTCTGACCATTCAAGAACCCAGTTTCAGAATCTGGTCCGATAAGACTCTCAAGGTACTTTCAGTTATACGTCCTTGACAAGTCTTGGACCCCAGTTTCGATCTATCAACTTAATAATTCAGTATAGGATTCCAGTTGGAGTAGAACTTAGCACCTAGCAAGACAGGGTTCCAGCGCACCCAGGTTCTCAAAACTACGTTGCCAGTGTAGGTTACAATATTACTTATTCTGATTGGCCCTAGACTCTTGTGATCACCCAGTTCATGCCTTTATACCCTGGTAAGGTATATTGGGTCCTACCGGTGGGGTGTATACATCGGACTCCAAGTCTAGCTCACGTGGTTATATGTCGGTTATAGACTCTCCCACTAGTCAGTGTAGTCTAGTTTAAGAATAAGCAGCTCAGTTAAGTTCTAGTTCTATCAGTTTAGCTCATTTTAGTTTAGTATCTCATACTCAGTACTTTCAGACTTAGAACATGCCTTGACCATCAGATAGGGTCATTTTGACCACCTTAGTTTACTTCAGTAGCTTAGTTTAGTTTACTTATTGGTCATTGCATGTCATATCAATTTAGGCATTATATTATTAGTTACGTTTTCTCCCACTTACTCAATACATTCAATGTACTGACGCATAATTTTATGCTGTATCATTTCATGATACAACTGTAAGTTCCCAGACTCAGCAGCGTTAGCCGCCACAATTCGGATCCTCCTAAGCCGCAGTTGAATTGTGAGTCCTCATCATTCGGGGGTCTTATTTTATTGTCTTATAGTTAGATTATAGTTTTTATTTAGACTTAGATTTAGCTGGGTACTTGTCCCATTAACTCATCAGTTAGAAGGCTTTCAGATTGCAGATGTTTAGATTTCATCTTTTAAGTTTTATCTTAAATATGATTAAAATGCTTTTATGTTACTATTTAAAAATTCCCGATGTGCATGTTATACGTAGAATACCAGTATATGATAGACCACGATTTGACTTGGTTTCATTTGTGACTTCAAGTACCGTGTTACGTCTAGGGTGTAGTCTCGGGGCATGACATGAATACTCAATCAAACTGTTGTTCGATATCCTTGATCTATTCCTCCTCAATGATTTGGAATAGGTGTGACACTTCTGAGTATGGCTTAAACTACTTCTTGAATGCTATTCCATAAGCTCTAATGTGGAGTCGATCCTTGAGTTGTATGAGATATCGAACCCAATTATAAGATCTTTTCTTGGGATATCTGATCTAAACATCTTAGTCCTGAACTTTAACACTTTAAAGAATTCAATTATGATTTGATGTTTTGTGATGATTATGGTGATTAGGATCCCATTTGGTGTAGTGTTGAAGGTCTTGAAATGGGGAACCCATTGATCATCAGGAAAAATGACTGGATTCATTAGTGATGATACCGCTTCAGTATCCATGAAGGCAATAACCTAAATGGACTTGTCCTATTTAGATGGATAGACATTGAGTTGGACTTAAGGAATATTTATGATGATGTTGATTTCTTCCTCAGATTCTAAAATCTTATCATGGTCATTCCCATGTTCTTCATACACATCCATGGAGAAAAAAAAGTTTCTTCTGATGGTTTATCTTCTTCCAAGAGGATTGATTCAAGATCATTTTCCTTTGTCACGACCCGAACATAGGGCCGGATCGAGACATAGGACAAAGAACTCTGAGAGGCTCCAAGACGATCCATGGAATGAACACGACAACTAAAACCATCATAATCAAGAGAAAATTTAACGTATAAAACAAAGCAAAATTCTAAAAACATAATAACATCTATAAATCTTAATATATAACAAAATCCTGAAGCTGAATACACACTATGTATGATAAGCCTCTACATACTGACGAGTTGATGGGACAATACCCCAACTAACTCGCTAAAGACAGAAACTGAAAGAACATAACTATAGATAATTGAATGTCCTGGAAGGATGAGAACTCACCAAAACTGGGTAGACAGGTATGAGAGAGGAGCAGTACTAATGGTGTGACTAAGATCGATCCCTCAGACCTGTATCATGAAATGATACAGCATAGAGTATGCGATCAGTACTTGAAATGTACTGAGTATGCAAGGTAAGTAAAAACGGATAGTAAAAATACATAAGAGTTCATAAGAGTAGGACAATATGATCTTAAAGTAAATATCTTAATGTAAACATAAGGGCTCAAGGTTTTC